>OW679194.1:184458554-184619389 GCA_940337035.1 Agriotes lineatus | reverse complement strand
ACATCAAATTAGATTGACGTAGACAGCGTACGGCAAAATAAAAGATATATTCACAATGGACATACCGCTCAAGGTCATCATCTCATCCTGAACTGGAAGTAAGAGATAAAATAAGGAACATGTGTTCAAGTTCTTTTCCAGGGAACAAAACATTCTGATGAAAGCGCGTACAATCCAAAATCGACTCCTGTAAGATTAGATTGTTGGCATTATGTTGGACTTACTGGATGTAAAACACAAACAAAATAATGCTGTTCAATTCTTGATTTCATTTAAACTTGCAACAAGATCTAGTAGGCAATGCCATTTACACAGAAATGTATCATGGCAAGCAAATGTGAATTTCTAAGTAAGCACAAGTAACAGAAGGAAAAAATATATCGACTTTCTTAAGAAATCTACGCATCGAAAGCAAGCAACTTTTGCAAAAATCCTGAAATTTAGTAGAGAGCATTTTTGAGCAGACATTTTCTACGATAAGCATGGATTAAGCTGAGAAAAATATTTTAAGTTTATGTTTGGCAGTGAGTCGTGTGCATTAACTATTGTAAACAGCTGGTACAATGCATTTCGGTTTGGTCGTTCTTTTTTGAGTGACGAGTTTTGTAAAGGTCGCTCAAAAAGTGTTATAGATCGCCATGGTAGTAACATGATAGATGAAGATCGTCATATATACATTGTGCAGGCAGTCTTGGCATAGATATGAAAGCAATAAACAGCACTGCGCATAAAAACTTGAAGGTACGGAAACTTTATGCACGTTAGATATCACACTGGTCAAGGAATGCAAATCCAAACTTCAAACTTTAAGCCAGGGAAATACAGTAAAATTATGCTGGATCCCAGGTCAACAAGGTATTGAAGGAAACGAAAAGGCGGACAAGCTCGAAAAGAAGCAGCCCGTAATGCAATGACCGGTCCAGAACCTGGTCTAAGCATTCAGAAAACCAAGCCCGCTCAGCCATTAATGAATGGGTCAATACCGCACACCAACTAAGGTGGAGAAACTACAATCAAGCAACACACTGCAAAAGATTACTAAAATCTCGAATCCACATACCACCAAAACCCTGTTGAGACTGAACAGAACTCGAATCAAGCAAGTAGTCAGTCTACTAACAGCACTGGAGCATTCAGAGAATTTATGCACAGGATCAATATCTATAGAGATGAACCTGTTTGCAGACTATGCCAAGAGGATGATGAAACAGCCTATCATATCCTCTTTGAATGCCCAGCATTAGAGCGCAAAAGACACCAACTCGATTGGAGCCTTAACTCTATTGACAACCGCAAGCTAGTAGGGGACATTGCAAGTCTAGTAAAAGATACGGATGTCGGCTTGCTAACTTGAAAACTTCCGACAGTACAAAAAGCCCTAAGGGCTGACGTGCGCATGCCAGCAAAAGGCAGTCGTGTAATCTAATCTAATCTAATCTAGATATCACAAAATTTAACACAAGCATGCAAAGAGCATCTTTAACACTTTGCTCACTGATCGTTTTGTTTGCTATATACCGCCCTGACAAGTAACGGCAACAGTAGAATATATTAATATGATCCTGAGTAGTGGCGGTTGAATATCGTAGGTCTATTAATGGGGAATGGTACACGGTAGTTTATCTGCTTACGATTATCAAAAATATTCATGAAACATGTCTAATAGAAAATATCATTTTACATCATGACAACGCTACTTCACACACTATCGTCGAAGAATCGGGTTATTGAACTAGCACAGCATTAAAACAAACAGTCATTTGGCAGCAAGTTGCGTGAAACATCGGTTGATGAAGCTGTCTAAGCTTTTCAAAACTACGTAAATAACGTACCTTCAGAGATATGGAAGATTTTTTTCCAAAATAGGGTTATTTGTATGCAAAAATGTATTAAGTAGTTATAATAAACTTTTTTTGAACAAACATTTCTGTGTTAAGCTAAATGGAATTAAAACAGTCCTCGTTTATTGATTTTTTTTGTTTTTGTAAAACCAATTTAAAAATAGAAATTAAGTATTAAATGGTTATTTACGTTATAAGGCCGGAAAATGACTTATTAAAATACTAGTTTAGATGTTTACAGACGAGGCGAGGAACGAGTCGAGTAGGAAATTTCTAAACGAGTAATTTAATCATATTATACAGCTGTGTATCGTACAATGTTTTATTTCATACTGTTTTATACAATATGTTCATTAAAAAAGTCCATAAGCGGCGGCTGTGAAAATTCAAAGGTATGAATAGTATGTTGGTGGCACTGTAAGTCTATGTCAAATTCGAGGTTAGCAGGTTAGGTTTGCGTCTTATGATGTAATGTTCCACTTTCCGGACTCAAATTAATGACGTAAAGTGGTATTTTCCGGACAGAATAAATTAAATAATTAATCAATTATCAGATATGGCCTTGACTGTTTAGACAACTTTGAGAATCATCCTCTATATTCTAAATTGTAACATTGTAACAGATATCATTTACAGCTTTTAACATTAGGCTTTCTAAATTACAGAAAATAATATTTTCTCACAAAACTTCAGCACTTGCTAGTTAAGTTATTCATATACGGTATGTTCCAAAAAGTATGCGACATATGGGAAACTTTTATATCATTAATTTAAAAAAAAATCATATTTCGGCATTATATATTCCATCGATGGATATACCCTTCCAGTGTACTTTTTTATAAGGTCAGTTCTCCACCTTGTTTCTGGTGTGCAGTAGTCTCGTTTTTCCACCCTAGGCTTCCATTCATTATCTTTTCTGCTTATTTGTCATCACTTCTTCGCATGAAAAAAATCTGCATATAAAAGTTTGCTTATCGTTCCAAACCGGTTTTAGGAATATATTTTTCATTTATTTTATCGTTTGAAGGGAAATTAAATTAATTTAAAATCGTGACAAGTTACAAGAAAAAAAATTACATTTAAAAATTAAGTACGGATTTAAATAGAAAATGTACATTTTTTCATTCGTACTTTCATTTAAAATTTTGGTTATTTATTTGATAAAGTAAATAAAATAAAGTATACTATTGACATATTCAATTATGTGTAATTCCATTGCCTAACGATTTCTATTTCAATATAAAAATCAAAGTGTCTTAAATATTAAATTATTTGATAATTTTGTGCAAGCTTGTGACAGATACATGAGTGCATTAAAAAATAGTAGAGTATAGAGTTTCATAAAAGGTTAGTGAAGAGACTAGTCACTTTAGTTGACATTAATTTTCAATTAGGAGAGGAAAAAAGACAAGTAAAGATGTATATTTTTATAGAAACTTTATATCTAAATTTAACTGTTAAGTATAATAATAGCCATCTTATAACTTTTTACTTTTTACTCTAATCGTAATTTTAAATTAATTACATTTTCTGCCAAACCGTAAAACAATGGGAATATGTTATATTTCTAAAACTGGTTTTAAATAATGCACACACGTTTATTAAGAGTAAATTGTTTATAGAAGTCAATAATAAAAAAGTTGCATACTTTTTGAAAACACTTTATACACTTAAGATATATAAATAAATATACTATTTGTCTCGATGATATCATGGATCTATGACAGAATGTTTTAGATAAAACAACCATACTAATGTAAACGTTGTTAGAAGATTGAGGAGAAGCTAATTTTTATGTAACGCTAGAAAATATTATCTGTTACATCATACTTTCTAATTGGTGAACTATAAAACCGTTCGAGACGTTGTTGCGCATCATTGATAATCAATTTGCAGCTATTCTTTAATGATTACCTAACTTACAGTAATTAGTTTTTGCTATAAATTAAAAAATCCTTTCAAAACATTAATCATTTATAAAAGTACTCATCATTGGAGCATAATCGAAACTACTCGTGTTGATTTAAGTATATTAGTAAAAGAATTTTACAAAATATGTAACATCAAACATTTTCATAGATTTTACAAAATACAAGTTGATCGCAACAAGTAATCGGATGAGCTTAGAAATATAGGAGCAGCATTAAATAGTTTCATTAACAACCGAGCGCGTTGCAATATCTAAACGCCATTTGACGGGTGTATATTAAATTAGAGCATTTTAATGTCTCTGCATTTTCACTTTTCACATTGCGAAAATCAGCATTGTTTGAAATTAATTATCCATGACGTTGATAAACGATTCTGGCTGATTTAACAGGCTCGGCTGTTTAAATGAAATCTTTCACCAAATACCATGGGGAATCGCAATATCACTCTTTAGATACGCTAGATTTCAATTAACATTATCTAACATAGCCACCAAATAGGTTCCGGTGTTTAAAAGGCTATTTATATAATGTTAAGGAACATATTATTTTACTATATTTTATATGTATATTACAAATTACTTTACCTTAAAGCTTATGCTCCGGCAATATTAACTGAATATTTAGTAAGGAATTTTTAAGTAAACTGCTGGACAAAATTATTGCATCACCGAAAAAAATGTTCTTAAAGGTCTCTAGTCTTTTCAGAACAGAAACAGTTGTTTGAATTTGTTTTTGCAAAGTGTAGTTGATCGCAATAAATGTCCCTTCATAATACTCCTTTTTACTATTGCGAAGCTGTAAGACTTACAAGAATATGGAAAATTTAGTTTTCAGAACATTTTATTCTGATGCGATAATTTTGTCCAGCAGTTTATATAGGTATATATATATATATTTAGTAATATACATTTACACGAGTCACAACTAAATAATTTGTTAAAACATGCATTGCATTATAACTTTGATAGATTGATCTTTTCCCCGATCTGTTATTTTGAGTAATTGTGAATTAGGTTATGAAAAATTTTTCCCGATAAAATATTTCTTCTGAAATTGTCCGTATTTTATCCATTACTTGGATCAGGAAAGCAAACATTCTCTGACTCAATACAGTAATGCCAAACTACTACAATAATATATATTTTATAGGTCAAAATACCGATGGGACCAAAATTAAATATCACAGCAATGAGATAACATAAACAACAAAATAGAATGCTTGAGTAAGAAAGAGTTGACCATACAAAGAAGAATAAAGGTCAAGCCTACTCGAATATTTGCTTCTATGGATATCTCTTTTTTACTCAAGCAATGCGTTGTATTTTCTTGTTCACGTTATCTTATTGCTGTGATATTTAATTTTGGCCCCATCGGTATAACATAATTTTATGTCATTGTCATCAAATTATTAACATTAATGTGCTATTCACTATGAAAACAACAGAAGTCGGACCACCTCTATAGAGTACTCTAATGTAATAAGTAAAATTGGATAGAGAGCTATACTGCCGTTCTAACATACACACACGCTCATTGAAAATGAACAGGGCTATGCAACACATGTTACACATTTGAAACAACGTTTTTAGAAGGCTACTATAATCGTGTTATCCAAAAAGTACTTCATCTAATGCACACGGTTTCATAAAAGTAGCCCGATATTTCTGAAATGTTGCACGGGGCCATAATGTTGGTTGCATACCCCTGTTCATTTTCAATGATTCTTTGTGTACTTAGCAGTATCTCCAAATTGTTAGTTTAGAAATTTACCTTATGCACTGACCGTGTCGTTACATTGCACTCTCGAGCAAAACAGCTTACGGTGGTTGTTTGATCAGCATTTATCAACCCCAAAACCCTTTCTACCAGCTCATCGTTGGTTCTTTTATTCCGTTTGCCTGTAATGTCAATGTCTGGATTGAATATTTGTTTAAACAGCAATATTAAAACTACCTTTATCCGCAAACGTCACAAAAGTGACAGCTTATGTGTCTTTATTGACAAGGTAAAAGTGTCACTTTATCTGCCTAAGCACACAAAATCGTGGCTCTCTTTCTTTCTTTCTATGTTTGTTCGCTATCTCCTCCGAAGATACTGGACCGGTTAAATTGTATAATGGCTTAAAATTTTGCTAATTTTTAGACTTAGATCGTAGGTCGGTTTTTATTTTCAAAAAGAGAACGAAAAAGTTTTAATTTAAATAAACCTTTAAGCAGCGGATCGGAGCATCTGTAGCCTTGGGTTATGGTGTGACAGCTGCTGTGGCCGTGTGCTATTAGCTCGGATGATTCAGTATGTTCATATATCATTACAGTAGCGCGTTATTTGAACAACAGAGGTTGGCGCAGGGGTACAGTGCTCGCCTGTCACGCGGGTGGCCTGGGTTTGATTCCCGGCCGATGCATCCTTTTTTTTTAATTTATATTAATGAAATTTATCTGGATATGTTTGCGGATAAAATAGTATATGTTATTCGGAGTAAAAGTGACTTTATGTGGCTTAGCTGAATTATTTGCCTCACTGACGTTCGGCTAAATAAACTTCAGCTTCGCCACATAAAGTATCACTTTTACTCCTAATAGCATAATCTACTATTTTTTCACAAACTTATGAATTGTTGATACAGATGGAAGAGGTCTGACAGAAAATAACATTTATTTTGGCATAAACAAATTTGATCATGGCTGGTCTGCTTTTTTGTGCATAATATGCAAAATATTTATTACATTTTTTAAGCTATTTCTATCTTAAATAAGCAACAAATTCAAGTAAAGTAGTATTAAATTAAGCGATTTTTTTTCTCTTTCTATTGATACCACTATCAATTAAAGCTTCCAGCACGAATCTGCATATATACGATCTCCCCTGCTATTTCCCTATGTTCGCACCTTAAGTGAAACATTCGGTATAGCTATGTATCAATAAAAAAAAAATGAGCACTAGTTTGTTGAGCTCATATTAGTTTAGCCTATTATTTTAATTGAGGTTGAACTGTAAACCCGCAGAAGAGACTGCATTCGACTTTAAGTTCTACATATTTCTAAAACCATCATCGCGTAGATAGTATAGCCTAATGTATTTGAAATGTCGATAATGTTTAAACCGTTATCGAATGTTTTTCTCGCCTCACGACCAGCTACGCTAAGTAGCTGCAATACGTACTAAAATAGTTACTTGACAATTTCAATTTACTTCCAATTTGTTTTTCTAAATTATCTTAAATAATTTGATAGAAATTGGCTACATCCTATGGAGACTACATGTACTCCTACTGAAAATTTATATACCTACCATTTAAAATTATCATTCCATGTTAGATATACATTTCTTTGATACTGGAAAATATAAAATAAAATGTTTCTTTAAAATACTCATTTTTAAGCTTCTTTTTAACTAGCCCTCAATCCTACGCCCATAAGACTTAACATCAAAACTTTTTTTAAATATTGCTTTTTGTAAAATGTAGGTATCCTTTATCTAATAGACTTGTCTGTCCGGGACGCTGTTTTGTCTGTCCGGGACACTGTTTTGTCTGTCCGGGACGCTGTTTCAGCAGCCAAACCGTAAGAGATAGAGAAAAAAGTTATTAAAGTTATATGGTCATGTCAGGTCAGGAACCGAATTTCAGTCACGTGACACTTCCGCGTTTCGAGAAATCACGTTTTTATTTAATGCGCATTCTATTTGAAAAACGGTCTTTTTTGTTTTATTAAATGAGACATTTGTCTGACTGGTTGCTAGTCATGCCTAATAGAAACAACCAGGGTTATCCATTGCACACTAGCTTGCCTTTCAACATGAAATTAATAATAGTAATACACTGATATTTAACATTTGAAGAGTTAGATGTTCTTATTTTTCTAATTGACCAATTTTAAAGGTTTTATTATACAGATGGGCAGGATCAATTACATAACACTTTATAGTTAACTTAACAGAGTGCTAACATATAGTTTATGACTTCATACAGTAGAGTTTCGTGTAAGCTGTATAAATAAAATAAAGATAACTACCTCAAACCATCATTAACTCATGCATTAGTGCCATTCCAGAACCAGAAAGTTTAGAATCTAAAATAATGCTTTGTATTTAATTTGAATAAGAAAGTTCAGTAAAATGCTTAGAGAAAATGCTACATATACCCATATATATATAATACACATATATTGCTAGTAGGGCCTGGAAACGTCAGAAAACATTACGGCGCCGACATAGTCTCACTTATAGTATAACGCGTCTCGTGCGCATGCGTGAGAATTCGAACTCCGCCTTTAGAAGCGAATTTTAAACTTGACCACTTCCCCATTGGCCGGACGACGCCGCCGCGCTTGCGCACAGCTCACCGTATACATGAAGGAGTTGGTTGTGTGTCTCACTTCATCGGCCAGTTTCCCACTCATAGCCGCTAGCAATATAGTAAGTATTAGATATATGCATATACCTTTAAAATTAACTATGCTTTTTAAATATAGCATATAGTTTTATTATAATTATTTTCTTTAAAAAACCTTTACGTCGGTCAAAATCAAGACGGGATGAAGGATCTTAGATAATAGCTATTTATGTTACAAGTACGCAATTAAGGACTTTTTTGGACGAGCCGCAGCGCAGGGAGCGTGGGAGTGTCTATTTTGATTTCGATCAACGAAAATGGTTGTTAATTTTTGTTGCTGTGGTTATTACTGCCGAAAAGTAAAAGTTGCCGAAATTGATACATTTCGATGCAGTAGAACAAAATAGTTATTTATGTATCTAGGCCGAAAAGTTAGCTTTTTGCGGACGATGTCTCCAATTGCTGGCCGAGGCGATAACTAAGGCAAGCAATCAGTTAAGGCAATAAGAAGCAGTTTTCGTCCGATGTGCATATTAAATTTTTCCGTCGGCCGTCATAAGTTGACAAAAATTATGAGTTGTTAAGGACGAAAAACGTTTGCGGATGAAAAATGTTTGCGGACGAAAAGTGGTTTCAGCCGTAAAGCGTTTGCGGACGGAAAGTGTTTGCGGAGGAAAAGCATTTGCGGACGAAAAATTAATGGTGTCCAAAAAAGTGGAATTTTTCGTACCTAATTGTGACCGTAAAATTGCATTTTACGAGGACATCGAAGGAAAAATTACATACACTGTACATCTTCAATTTCAGTTAAACTGAAATTCTGGGGTCAATTGATTTTTTTTGCAATGAAAACAAAGCAACCACTTGCATTAAAGACATTTATTGAACAGTCACCATAATGTTTTTATTTTTTTAAATTTTTTGTTTGTTTGCGCAGTACAATATTTGTATTATTGACAACTTAGTATTTTATACTACCGCCTTAGATAGTCGTCATAATTTTCTCTTCGAACTAGTAAATATTTGCAGCTTCACCAATTTTACTATTCGCAGTTTTTTTAATACCAGGGTTGTACTTGACTATTCTTTACTTTTGACTATCTTCCAAGATAAATTATATTTTTTTTATTTCAATGATTTTCATTACCGTTCTTTTAATTGTTTCACTTCTAGTCTTTAGCCTACCTACTCGTATATAAATTCTAACTTTCCCATTTCTATGATTCATGTTAGAATTGATCTTACGCACATTTTATATTTATATTTCCGCTCTACTTAATATGGCCGAACTTTTATTACTTCATCCAACATTGTGACTGTAATTGATTTATATTTCTAGCACATGGTTGATATTGCGGTAGGTAATGTTTCACCGTGAAGGCGTTTAAAATTCATAACTGTCTGATTATTTATTGTCAAGAACCAATTTGCAATGAATTGTATATTATCATACACTGCGTTCTCTTTGGTAGTGTTTTCATATTAAATGGCGTAGCGGTTGTTTTGAACTTGGAAAGCAGTCGTTTTAGGTCGTCTTGACTTTGCTACAAACACCGCAACATTAGCATCGTACAATATACAGGGTGTAAAAAAAGTCTGGAATATAGCAAATATTTCAGAAACTACCGGAGATGAATTTTTCAAAATTGCCAGACGTATATAGGTAAAAACGGCGCATCTAGGAAGGACAAAACCGTTTCTGCAACTGTACAGAATGAGTCAGAAAAAATACCAACTTTTGTATTTTAAATTGGACACCCTGTATATTAACGAGGAATCAAATAGTCCTTCAAAAGACAAATTCAACGATATAGGGTTTGATGGATTTATCTCAAAAAATGACAAATGTGGGGTGACCTAAAGAATAAGGTTTACAACAATATACCGGTTAATATTGAAGCTTTAAAAGATCATATTAGAAAGAAATACGTCAAATTCGATGGGATACTGTCTTTAAATTCTCGTAAGACGTTGTCAAAAGTATCCCATCAAATTTGACGTATCTCATTTTTAATATGATCCTTTAAAGCTTCAATATTAACCGATCTATTGTTGTAAACCTTATTCTTTAAGTCACCCCACATTTGCCATTTTGACAGATAAATCCGTCAAACCCTATATCGTTGAATTTGTCTTTTGAAGGACTATTTGATTCCTCGTTAATATACAGGGTGTCCAATTTAAAATACAAAAGTTGGTATTTTTTCTGACTCACCCTGTACAGTTACAGAAACGGTTTTGTCCTTCCTAGATGCGCCGTTTTTACCTATATAAGTCTAGCAATTTTGAAAAATTCATCTCCGGTAGTTTCTGAAATATTTGCTATATTCCAGACTTTTTTTACACCCTGTATACATTACATAACATATATCAAAGTCTTATTGCTTTAATATATACGTGCTAGAAAATATGTATATGGGAAAATTCTACCCTCAGTACATTGGCAGTTTCATCTCGGGGCGGTTACGAAAACGCTAATTATCTTTAGTGTAGACGTTTCACTTTATTTTGAAAAAAAATCTCAACACCTGACAAAGAGAACAGTAATACTGACAACAAAGGACTCTGTAGTTACAATAATATAGATATTTTACTTTAAAAGCAATGTTACTTCAACTGGAGGGTTCCGTAATGAGCACATTTACACGCAATTTGTTATGACCTGATTAATACATTAAAATATTCAATAAAATTAAAGTTAAAACTTGTGTAACATTAATGTAGGGCAGTAGCGTCAACATAATCCGAAAGATAACTTTTATTTTAACAATAAAGTTGACCTGCCTTGCACGAAATCATGCGACAGATTGCCGTTACACGTATTGGTTTGGTCCAAGACATATGAAGGGCAGTTCTAACATTTTGGAAGTGTGGAGTGGCGTATTTATTTAATAATTAGTAGCATTACTAGGTACCTTAATATTACACTGGCTACCTTTTTTGTAACTCTAAATGTGCAAAACCTTCAAATATTAATGTTAAATAGGTATTTTAAATTACAAATTGCCCTCTTTGAATAATTACTTTTTTGCACTACTAGTCTCAGAACGCACCGTTATTGGCCTATCTTTAGGTCGTGAATTTGATTTTCTCCACCAAGGGAGAGAAAGTAAAATAATAGTATATTATACATCAAGGTAGCGAAGCGCAGTATTATAACCTGAGCGCATATTAGATACTGAGCGCGCAGCGCGAAGTATCTAAAGCCCGAAGGTTATAAGACGATTCGCTACCGTGATGTATATACTATTTTTTGCACTACCAAACGGCTTAATACCTAAATTCCAAACAAATTTCGAAAATATTTTAACTGTCAACCTGACATTACAGCTCTTTAAAACGTCAAAATTAAAATAGTCATATGTGGTAACTTAGCAATTTATTAGTTACCACGGTGAAAATTGTTTATTTTACTTTCTCTCCCTTGGCGGAGAAAATCAACTTCACGACCTAAAAATAGGCCAATAACGGTGCGTTCTGAGACCTGTAGTGCAAAAACAATTTTCGCCGTGGTAACTAATAAATTGCTAAGTTACCAAATATGACTATTTTAATTTTGACGTTTTAAAGAGCTGTATTGTCAGGTTGACAGTTAAAATATTTTCGAAATTTGTTGGGAATTTAGGTATTAAGCCGTTTGGTAGTGCAAAAAAATAGTATATACACCACGGTAGCGAATCGTCTTATAACCTTCGCGGTTTAGATACTTCGCGCTTCGCTACCTTGATGTATAATATACTATTTATAATAGCACCTGAAACTTTACAGGGGTAGGATCCGTTATCTAGTTACTTGTTCTGAAAAACTGATCTTCCAATATTTTAAAAATTTCATTCAAATCGAACTTCACTCCTGATGTCAACCAAATGTCAAAAACAGTTTTTAAATTTCAATGACAAATGCCCAATCCTTAGAATGGTAAATTATAATATCTAATTACACAGTAAGTTCTTATTTGTTAATCAATTTCAACTTATTAATGTCTTTATTTACTTTCTACTGAGTATACTCTAAGAAAATACCCACCTTGTATCGTTCTTACACAACCTCCAAGACAGCAACCTATTTGAAGTCAGCAGTTCTACCCTTTTCGTCTTCCTGCTGCAATCCACCTCTCTCCAAGAGAGAGCTAGCTCCTACTGCCCAACAGCAACAAACCTCCAACGCCCGTCAGCTATCAGCAAAAACTGGACTTCAATCTGCCACAGTATACTGCTACATGGAACGCTCCTTCTCTTGATGGTGCTACCCCTTTTCGAAGTTTCACCCAACAACACATATCTTAGTGTAATCGCATTTTAATCCCGTCAGTTGTCAAATGTAATATTCAAAATAAAGCTGACCCAATATGCCTCTTTAGTACTTTACTTGTATGTAACAATTCTTCTATCCATTAATTTCGTTGACTATTTTCCAGTAATCTTCTTTAGTTAATGCTTCTTCTTATACTTGTTCGTTTCAAATTTTATTTTTATAACTCCAAGCAAATTTTGTTAATATCCCCTATTTATCCCAACCATAAATAGAAATAAACAAGCTTATCTTCCATATTTTTTTGATACCAAATTATTTTTAATACATGTTTTTAGTTTGTTATTTTCTCTCTCTAAACAAATTCCTTAATTACCCCATATCATTATTGATGCCTTCTAGTCTATATTCTTATTTGATATTCACCTACTTAATTCTACCCGTATTAGAATTTTACACTTTTTGATTCTTAAACTGTATTTTTAATATTTTATTTATATTTAATCCACCTGTAACCTTCCAATAATAATCTGCCTTATCGAGGATGTATTCAAGGAACTATTTAAATATTATCAACTATTACAATGGGTTGATATGGTTTGTAATAACATCCCAATTTCTTTAACACATTTTTATTTAAACCACGAGCATAATGTAGTCGTATCATAACAATATATACGCCAAAGTAAGTTTACTGGAGGTGAAGTGTGCGATATCAACCTGTCTTTATTCGCTCAAAGTTAACTAAAACTAGCTTAATGGCTGCTTACCTATTTTATTATTTCAGCACAGTCTGATGAAGTATTGTTTTTGACCTTGACCATTTTTGAAACTTACATTTTCATTGCAACCTGTTAATTAACTGTTATCAACCCCAACTTATAGAAAAGGTCTCACGAAACTTTCAAACGTTGTGAAGACAGCAACCGTTTGTGCGTCAAAGAAACGTCGAAAAATTAATAAAAGTCGAGAATATCACGCCGCATAGATACAAACATTATAACTTAACCCTTATGTGGCGGCAAAAATAATACAACGTAAATGGCGGGAGGTGGTACCCGGGTACCACTGTGTATTTTGAATGGTTTTGCGCGGATTGTTGTATGTTTGTGTGCCTGTGCGAACCTAGCGGTAACGTTGACTATTTTTTTGTGCTTAGTCATCTCTCATGTATGGTCCAGTTGACGTTGTGATACGGTTGAATTATGATCAGTTTAGTTCAAATGCGAAAAAAGAATGCCTTCTACTCGTGCTAATAGTGTTGCTGCACCATATAATTCCAGATGATATCTGGACTTAGATAAGTATATTTGTTTGTTTATTTGTAAAGGACAAGGTCTAAGCATGCGGAGTACCAGGTACTTTAGACACCGACTGCTTTGATCACATGATCAAAGTCCTACTTAGAATTTTGCCGAGACTAAGGAGTTCCAGCCCTAGCAAAGACTCTTTTACATGCTACACTTTGTAGCAACATGGGATCCACGGCTTTATATCACTTCCCAATGATGGCATTCTGCAGAGCTTTTCATTCTCATTTTTTATTTTTTTAAACCTCACCGGGATCGAGAATCGAACTCTCGATCGACCCTTAGATCAGTAGCCAGAATGCTTAACCACTGAGCTAGGGAGCTCGGCCATATAAGCATGTTGCTTTATTTTTGTGTTTGTTGTGGTTAATGGTTTTCGATATAGAGTGATGGCTGAAGAAATCCCAAGGTTGTATAAATGTCTGATAAAGAATTTAGTGATTCATTTGAAGATAGTAACGACGAGGATTATGACCCACCAGTAAATGATACAGAATCAGACGTAGAAGATGTTTACACTGGACAGCGAAATAGAAGTGGAGCTGAACAGCGAAGACAATGAGGAATTTATTACAGAGACGGAGACTACTGCAACTCCACGGTTTATCGTAGAAGTAATTCAACCATCTGCAATAAGACCCCATTACCCTAGTCTCAAATCCGGTTGTATATCATTCGAGAATCAAGCAATGGGCTTTAACATTGATGACACAACTGTAATGTAATTATGTTGGCATTGCAAAGTTTCATATGGACTCATTCTGGTTGGTACGCTTATGAAAAAGAAACCCTATATTCCAAAAGACCTTTTAGCTGAAATGAAACAACCGCCTTTTCAACAAACTTTGCTTTCAACACAGTTGCCATGTTGTGCTCGTATGTCCCAAAGGTAAAGTAAGTCTTATATGATTTCGAAGGCTTTCATGGCAATTGTCATTAAGTAAAAACAACTTCCGGGATTGGACCGTGTCATTATTGAGGTCGAAGAACTCCGCGTTTCACGTAAGAGGTTTCCCCAGGAGGAAAAAGCAAAAAGTTCACTGTAGCTCAACGTGTTAACCACGCTAGAGGCGAAACTTAGATCGAATTTCGCCTCTGGCGTGGTTAACACGTTGAGTTACTGTGCTTTTCTCCTGATAAAGCCCCTAACGAAAGTGGGCGAAACGTTGAGTTTTTCGACCTAAATAATGACGCGGTCCAATCCCAGACGTCGTTCTTTATTTAAGGTAAACCTTAGTTTTGATATCAACGATACACTTTATGCAACTGATAATACCCTGAAGCCAAAGCCTGAAGTAATCCCGTTTTATAACGAAACTAAGTCAGATGCTGACGTTATCGATAAAATTTTGAAAATATACACGTGGCAAGCAAGCTGTCGGCCAGTGGCCTTTTTTCAATATATTAGATGTAGTAACTCTGGCTGCCTACATTATCTACACTGAAAACAATCCCACGAAAAGCATCAGAACATAAATAAGAGGATACATTTCTTAAAAGATTTAGCTCGTGATCTGTGCTTGCTAGCTGTGAACCAACGAAGCGAAAATCCCATGGTATTGCAAAATCGCTTTATGAAAACACCATTGAAAGTGTTGTAGGAATTTCTGTGGAAGCTCCTAATAATTCAAATCTTGTCCCCGAACAGTGGTACCCAGGTACCACCGTCCGCTAGAATGTGTTGATTTTTTATCAAGACCAAAGAAACCCGACATTCCATACCTCCCAATACATAAAATTTTCAAAATATACTTACAATTATATATTCAGAGATGTCCTAGAAGCTCAAGTTGATTCGTCTTCACAAAACCGAAATATTCTATATTTTATACCCTAAAGGTACCCGGGTACCACCTTCAGCCACATAAGGGTTAAGGACGACGTAACCTATCAGGATTACTTTTTCGCCAGTTTGCGTGGATTGGTCGTTATTCTTGATATGCATGTAAGATTTCTATATTGGCTACTAGTAATAGACGTTAAACGGTCTCGTAACTACCCCGTTAGGTTGATGTAGTGGCACCCTGCTAAACTGCCGAGCCAAAAAGTCAAAAAGTGCGAATTTAAATTTCTATTCCTTCTTACATTTAAATCTGATCTTCAACCTTATCGACGTTCTTTGCCTCATCCATGTCCTCCGCTGGCGGTATTAATAAATTGCTGAGTCGATTTTAAACCGATTTCCTCCATCGAGGCTACGCATTAGGTCCCGTCGTTTTTGCCAATTCTCTTTAACCGAAATCATCGAACATATGGCTCCATTATGTGTATTTCATAATATGATAGCGGCTATACCACATTAAAAGTACCGATTCAACAGTTACGAAGACTGAATGTGTATTAAGCAACGAGCGTATTAAAAAGTGCATTGCAAAAACCGCTCCATGCCAACAACGTGCCGAAGTATCAGTAAGACTTGCACCGTCTCATCTTGTTTTTAAATATTTTAGCTTTATAAGAAATTCTTCGACATAGTGATCAAAACCCAATGTCTGTAGCACTATTAGTTTTAAATTTATATTTTCCCTGAACTTTAACAACTTTCTGTAATTGTTTAGCAATTTTCTTTATAAACGACAACAATCAATAAATTTACTTACAACTGTTTACTTATGCAATGAGAAACAAACTGTAAGAGTATTTTATGTAATAAAAATATCCGCACATAAAATGTTATTCTAAATTACGAAAGTTTGAAGAAATATAACTACTTTTACTTAAGCTCATGCTTATTATTTCTACTCGTAATAGGGACAATCACACAATTCGATATTATCTCTTGGATTTTAGTGAACTTCCACTAAATATGTATTTCAAACATCCCCTTACTAATGGGTTAATTCTGTTCAATATATGGTTAGAGCCTTTCTATGTAATAATTATGGATAACAGATACATGGATTTTTCAGAAAGTGTCGCTTTAGGGTAGATTTGTGTCAAAAAATTCTCTGGGTGGCAGAAACTATGGTGGTACAACAATATCAGGTAAAAAGTAATACAATTAATCCTAAGTATAGAAAAATATTCTCTATAAATGTTTAATTTCGATTCTAAACGTTACATTTGGCAGATATTAAAAATCGTAGTTTATAAATAGCCGAATAGATAAAATAATACGTCTGCATATACATTTCTAACTTATACATGTATGTAATCGAATTTTATTATTTATTGACAGTAAATTATGCAACAAGGCTATCTAATTAAAAGTATCATAAAGAGATTACTGTAATTACAAGAGGGGATGTAATGCACTATTTAGTTGAATTATTGTACTCCCAACTACCTCTAAGCTAAGGCTTAACTGCTGTTTAATATAGAACGTCTACCAAACTGTTTAAATCTGAATAGTTCGCAGTATTTACATTTCCTCACGTACCGCTGCCAGTTCATGACATAATGTCAAATCAAATTGCTAGAGAAACCTAGTTCTCTCTTTCGTTCCTTTCTCAAGTGAAAATGTTTGTTTATTTATGCAACCTTATTTATTTTGAAGGCACACACCTTTTTACCCCAAAAATTCTTTCCTGTCCGGGTCCCAATCGCATCATTGATTGATAGCAACCGGGAGTGCAAACCCAAATTCACGATGACTGAAAGCATAAAACTACATAGAAATTCTAACCAAGAACGTCTAATTTAAATAGTAAATTTTTACCGTTCTCTGTTACATCCAAGCTGCGTGCTTAGCTGTGAAAGCTGAAATCAATCACAAAGATAAATGCTGTTGTTATTCAGTTAAAAGGGATCGCATCCAGGAAACATATTTAGTTCAGTTAGCATGGCAATTAGCTAATCCAATTTCGACTTAAGTTCCCTCGTACAGCGGTACAGCAACTATCTATTAGTGGAAGTCACATTTTTGAGCCGACATGGCTGATATGGAAGGAACGGAGTTCCACGAGTAGTTAACCACTGACCCGTTAAAGATGAAATATCAAGTTGTCACGAACAGATAGAGAAAACTGGGTACAACCACGATATCTTATTCTTGTTTTTTGCAGTTTAAGACGCTTTTGTGTTTTTTCGTGTTTCCGTGTCGTTGGCGATTTGCGGCGTGCGCTGGTACGGTGGATGGTTGTGACAGGCACCACAACCGCCAAGCAATCCATCTACAAAAACAGCCCGAGCGAGAAAGTCGACAGTCCGCGAGGAAAGAAATCATTTTAAAACTGCTCTCTGATTTGTGGTAATGGTCTTCTATAAATCACGATTTTTTTATTAAGTAAACTTCTGCATGTAAATTGCTGACCTGTAAGAACTTCTAAAATCGAATATTGATCCAACCCTAGCCATGCTCCCTTCAAAACGCGTGAAATGTCACATTCACAAGTCTAGACGCGCAATTAAATTTTAATCAACTGTAGTTCTACCAACTAATTGTGTAAATGCGCCCATATTGAGAGAAAAATAATTTTTAAATATCCTAAACATAATAATGTCGCTAGCACTAACCATATAGCGTGGCTAATTTTCAAGGACTGCGGACATGACTAGCATAAAAATTGAAATGAATTATATTAAAGACCGTTTTAGTTCTCCAAAACGATTAAGACAACGTATTTCGGAGAATAGAAAATAAATACGTCTTTCTTGAATAAATCTTTTATTCTAAACCTAAATAATGTAATTAATGCTTAAGGATCTCTATTTAAACTCTTTCGAAGTACGAATTGTACGAGTACATAATGATCTAGAGCTGCCCGATTTCGACATATTTTGCTTGTAGGTAGGTATAGTTATTTCTAAGCTCCTAATAAGTTGCTTTTTAAAAATGTACTACCGGGTGGCCATAAACATCTGATATCACATTACCTTTGGAATCAACACCGCTTTATTAAAATGATGAATCCAACTAAACTAAATGTCATTAATGTCATCACAACTAAAATTCGTATCTGTCAAAAATTATTACAGATTACAATAAGTATTGAAGTTAGAACATAAGATTTTTATAATCGAGTCGTAGGCTAAACTGCAGAATCTGGGACACATTCCTCTCCTCTTATTTGCATTTTATTACATTTCATACCAATACTTATTATAATTGAAATATGCATAATGCTAACCAACATTTATAAGTAGCTAATTCCATGGCTACCGGGATCTCAGATGTTTATGGCCACCCGGTATAATATAAGTTTTTGCTTTCAGAGGTGTACTGATATTGTAATTTAATATTTTTTTACAATGTGTATTTCCGAGATATTTTGTATTTAAATATTGTTAATCGAGCTTATTTGTATACACTACGTAAATTTACCTTCAATTTAAAAGGTAATAGTCAACTATGCACTAAGGGAGCAAACTACGATTTTAATCTTGAGATTGAAAGAGACAGACCATTTTCAGTCAGATAATTAATGAAGTTTGCTCCAGAGCTGCATACAAAGTTCTTCGCCAACCCGCAAATCTAATCTTCTTGATTTGTAATTCAAGATGAATTAATAATTGCCTACTCTATTAGTTAATTAATCTATTTTCAGAGGGATAAGTGTGTTGATGTTATGAAAAAGTAATAAAGTTGGCAAGCTTGTGATTAAAGTGGCACTTTTTTCCAAGGGAGAATGAAGAAGTCCATTATATCAAAAATCAGTTACATAATCTTCAATTATTCTCGGTTAGGAGTAATAATTATTATTATATCATACCAGTATATTAACAGACAATAATTACTTAATTTTAGGGTATATCTTATATACTTAATAACGCCCCAAGGAAATGATTATACGCTATTATGCACTATTAGTATGCACTAAAGGAGTAAAATAAAGCCTGGGACAACTGAAAAGAGCCGAAGGCATTTTCAATAGGGGATTAAGGATGTTTACTCCAGAGGTGCATACAAAGTTTTTCTCCCAAATCTAGTTTTACCTGATACCGTAAAGAAAGTCAAACTTTCAAGGCTATTTTGAGTCTAGAAAGTTAACCATTACACGCCTAGTACAGTAGTATCCTTACCTGATTGCTATTACTGTACTAGTGGTGTAATAGTTAACTTTATAGAAACCTAACGTTATGTAACATACCTGGCCACTAGTTTTTTAGACGATTGGCAAAATAATGTTTTCAAAATCTCAAGATTATGAATCTGTTTTATGCTTTAATTTGACTTTATTGGCGATTTTAGTTAATAGTTATTTACATATCAAGTCAAGAAAGTTATTTTTTACTGGACGAGGGAGCATATCGTACGAGACTGTAAGGCCGAGTATTTTTAAGCTCCTAAGTTCAATAGAATAACTTTCATGGCTTGGTATGTATAAAATGTTACCTGAAATCGCCAAGAAAGTCTAAAGCATAAAACCGAATGTACATTCATCTGTAAAACAGATTGACCGTAAAAAGTTCCTATTCTCGTTTGACCGTTCCTGCATGACTTCACAGAATACGCGCCTGCTTTCTTCATCGACTTGATGGCCCTGTGGTTTGTAGGGATGATAACCGTGCTTCTTCAAAACCTTATGCACTGACCGTGTCGATACGTTACTCTTGAGCAATACATATTATGCTGGTTGTTTGATCAGCATTTATCAACCCCAAAACTTTTTCTTCCATCTCATCGTTGGTTCTTCTATTCCGACTTCCTGTAATGTTAATGTCTCGATTGAATATTTTTTGTTCAAACTGCAATATTAAAACTACCTTTTGAATCACCTGCTGCTGCACTTGCTGTAGTTTCAATTTTTTTCACAAACATGTGAATTGTTGATACTGAGATGGCCCCTTATTTGCTTATTAGTTTGCTTTCGGAGTTGTTTATAAAATTAATTTAGACTGATTAAAATATGCTGTCTTTTATTTTTATTTACTTGATCCAAAATAAATGGTAGTATGCCCTTTAAGTATTTTATTTATCTGCAATTTATTATCAAAACGCTAGCTCAGTAGAACAATTAACTCTATTCCCAGGGGTGAATTCCTAATAGATTGTAATTTTTACTTGATCTGGTGCGCCACTGTACATCTGAATTAGTTCCAGTACACAGTAGTTATTGTATGCAATATGTCAAAACCTACAAAATGGTTCGTATCGTGCAGTCAGTGTTGTTGACTTTAAAATAATCAAAATTGTGAACATTCGCAGAGGTATTTATTCAAATCGTAGCGCTTTGGCGGTTATGATTATCATTTGTTTCAGGAATTAATTTGTTACATGGCGTCAGAAAAGACGCCGACTAAATCTCGCAATTGGTTTTACCTTCGCCTAACCTCAAATTTGAGTAAATGCTTATAATTTGAATTGCGCCTTCGCTGGATCCTAGGCTATGCTTGAATCTTGATAAGCAAGGTCTGGTCTCTTATGCACACAAATTTCCCGATTATAACACTGACACAGTATCTTAAAATTTGGTGTGTTCTTCGCAATGTTCGGAAAGGGGCCCCAGCTGGTATCTTCCTCTGGAACGGTTCCCTCCGGTGTTTTTGCTGTTGGTCGGTCTCCTGCACTCCTGCCTGATGCGTCGCAGTAGAAATTCCTGGCTTTAGAACTATTTCTGGTCGGAATTCAATATCGGAATCCTGATGTGATCGGCTGGCAATGATCGTCGGAGGTGCTCCCGGTGAAAATTTAATTTTATGTTGCGGAAAATCCCACTAACGTTTCCACATAAACTTCAACACTTGATTAACACAATGATACACTTTTTAGCTCGAAATATTTTAATTTATTATATAAAAACTTTAGTTGAAATGGAGCACAAATCTACATGTAAGCTTAATTTAATTATTCATTTGTTCTCCTTTATTTCCGTTATTAAAAACAAAATCTAATCTATTACTATGGTTACCAAGGCACTCGAAATTGGTTTTGATTAAATTAAATACATTATGGAAGTGAATTTGATTAGAAATTATATTTACAAATTTCTTACAACTTAAACATTGTCCATTTCTTAATTTTAAAAGATCTCTTTGCGCCACAAACACGTTTCATTAGTTACTCTGCTCTATTTTACTCGCGTTAATTGCACTGATTATTTTATAGAGTTCGTTTCTTAATAATTGCTTTTCCATCTCCTTCTGTCTGCTTTTCACTTGCTTTTTCATGTCCATCTGTCTGCTTTTCACTTGCTTTTTTATGTCTTGCTGCCTGACTTCTTATTTGCTCTTTGCAATATATTATTATTTTCTTCTGGCTTCCTATACCTTTTTTAGATTGCACACAATTTTCCTGCTTAGCATTGAAATCTACGCTTCATTGACATGCACTTTGCAAACCTTTTTGTGACTATTCATTTATTTCGGCTCGGCCATTCATTCTGCACAAACCTAATATTTAATTAATTTGAACCTCAACTTCAACCCTGTGAAAAACAAGCTTTTCCCTTTGCTTTCTTTACTCAATTCAATGATTAATACTGGCATCTCTTTGCCAATGCATTTACTGATTGAAATTTAAGCTTAGTATTGCAGTTACATAAAACAACCCAACTCTGTGGTTATTGACTTGTTTCTTAAGTTGTACTGCAAGCAGAATCGGGTCGTGGGCCTAAGACCATCACAATACAGATGGAATAGGTGGATTATTAAATTTAACCGAGAACTGTGCGTAAATTGGGGCTACTATAAAATGTTTTGATAATAAATACCCTCTCTTCATTAGAATATTCAACATTATTATTCATAGTAATGAGTTAAGTATGTGAATTGGTAACATTTATTTTGGAATAAACAAATTTGATCATGGCTGGTCTGTTTTTTGTAAATAAAATGCAAAATATTTAATAAAGTTTTTAAGCTATTTCTATCTTGAACAAGCAACAAATTCAAGTAAAGTAGTATCAAATTAAGCGCGTTTTTTTCTTTTTCGATTGATACCACTATCAATCCTATCAATTCAAGCAGCTAGCAGGAATATATACGATTTCCCATGCTATTTCCCACTGTTCGCACCTTAACTGAAACACTCTGTAGAGAGCAATGTTAAGGTCCCCCTTTGTCATCAATGTTATCAATAGACATTTGCATTAGCTCCTCAAATCGACAAGCCCCTGCTAGCCCAAATACTATCACCGCCTTCGATAAAAATTAGTAAATTAAGTCTAATTAATTCACAAATAGTTTATTTACCTTCATCATCGGGGAAAGCTTCTCTAAGAAATTGCCCAATTCCCGCCCGCGAAAATGTCTTTGATTTTTTTGCTTGATATCAACGGATTTCCTCTTTAAATATGCAGTTAACTTGGAAAACTTTTTAATATCAACGTTTTTCTTCAGTTAGAAGGTGGATTTTAATATGGAGTGAATACTCCACAAACTAAAGGGTTTATAATTATTCGTCTTCTCTTCGAACTAAACCAGTAGAACATCTTCCGTAACTACTGTGACTTTTTTAGAACTGATATCTGTCTTTCGATTTGCTTGGCAGTAAATTTTCCATTGCAGCATTGGCAGCTGCATGTTCGATGGAATGTAGTCTTTTACATCACTATTTTTTTCAAAGACACTGATATTAATAGAAGAAAGAACCAGGGAAAATTGCAAAAAATGATAAAATCTTATATTTTAAACGTTTGTCGACTAGTCACTAAGGA
Organism: Agriotes lineatus; assembly: GCA_940337035.1. Taxonomy (NCBI): domain Eukaryota; kingdom Metazoa; phylum Arthropoda; class Insecta; order Coleoptera; family Elateridae; genus Agriotes; species Agriotes lineatus. Next base: position 184,596,187 of record OW679194.1, on the reverse strand, counting down.
AACAACAGAAACAAGATCGATTTGATTTTTCTGATTTAATGCCATTTTTATTGTCGCTATTAATTTGTTTTCTAAAATTTAATTATTCGATTTCAGAAAAATTAGTATACAATACACGTCTAGAAAGTGTCTTTACCTGATTCAACGGTTAAAGTACTTCAAATTTCACCTCGTTAGAAAAAAATCACTTTCTTGATTTTTACGTAAATAACTATTTCCTAATTTGTATTTCAAAATAAATTAATAATCACCTAATGTGTATTAGTTAACTAATCTGCTATTGGGGAAACAAATTGGCTTTTTATGGATGATGCCTGCAATAATTGCTGGCGAGGCGATAGCTGAGGCAAGCAATCAGCTACGGCCATAAAAAGCAGTATTCGTTCAAGGTGCATATTAATTTTTTTCGTTGATCGTCACAATTTGAAAAAAAATTGAAAAGGAAGTGTGAATTATAAGAATTGTGAACTAAAAACATTTGCGGATGAAAAAGGGCGGACGAAAAATTAATGATGTTCAAAAAAGTGGCATTTTTCATACATAAATGCGTCCTTAAAATCACATTTTATAAAGAGGTCGACGAGAAAATATTGTACGCACCACTGGAGATATTCATGTTTTTTTTATATTCGGTGGACTTACAAACCCAGGTCCAGCGAGCCTCAGTCTGTAACCATCTCAACCTCAGGAAAAAAACATATTCATATTTAGCGTAATGCATAATATAGTTATTTATGCACCAACGTAGTAAACTACGAGTTAAATTGTGAGCGTGTAAGTAATGGCTGAAGCAACTGAAGGGAGCCGAGGACATTTTCAGTAAATGGATTAAGAAAGTTCACTCTAGAGATGCAAAAAAGTTTTTCTTTTAACCGTAAATCTAAATTTCGTGATTTTTCAACATAAATGAATAACTACCTAATATCTAATAGTTAACTGATTTGTTGTCAGAGAAACAAGATTGTTTATATTGTTAAAAAGAAATAAATATGATAAGCTGTGAGGACAGAAAATTCCAGTTTTCTGGGTACATAAATGTAATTTAGTTGGAAGAAACAACAGTTTACCTTTATTCAGGGTTAATAATTTGTAGATACTAATTAGTTGCATGCTAATTTATTAGCAATATCCTGGGTATTGCTAATTTTTTCTCCATCAAATAAAATGTTTGAAGAAGTATTTGTTTGTCCTTTCATTAAAGATTTGACAGTTTTTCACATCTTTTTCGGATTTCCACGACAGTTTTCTATTCTATTTTCATAATATTTTCCTGTCCTTAATTTTATTGCTGTAAAAAATCCGAATACGTTTATAGTTTTGCCAGTCCTGCGTGTTTTTAGTAATGCCTTGATCGGCCCTCCGGCACTAGCTGCTGTAAGGGAAGAAAAGATCCACAATAGCATACAAGAAATACAAAGCATTTCGAAGAGACATTTCTACTTACCCTGGACAAAATTGGAGGCATGTGTGAAACATAAAAACTCCGCCAGATGGCGTGGGATTAAACTTCCCTAATAACGAATTTCGGGGACTTGAAATCGCTCCAACAGCGTAGGCAAACTTCACACAACCAAAAACTAACGGCAGCCCATCAATCCTCCGAAATTTCAATATTGCTAACCCGACTTCATCGTTCGCCGATCGACGTGGAAAAGGGACTCGCTTCGAGACAATCGCGAGCTATATCAAACTTTCGCAGCAAGGCCAAGAAAGTAGGCGTGGCGCTAGCGCGCGAAATACAAACTGAACAGCCAAAGACATCAGAACCGAAAAAATACGTAACAATACGAAATAAATACCACAGATCTCGAAATCAAATGGCGGCGCAAATAAATCGTAACATTGTACCTTCTTTGAAATGTGTCGCTTTGAATGGCGTTCTATTTAAGGTTAGATGGTATAAAAGCGCACACAGACATGCGAATTATGATCCATGGTCGCCCAGGACTTAAAGCGTTATTGAACATAGGTTAGTTATGATGCAAGATGCAATTTTCTCAGTTATAGTTGCATTTATATGATTTACTCTGAATTCGGACGAACATAATCAATGCAAATACAATGTGTAAGTGCAGCACGCCTTAGTAAGAAAAATAAGCAGCAATACTATCAGCATTATTAAAAATTATTATTCAATGAAATATTTATCAAGTCAAGGATTAGCTAGTTATTTGCGGAAATCTTCATAAAACTAATAATTCAGTAATTCTATTAAAGTGACTGTAACGATCGTAGACGAGTATCTCACAATATTGGAACTGAAGCGTTTACAATACTCAGTCAGAAAGTACATAGACTAAATGAATCAAAATACTACTGCCGAGCTCTGTAGATTAGTAGTTAGCACGTCTGCTTAGCATTCGGCAGGTCGTGGGTTTGCTTCCCCTGGCCGTCTGCTCTGATTCTGGTTTTCAGGTGGTTTTACTGAGTCAACAGAGTACCTTATCTGAGGCGAATGCCGAGGCAGTACTTCTCTACCTTTCGTTTTCCTCTCTTCCATTCTCCACCCCTTCTTTCTCTTGCCCGTCCTGTAATTCCCGTTATTGGCTGAAGAGGGACGCAAAGTCCCTATAGCAGTCAGCCTCTAGTTGGGGAAATTGAACTGACCTTAAACCTTCAACTTTTTTAATACTACTCCTACATTGTGGATGAACCTAGTAGCATGGCCAGAAAGGAATAAGTATCAATTTGTTTACGATTTGTGTCAAATATTTCTGATGTGGAAGAACTTTTTCTTTGTTTTTACGAAACATTTCAACCGTACTCAATGTTTTGACAGGGTTGCAAATATGTGTGGTGCAGTAGCTCGTGTTCAAACTCATTTTGCAGCGGTAGAACTCCGAGCTACTTACATCGTTGACCACATAATATAAATTTGGTTATTTAGGACAGTGAGAAGTCAAAATATTCGAAACCTTGCCGGGTAAATGGGAGGAAAAAGATTTGTGCCCACGAATGCAACCCTTACAAATTCTTTAACTCTTATGGAGTTTATGAGAGAAGTATAGGAATAGGAAATGAATTAATCGGGAGCAAAAACTAGTGGCTTCCTCAATTAAAATAAAACGCTTGATTTTTCATATAATCACAGAGTAGTTGTTACGATTTTTAGCAACGTCGATGATAGTAATATGACTATTTAAAACAGTACATATTATTTCAAAGGGGTTTGCTATGCTTGCTTACTTATAAAAAACATAATAGTATTATTTAGTGGACAATAGTAGTTTTTTCAATTTTGAGAAAACATTATCAGAAACAAAACTACCTATTTCCAACGGATCAACTAAAACTTCATTTTTAGTTGATTATTCCAGGAAGTAACTATACGTATGAAGCACCTACCTTGGTTTTGTATTAAAAGTAATACAATTTCAATAGTTGTAGTGTTGTGGTACTATAAACACTGCCCCCAGTCCATATGACTTACACTTGCGATCATTGAAAATGAACGGGTTATGCATTTCAAATTGACTTAACCGACGTTTTTGCAATTGCGTGCAACGTTATTTTATTATTACTATGGGTAGAGAGTTAGAACAACACCATTCTACTTTAGAGACAAGAGGAATTCAGAAAACATAAATTAACTACTGTAATGTTGGTTGCATAGCCCTGTTCATTTTCAATGATTCATTGTGTACATCTCTATACTAATAATAATGGTGAGGCACTAACACCCCATGAAGGAGCTTGGCCTGCAAGGCATGCACCCAAAATGTTTTACATAAATCGGCGCCATCCAAGCATACCACACACTCAACAACCCTAAACCTCACTGACAGCTAAGGCGTTTAGGCTGTACTTGCCTAATTCAGACGTCTACCGCGGCTATTATTTAAGTCAACGTCATAGCATATTTTGAGTAATTCTTATCTTTTCATTCAGCTTTGTATAATGAAAAATTATGAATAAATCTGAGGTTCAGTAGAAACTTAGCGCCATCTATTTTAAAATCCGAATGTAGTCTGAAAGTATTACATGACTAATTAATAGTCATGCTTGAGCAGAGAAATACTTCCATTTTAATAATCATACTCATGAACATATAATAGTATGCATAATGATTAGATTTAAATACGTTGCAAGTATGACAAAGTTTAATAAAGACTCCATGCTGATTGAAGGTATAAATTTTTTTAGAAATCAAACTTGAAATTATTTCAAATGTTTTATACAATTTTACTTTACTAGCAGATTTCTTTAGAATATAAATAGCTCAGTCTATAAGAGCTTCATACTTTCCTTGTATTTTATATACTGAAAAATAATCAATCACCTGCTTCTCTGCTGCGACAGTAGTAGCCGTTGACACGACGGTCATTCTTTAGAGAAATTGATACCCTATACATTATAGAATTTTTGGCTAGAATGATTTTAGCGTGCTATTCCTATAGTCGATATATTGATTTCCAAATGCTACGATAAGTAATTTTAATCGGGAACACGAAGTGAACGCACCGAACAAACTATAGTTAACATGTGGTAGTAAACGGTAATATAAAACAGTAATGTTTATAAGGAAATTTCCAAAAATAATATTAAGAACGCTACAAGTCTCTTGCTCCTGTCAAATTCTCAAATAAAAAATTATCATATCGTCATATCTCTTAAATACGTTATTTACCATTAACTTTAATTACTGATGCAAACAATTCTTCCCTCACGAAGTTGGAAGTATTATTCCTATAAGTAACAGTTAGTTAATTGATATAATAACAACTATCGCTTCTAAATATTATTGAATTACTTCATCGTCTATTTCTTAGAAAACTGAGCTAAAGCGGCACCGAAGTTTAAACGTAACTCCTTTCATTACTGCATCTCAGAAGTTGTTATTTAAGCATGCAAATACGGTACATAATTGTAAGGCTAGAGAGGAAGTAACAATTGCTTTTAATTATACCTCGTGATCTTGCATTATTTACAGTTCACAGACACTTCAAGCAATTTTTGCCTCGATTCGCTTCAGTAGTTCCGGGGAATTCAGTGAGAGTTGAGGAGATACGAACAAACCCAGAGCAGCTAAATTCTAATTAGTGAAACACTTCGTTTCTGATTCATTGCGTTGAAGTACATTTTCTGTACACGATGATTGAAAACTTCGAAAATTATACTAGATTCTAGATTGTTACATTTTGTTTGAACTAGTGCATTTAAGTTTTACAGCCAATAAGGCAACATATTTTCTAGTTAGATTAGCTTCACAAATAAAAGCCTTTACTTCTCTGGTGCATAGATGCTATAAAAAACTTTTTCAAGAACTGGGTAAGACATCTTCGAACATTATTTTCTTCTATTACTTTCAACTGCTATTAGGTGCAAAACTTCTCGAAATACATAAAAGCTTTATTGTTCTCCACAATACATAAATCGTCAGATTCCAGGCCGTGTATGAACTGTTGAGTATAATTTAATTGTATGTTGGTTTAATTCTAGTTTAACTTATCTACTATGCAACTTAGTCTTACTTAGAACGCTTGTACATTGTCAAGAGCGTCGTGAAATATTTGCTCTTAATTAAATTAAAAACATTAGTTAGGAATATAGATAACCATTTCTGAGCTCACCCGCGTCGTCTTGCTTTAAAGTCGAATTATTGTAGTAGAACTGAATTGATATGCACTTTCGATGTTAGTCTTGTAAAACATTTTATAAAATTACTAGCTGTGCGAATACGTCTATTAGAATGTCAGCAACATCTTGTTTTATGTTAACTGACTGGTATATTACATAGAGAAACGTGCTCTAATATAGGACCCCTTTTGTGTTCTAATGATATCGTACTTCCAAATATGTTAGATGATCCTTCTATGATCTGTTCGTCATACCTACGAAAGTGAAATAAGGAATTTTTCTATGCTGATTCGTAGTGATGTAAAAAGATACAATTTTTTGGTATTTAAAATTGGGTGCCTAATATGGGACAGTCGACGTTCTTAATAGGAGACGGATTAGGGTTAACAAAACAATATGAGAAATAAATTAAATATATACTTCTTTATTTATAAGATATTGCAACAAAAGATAAAATCAATATTAAAAACTCAACCAAAGTGCAATACCTATGAACACTAGGACTATTTTAATCGAAAATAACAGTCTCTTTTTATTCTTATTTGTGTGCCAGAAAGGACAAGTAATAGCGCAAGATTGAGAAGTGAACTATTATATACCGAGCGCTTGGAGCCGAAGGATATAATGTGCGAGGTTTATAAGAGTATTCTCAACTGAGGTATACCGGGTGACAAGGAGACTAGGGCCATGCTTATATCTTCTTTATTTATGAATCGATTTAGATAAAATTTTATACCAAGATACTAGACATGATTTCTGATTGGCTGATAGATATAGTCAAAATGACTGACTTCCGGTTTTACCGGAAATGATACTAACATTGATTTTTTAAATGAAACACCCTGTACATTTTATGTTTTTCTGAATCTACGAGTCAAACTACATATAATAGTCTTGCCAAGTTTCAATTGTTTTAAACAAACAAAATTTTTTTTTAATTTTTATTTTTTACCATAGGAAGCCTTGACTTGGAAAAATCTATTCTAATTGACTCTAGCAACTCTTAATAATAGCTATTTTATCAATAAGGTCAATAACAAACCTTTAATAAAAGAATATAATTTGCTAAACTCGTTTTTTTAAGAAAAAGTCGCTTTTTTAAATGGCACCTACCAAGGGCCATCTTGCCATTAAACAGCAAATTTAATTACCAATCTAACGATATGCATCATGCACTACTTTATCTTTATCTGAAACTGAAAATTAATTAATTTATTATTTTTTTAAATATTTTTATGTCATAACTAATAATACCAAAGCAAATTTGGCAACACTGTTGTGTGTAATTTGAGTAGTAGATTCCGAAAACATAAAACATATAGAGTGATCTATTTAAAGAACCAAAGTTAGTGTCACCTCCGATTTCACCGGAAGTGACACTAACGTTGGTTTTTTAAATAGATTTAAATAAATAATTGATTAATTAATTTTCAGTTTCAGATAGAGATAAAATAGTGGATGATACATATCGTTAGATTTGTAATTACATTTTCTATCTAATGGCAAGATGGTCCTTGGTAGGTGCCATTTAAAAGAAGTGACTTTTTCTTAAAAAACGAGTTTAGCAAATTCTATTCTATTATTAAAGATTTGTTATTGACTTTATTGATAAACTAGCTATTATTAAGAGTTGCTAAAGTCAATTAGAATAGATTTTTCCAAGTCAATGCCTTCTATGGTAACAAATAAAAATTGCAAAAATATTTTTTTTGTTTAAAAAAATTGAAATTTGAAGACTATTACATGTAGTTTGACTCGTAGATTCAGAAAAACATAAAATATATAGGGTGTTCCGTTTAAAAAATCAAAGTTAGTATTATTTCCGGTAAAACCGGAAGTCAGTCACTTTCACTATATCTATCAGCCAATCATAAATTATGTCTAGTATCTTGGTATAAAATTGTATCCAAATACATTCATAAATAAAGAAGATATAAGCATGGCCCTAGTCTCATTGTCACCCGGTATACTGTAATATCTTTTTTACTACTAACATTGAAAAATTACATATTTGATTCATTCAGATCATTATATTAGCCCTTTCTAAATTATTTCTTAATATTTTGAAATATTAAGTAGTCTGGGAGTCAAACTAACTAACTAATCTGTAAAAGGCTTTACCCAGAACTTCCCTCGTCGATATTGTGACACTAAATAATTTTAAAAATCAAATTAAGTTAGGAGTAAAAATATCTTCACGTTTCTAATAAATTAAATAAATTTTCACATCTAATCTCATAAGAGCGTTAATTCTTATTTTTTTTAGTGCGTTCTAACAACGTCTTTTTAATTTGCCCGAGCGGGACGCGAGGGCAAATTAGGACGTTGTTGGAATACACGAAAAATAATTTCCGGATATGAATTAATGCTCGAATGCAGAATCGATAAGAAAATCGTAACGACACAAATCCTCACAGTTAGGTTGGTCTACCTTCCAAGAATTTTTGTTGTTGTCTTGGTTACGGCTCGTGAACTAATTCTTCTATTAGTCATTAATGAGTGTCGTAAGATTTTCAAATAAAAAAAACGTTACCGGTGGTTGAATTCGAACGCCAGGCGGACCGCGTATGCAGCCGCAACGTTTTGTGGGATATTACAAGGGACTGAGCTATTTCTACCTGCGCTACGGAGCACGGACCCTTCGAATTCCTGCGTGGCAGCTATATTTAGTAACACGCTAATTTGTGCCTCCTTTTTGTATCGTAAAACATTGATTCTGTATCTATTGGCTCCCAGTTTTGGTCAGAATAAAGCCTTCTCTATGTACAAATTATTACTTGTATCTATTACTAAGTTAAAAGAAAAATAGACAAAATTTTATTTTTTAAGGTGCTCACCCTGTACATATTTGCTTGAAATTTTCTCGGTTTCATGGCTGGTAGATATATAATAGTTTTTGAGTTATACCGCCAACAGACAGACAAACAGACAAAATTGGGAAAACCTGCTTTTCGCTATCTAGGGACCCTCAAACGTGAAGATCTGGAGAAATCTCGAATGTGATTTTTTCGCGATTACAATACTCTCTTTTAGACGAGAGACGTAAAAAGTGACATACGATTTTAAATGTCAATTTGCAGAAAATAGAAAAGTTACATATTTGAGTCATTTTAGATCTTTAATTATTTCTTAATATTTTGAAATATTAAGTAGCCTGGGAGTCCAGTTGTCAAACTAAAAAACCAGTGACATACGATTTTAAATCTCAATGTGCAGAAAATAAAAGGCTTTACCCAGAACTTCCCTCGTCGACATTGTGACACTAAATAATTTTAAAAATCAAATTAAGTTAGGAGTAAAAATATCTTCACGTTTCTAATAAATTAAATAAATTTTCACATCTAATCTCATAAGAGAATTAATTCTTTCCCGATTTTTTTTTGAGTGCGTTCCAACAACGTCATTTTAATTTGCCCGACGCGAGGGAAGGTAGAGACGTTGTTGGAATGCACGAAAAATAATTTCCGGATATGAATTAATGCTCGAATGCAGAATCGATAAGAAAATCGTAACGACACACAGTTAGGTTGGTCTACCTATAAAAAATTTCCAAGAATTTTTGTGGTAGTCTTGGTTACGGCTCGTGAACTAATTTTTCTATTGGCCATTAATGAGTGTCGTACGATTTTCAAATAAAAAAAACGTTACCGGTGGTTGAATTCGAACGGCAGGCGGACCGCGATGCAGCCGCAACGTTTTTTGGGATATTACAAGGGAATGAGATATTTCTACCTGCGCTACGGAGCACGGACCCTTCGAATTCCTGCGTGGCAGCTATATTTAGTAACGCGCTAATTTATGCATCCTTTTTGTATCGTAAAACATTGATTCTGTATCTATTGGCTCCCATTTTTGGTAAGAATAAAGCCTTCTCTATGTACAAATTATTACTTGTATATATTACTAAAAATCGGAAGGAAATTTACGAACAACTTTGAGACAACAAAGGGATTGCTGCAAGGGTGTTCAACGTCACCCACATTATTTAAAATATTTATAGAACACGCGCTATGCAACTGAAAAAGAAAATGCGAAGGGATGGGAGTACCCGTCAGAGATGACCATATTTATACATTAAGCTTCGCAGATGACCAAGTTCTGATAGCACAAGATGAGGAGGATCTGAGTTACATGGTACGAAAGCTTAAAAAGGAATATACTAAGGTCGGATTAGAAATTAACTTTGGAAAAACAGAATATCTAGCGACAGTAGAAGAAAATATTAAAGTTTTAGAAATAGAAGAAAACTTAGAAATTAAAGGAACAGGTAAATTTAAGTACTTGGGGTTTACAGTGACAAAAGAGGCAACGACAGAGGAAGAAATTAAAAACAGACTGGCGCTAACTAGAAATCGTATAACACAACTTAACTCAATCTTATGGGATAGAGATATAACCAAGAACACCAAAATCCGAATTTACAATACAATGGCACAGAGTATAATGACCTACGGGGCAGAAGTATGGGTTACCAACAAGAAAAGCAAAGGAAAGATAGTAGCAACGGAAATGGAGTTTTGAAGGAGATGCTGCAGGCTAACCAGACTGGATAGAGTGTCGAATGAAGAGATACGGAGAAACATGGGAAGGGAAAAGACGCCAACACATACATAGAAGAAAAACGATTGTTGTGGTACGGACACGTTAAAAGGGCGGAAGAGCACAAATGGATAAAAAAGATGACGGAATGGAGTCATATGGGAAGACGTAAACGAGGAAGGCCACGCCAGATCATGGCGCAACGAAGTAGATGAAGCCATGGAGAACCGAGGGCTTCAAGTAGGTGAATGGAACAACCGAGAAAATTGGAAAAAAAGGTTGAGAGAAGGAAGACAGTGACAACTGTAAAAATCCTTTATATATATATTACTAAGTTAAATGAAAAATAGACACAATTTTATTTTTTAAGGTGCTCACCCTGTACATATTTGTTTGAAATTTTCTCGGTTTCATGCCTGGTAGATATATAATATGTAGGCAAAATATTGTCTTCCCCCGACAAATAGTTTTTGAGTTATACCGCCAACCGACAGACAGACAAACAGACAAAATTGGGAAAACCTGTTTTTCGTCATCTAGGGACCCTCAAACGTGAAGATCTGGAGAAATCTCGAAAGTGATTTTGTTCGCGATTACAATACTTCCTTTTAGACAAGAAACGTAAAAAGTGACATACGATTTTAAATGTCAATTTGCAGAAAATAGAAAAGTTACATATTTGAGTCATTTAGATCATTAATTATTCCTTAATATTTTGAAATATTAAGTAGCCTGGGAGTCCAGTTGTCAAACTAAAAAACCAGTGACATACGATTTTAAATCCCAATGAGCAGAAAATAAAAGGCTTTACCCAGAACTTCCCTCGTCGACATTGTAACACTAAATAATTTTAAAAATCAAATTAAGTTAGGAGTAAAAATATCTTCATGTTTCTAATAAATTAAATAAATTTTCAAATAAAAGAAAATGTATCCCGCTGGGGTTTGAACCCGCCGCATCTGCATAGCAATAATAACCGTACCTGCCTAGAACTGCGCCATCGAGGCCATTTGAAATGAGTGCGGCGCGCGCCTCTATTTAAGGAACCGGTCTTATTGTTGAAACATTTCGACTCTTTTGTGACATTATTCTGTATCTGTTGAGTCCTATTTTCGGCAAGTGTAAAGCCTGACCTATGTGAAAATTATTACTTCCTTCTAATTCAAAATTAACGCAAAAATAAACAAAATTTTATTTTTTTAAGGTGCGTACCCTGTATATATTTGTCTGAAATTTTAATGGTTTCATTCCAGGTATATATATATAATTTGTATACAAAATATCATCTTCCTCCGACAAATAGTTTTTGAGTTATTGAAAAAACCTGTTTTTCGTCATCTAAGCACCCTGAAGCGTTAAGATCTGAAGAAATCTCGGAGGGTGATTTTTTCGTGATTACAATACTTCCTTCGTCTTTCAGCCGAGGGAAGTAAAAATTGCGAATGGATGAAACTGATTCACAAATGAAAGTTTATACCCCCTTGATGTTAGAGAGGCGGCAAATATAGCAAATGTTGATTCGTTGCCAGAGAAATCTAAGAGACTGTACATGCACGCATAGACTCAGCTAAAAGAATGGTGTGCAAGAAAGAAAACCGTTAAGGTAACAGAAAATGTTTTATTGGAATACTTCCAAGAAAATCTGACAGCAAAAAAGTATCCACATTGTGGAGTTTTTCGAACTCACAGCATTTTTAAAACAAAATAAACAGTGGCTATCAAGCCAAGAAATCAAGTGTATTTACAAGAGAAGAAATCGACGAATTTATAATCGAAGCTCCTGACGATGTATATCTATCAAAAAAGGCACCTTTATTTTTGGTTTAGTTTTTTCCTAACAATTATATTGTAGTGAAAAAAAGATCGTCCTTCAGCATCCCCGCACTCTTCGTGGCACCATCGGAAACAGGTACGTAACATATTGGGCCCACTTTTCTCCTTGATTATCTTCTGAAAATCTTTCATGACAGACAAGGCACTGTGCATCATCATAATCCTCTTCGTCGGTAGCATCATTCAATTGGACGGATACCTCTGAATCTAATTCGGAACTGCTATCTGGTAGTTTAGCCTATTTAGGTTTCTTCGCCGCAATTTTTTAATCACTGCTTTTCGTTTAGAATAACCTGTGGTTTTTTATTTTTCTTTGTTATGGATTTCTCCAAGTTTTTTTTATAGGGTGTTGATGTAATTAAATTAGCAGTTCCCTTTCTCCCACGACGAGCACTAGAATCATATGAAGTTGATAGTATGGGAATGATATTATGTTTAGGGAAAACTGCTTGTAAAGAAGGAACAGGGGCTTGATTAGTATCCTCAGTACCATCAGCTTTATTGATGTCGTTCTTTGATAAATTTTTCTCTACCTCGGGTGGCATATTTCGAGTCCTCTTCTACATAGTCAACATCTCCGAAAATATTTCTGTTGCATGGATATAACCCAGTTTTTTTTAATGAGTCAATTGATGCTTCCATAGTAGCAGCCCGTATATATGCTTTTCCAAAGAGTGAACAAATATTGTGATTCGTCACCATTTTCCCGGGATTGTTTCTAAGCAAGATCTCTATTTCTTAAGCATAGTAGGTGTTTAGCGAAACCATGAAACCTACGTCGAGCCGCTACATTTTATGTGTGGCATGTGGTGGTAAGCACACAATAGATACATGATTCTGCTTTGCCATCTGTATTACTTCAATGTTCCTGGTGTGGGAACAATGGCCATCTTACACCAATACAATTGGATCGGCTTCCGTTGGTTGTGTGTAATTAATAAAATGTATAAACCACTGCTTGGATATATAGGAATGGATTCATCCAGATGGATGACAAGCCTAAATGGAACCTGGAGACGCACCATCTATCAAGCGTTTTGACACGTTTTTCTGAAGAAAAGCTATTAGTGAAAGAACAAATCTACCAGCAGCATTCACAGCTGTGACAACTGTAAGTAATTTTCCCCGCTCTAGTGATGAATTGCACAAACTCGTTTTTCATCTTTCAAACCAATGATTTTACTCTGTGTTCTGGGCCCACTTCTTTTTAACATATACACCTCGGACATACCAAAAATACCTGCGACATTAGCCACGTTTGCCGACGATACGGCTATCTTAACGCAAAACACAAACTTAGAAATAGCAATTAACCAATTACAAAACGCAACGGACAAATACAATAAATGGCTCAAAGAGTGGAACATCAAGATCAACCCTAGTAAATGCCAATGTAAAATCTTCACTCTGAGGAGAATTGCCAATTCGCCCTCTATTACTATCGATGGAAGCGTCATACCTTGGAGCCCCAGAGACACATCAGTTAAATATCTTGGAGTGTTCCTTGACACAAAGCTGAACTGAAGCTACCACATTAATCAAAAGTTAATACAATGCCATAACAGACTCCGACAACTCTATCCCATTATAAACCGCAAAACCCCCCTCAGACCCGAATGCACCACCCTTCTATATAAAACCCTGCTGCGACCCCTAGCACTCTATGCATCTCCAATCTGAAGTAATACATCCAAAACAAATATCCTAAAGCTCCAAAGATATACCAAAACAAGGTTCTGCGAATTGCAGTGAATGCCCCATGGTTCATTCGCAATGTGCAGCTACACCATGAGCTTGGTGTTTCACCAGTTCAAACCTATATTACCACGACCACCAGCAATTTCATCTTAAACATCAATAAACGTGAAGGAGCGATACACTACAACATCGGTCAACGCAACATCCATAAAAGACTAAAGAGAAAGCTTCCACAAGATACCCTCTCAGGACTCTCAGATGAAGAAAATTAACGAAGTTCATCAACACAGATTGACAGAGGCCGTCACTACCAGCCTCCATGCGACCAACGCAGCCCATTGCTAACTTAAGTCACAATACAGATAATGTATGTATAATCCGTTCACGACCTTTTTGGGACAGAGATGGCTATGATTTTTTCTTTTCATGTTGAACTAACTGATTTGGTGATGTAGGGGATACAACTTTTCTTTTCTGTCAGTGTCAGTTCGACATTTTCTTGCCACCACATTGCCAGATTTATTATTTTAATATTCATATGAAAATAAATGATTTATCCAAGGATTTATCAAATGTGTAATAGTATATTACATACCGAGGTGGGAAGTGTTTCATTACTGTCGAGAGATTAGGTAGTTTACCGAGACGCGTAGCGTCGAGGTTAACTTTATCTCGAGACAGGGATGAAACTTTCCACCGTGGTATGTATACTATTTTATTTGCAATCATCTAATTTTAAAAATAACTACAATTGAATTCTGAATAATAGATATCTTGATGTAGCTAATATTTTTGTTATCATGAAAACAGCCCACTCAATGTTTTGTTACCATGGAAACACCCCACTCTTCAGGTATGTAATATTTTTCGGGGTATGTAATAATTTCCTGGCTAGTTTCAAGTAATCATCTAGTTCCCAGCTGCTGTCATATCATGAAATTGACACATTACAATGTGATTGCGAATAAAAATAATTTTATTCGCAATCACATTGTAATGTGTCAATTTCATGACATGACAACAGCTGGGAACTAGATGATTACTTGAAACTAGCCAGGAAATTATTACATACCCCGAAAAATATTACATACCTGAAGAGTGGGGTGTTTCCATGGTAACAAAACATTGAGTGGGTTGTTTTCATGGTAACAAAAATATTAGCTACATCAAGATATCTATTATTCAGAATTCAATTGTAGTTATTTTTAAAATTAGATGATTGCGAATAAAATAGTATACATACCACGGTGAAAAGTTTCATCCCTGTCTCGAGATAAAGTTAACCTCGACGCTAAGCGTCTCGGTAAACTACCTAATCTCTCGACAGTAATGAAACACTTCCCACCTCGGTATGTAATATACTATTATTCGCAATCACATTGTAATGTGTCAATTTCATGACATGACAGCAGCTGGGAACTAGATGATTACTTGAAACTAGCCAGGAAATTATTACATACCCCGAAAAATATTACATACCTGAAGAGTGGGGTGTTTCCATGGTAACAAAACATTGAGTGGGTGGTTTTCATGGTAACAAAAATATTAGCTACATCAAGATATCTATTATTCAGAATTCAATTGTAGTTATTTTTAAAATTAGATGATTGCAAATAAAATAGTATACATACCACGGTGGAAAGTTTCATCCCTGTCTCGAGATAAAGTTAACCTCGACGCTACGCGTCTCGGTAAACTACCTAATCTCTCGACAGTAATGAAACACTTCCCACCTCGGTATGTAATATACTATTAATTTCCGTCAAAGGAAAAGTCAAAATGCCGAAAATAATTTTGCTACAACAAAAAATGTCGATTAAGCGATGCTATTTCCAATTCAAAAAGGACAGGCCAGATTTTAAAGAACACGAGTTGATGTCGAGACTAGAGACTATATTTGCTGTACGTTAAAATGATGCACTATTTTTACTTACTTTTAATAACGTAATGTTAAATCCATGGTTCAAAGAAGGTCAACAGAGATGAAAATAGAATAGTACGCAAGTATAGGAAGGATAAACTGATAACTCGAACTCATTGGTAATGCGCAATGGCGTATAGCTTTAATGGTTTGTGTAATGGCCGATTTCAGCAGAATAGCTGGCCGCAGATGACACAGTATTTTGTTGTTTTTGAATTAATTTGTGCTGTTGTGAATTTGGTTGTTGTGCTTTGCATAGTGGTTACGAAAAAAATTACAAATTGCAAAAATGTATTACTATATTTGTAAAATACAAAACCCAGAAGTTATTCATCACATAAAGTAATTTGCGCCGCTTACGACGTTCAAATTTACCGCGCTCCTGCGCACAAGCTCTTATTACCAATTGTATATCTGTCCTTGTCAATCTTCTTTGAAGCACCTGCCATGCCGTATGCTCGTTCCAGTCTTATATGTTCGAAGGTCCACGAGTTAATAATGTCGAGATTCGAGAATATATTTGCTGTAAGTTAAAATAATGCATTATGGTTATTATAATTTGACTTTTTTTTCTAGGTGAGCCGAAACACTTTAGAAGCGGTTATAAAAACAAAAAGTGAAAATTTACAAACAACATTCTCTGGCAAACGCAACAAAACTGATGTTTTTACAAATTTCATGTTCCGAAAAGACCTGCAACGACTAATTTGGCAATAAAATGAAAAAAAAACGGATATTTTACTTTAGACAAGCTTTTGGCTGATTCGCGAGAACAACTGGAATTTAAAGGGGGCGTACAACGTTATACAAAATTATAAATTCAATGGGTTACAAACACAGGGAGGTAAACGGTCGCAAAATTTTATGTGAACAAAAGCATGTTGTTGCAAAAATTCTAGTGAAAATTTAACATTCGTGTATCTTGACGAAACCTGGATCTACCAAAATGGTTCGTCAATCCGTCGCTGGATACACGAATCAGATTTAAAAAGTAATACTATCAAAATTAGAAGTGAAGGATCAAGATTTACAGTTTTACATGCGGGATGTCATTTAGGGTTTGTAGAAGGGTGTGGCTTCTTACTAAATTCATAAAATAACGATAGAGATTATCATAAGACAATGGACGGGAAACTTTTTCAAAATTGGGTGGTTAAACAACTTATTCCTGCTTTGACTAGCTTGAAACAAAAATGTGTGGTTGTAGTGGACAATGCACTTATCATTCAGTGCAGTTGGACAAACCACCCAAATTTCCAGTAGGAGGGGCCAAATGCAAGAATGGTTGCGTAATCACAGTATTGAATTCAATCAAAAATTTACGAAGAAACAACTTTGGAATTTAATAAAACCTTTTCGGACTAATGGACAACGGCGATATTTGGTAGACGAGACATTGCGGGAACATGGACATGAGGTTCTTAGATTACCCCCATACCATTGTCAATATAATCCTATTGAAATGGCATGGGGGTTTTGTAAATCCTATTATAACAAGCACATCAATTCTCAACCTTCATCCAAGGGTAAGGTTGAGACTTTATGGCTTGAGTCCATTTCCAAATGTACTCCAGAAATGTGGCAAGATTTGTGTAGACATTGCGAAAAACGTATTTTGAATGATTGGAGAAAACACATGGGAAATTTATCGTAAGAAAGCATACCTCCCTTTATTATTTCGCTAGGTGAATCTGATTCAGAATCAGAGGACGATAATGATGATAAAGATTTTCATGGCGAAATAATGGAGGATGAGTGACTAGCAGGTATTTAGGCAAAATTTTAAGTGGTTATATGAAATCATACCTTAGATATTTGTCAGAGGATGCTTTTTTAAACAGTTTAACCAAAATTAGTAAGGAATATGATTATATGATGCAAGAATATTAAGATATCAAGGGAGCATTTGTTTTAGTGCTGGTTTAGATTATTGTAATTTTTTGATCAACTTTATCATCATCGTTATGTGGAGGCAGTGTAAAATTATTTCTGATCTTCTGAACAAACTTGGATATAATGCCAAAAATAAGAAGGATATTCTATATCCGACTATTCCTTCTGTGTCTAAACATGTTCTTCATTGTCTAAATCTATCTACTTCTACATCGTCAGCATCAGCAGAGGTTTATCCATCAGATGCGGAAACTGAAGACCATGATTTATTCATGCCCAAATGTTGCGATGACCCAGAGAAATTTACACAAAGTGAATTAAACGACTTGGTTCGAGATTTAAATTTACCAAAGGATGCAGCACAAGTTCTGAGATCGAGACTCAAAGAAAAAAATGTACTTGCTGCTGGAGTGCTTTTCTCTTATCACAGAAGTCGAGAACAAGAATTGGCGAAATATATTGCACATGAAGAATCACTTGTCTTTTGCAAAGATATTCCTGGACTTGTTTTGAAGTTATTATCTGTTGTTCACAACCCATCCCAGTGGAGGTTGTTTATTGATTCAAGTAAAAGAAGCCTAAAAGATGTTCTTTTGCACAATGGCAACACTTTTGCTTCTGTGCCAATTGCTCATTCGATCCATTCAAAGAAACCTACGAAGACTTAGAATTTCTTCTTAACAAAATAAACTATAAGTACAATTGGCAAATATGTGGAGACTTGAAATGTTTGAGCATGATATTGGGACAATAAGGAGGTTTTACAAAAATGCCATGCTTTGTATGTGAATGGGACAGCAGGGCAGGAAGTCAACATTGGATTGTAAAAGAATGGCCTAGGAGGACAAATTAATTCCAGGATGCAAATATATACTACGTCCCACCTGTGAATCCTGAAAAAGTTCTTTTACCACCGTTGCACATAAAATTGGGTTTGATGAAGCAGTCTGTAAAAGGTTTAGATAGGAACGGTGAATGTTTTCAATATCTCGCTTCTAAATTCCCACATTTATCAGATGCAAAAATTAAGGAAGGTATTTTTGTGATATAAGGCGTTTACTTAAAGATGAGACATTTTACGAAATCATGACTACAGTTGAAAAAGAGCCATGGTTTTCGTTCAAAAATGTGTTGACACATTTTTTTAGAGAATCATAAGGACCCTAATTATGTCGAAATTGTTGACAATATTCTGGAAAAGTTTCAAGCTGTAGGTTGCAATTAGAGTTTGAAAGTTCTTTTCCTGCACTCTCACCTTGACTATTTTCAGAAAATATTGGCAACGAAAGCGAGGAGCAAGAGGAGAGGTTCCACCAAGATCTAAAAGACATGGAAAAACGGTACCAGGGACGGTGGAATGTAAGCATGATAGCGGATTACTGCTGGTGCATCAAAAGAGACTGTGGACCTGATATTCAGCGAAACGCTAAGGCAACAAAGCGTTCATTTAAAGGAAAAATAACGCCATTCTATTAAATTTGTTATAATAGCATAAAGAATTAAAGATTTTTCTATTTGCTTTTCTTTATTGTATCTTTTAATATAACGTCGTAGTGTCATAATGCAAGTTTGGAAAAACATATAATTGTCATTATTTGTTTTTACGATTGTAAGAAAATGTGCTGTGATAGAGAAAAACTGCTTTCCATTTTGAAATTAGTACAACAAACTTCTTTTAGCCACGTTAATTTCGGTCAAACCCCAGTAAAAAAAATCTTTTTGTAGACCTGTGTAATTTACTACCTACCTACTTACTACTATTTTAGTGTTGAAATGTTATGTGGCAGATGTGAAAATCAACATGAAGTAAAATCAACATGAAGTAAAATCAGCAAGCCATCCATTTCACAAGATATTTACAATTTTCACATGTTAATTTTTATAAGACCAATATTGCTCAATTGCTGTACTAAATTTATCTAGCATCAACTTGTGGTGTCTTTAACCTTCCACACCAGTAAGCAAGCCAGCATGTAAAATAAAGTGGCATATTCATAGCATGTATACAATTCTTATCCAAATTGAAATAAACATTAATATTGAATGCTTTCCTTATGCATTCGTTCTCATTTTCGTTTCTGTCGTCAATTGTCAAATCATTTCAATTTTTCATCCTTAATTTAAACAGAAATCCGGCAACAATGTACCTATTCAAAAAATATAACCTTAAACTGAAAACAACCTAACCTAACACAAAAAGTGTCAATTTCCATTAGGGAGTTTAGTTGCCACATAGGTACTGCCAACAAAATTACTAGATGGTCATAGCCTCACCTGACCCAAAAAGATCGTGAACGGATTATACTGTTAGTCAAAGTTATCTTATGTCAAAACTGTCATGTATAACACTTGTATGTTGATCTGACAAATGCTGCAATAAAAAATTTTTTTTAAAAAAACTCTGTAATTCCAGTTTCGTCAACGTTAAATAACAGGTGAGGCGACTAATCTATTTTTTCTATGCATTAAATGCTTTCATTCGCGCTGCAGATAGTGTTTGGGGTGTACGCACAGATAGTTGCGGATATCTTGACAAAAATTCTGTCCATAATTTTTTTGCCTGCAGTCCCTGACTTCACGCTGAAAGGATGCCGCAGACCATTTCTAATGGTCAACTGGAAAGCCATGTATTTTACACCTCTTCTTCGAAGCCCGTAGTATTTATTTTTATTTCTATACAATACCCTGCTAACTCTTTTTCTATTGTTCAGGTAACGCTTGTTTTCTACCTAAATTCACGTTTACAAGATCTTCTACATTTCTATTATCTTTACCGTATCTTTCAATAGTTTCTAGAATTTGAAGAAATAAAAATAGAAAAACAAAAGAAGTGAATCACTAGGGTTTACCTATTCGAACATTGAATACGTTGTTCCAAATTCGTCTAAAGTCGGGGTAACTGGAAATTCTTTTAGTCAACATATACTTGTACACGAAGACTAAAGCTACTGTTGAGAGATTAATAAGAACACTTAAGTACAAATACTTGCATTTGTTTTCTTCCGTTTACAGAACAACTTAAGTTTAGCACCGTTACTTATTAACTAACTAAATTCCAGTTTTACCAAGAAAACTTGGTAGGTGTTCACAAATATCCAAATAAGCCTATCAGAGCAGTTATAAATTTTGGACCTATGTCACGTACAGACGTACGTGAGAATTCATAACAATTCTATGAATTCGATAAATGTAGGTTTCATATGCTAAAATTGGTCAAGCGGTCTACACTTCGCAAATAATCCCTAATAAATTTTACAATTCTCCTAAAGGAATGTGTTCCAGCCGGCACGTAATTTTTATGACCGAGTTGCAACAGTTGCACTTCTGATCACGTACTAATCATCTAGCTTAGCCCATCGGCTTAAGATGTAAACCCTGCATAAATTTACCGTTAACCATTCCGTGAGATTTGAATTTTTTCATCTTCCCAGAGAAAAACACGTTTCTAAAGACCGGCTAAAATTTGCCTGTTGTAGTTTTAATATGACCATTTTGCCTACGAAATTCTACCTTAAAATATTTACGATACAAATTGCTTATGGCTAACTAAAGTACAGTCTATTCGTACAACCGTGTATAGTTCATTTTCACTCAAGAACGCAAATAGTAACAACTTGAAGGGCTTTACCCATTTCTTTATTTCTGACGGCATTTACAGTAACTGAATGAAAGTGACTTCTTGTAACTCGAAACTGAGTCGAAAAGGACTTCGAAATTTACAACTGTCAAATTTAAATTTCAATAAAATACTTAAAAAAAGTGTACTTTTTTCACAATTTTGCGTTAAAGAAAGTGGTACTTTCAATATGATTTTTCGTTAAAAAACGACGACTTTCATGATCGCTATGCACAAAAATAGTAACCTCGTCGCAATAAGAAACACATAATCACGTATGTTTGATTCTTATTTTTTATTTACCAATTTGGTTAACTATACATGCAGGGTGATTTTGAAATACACGTATATGCTGAAATCTCACATAGCTAATGAATAAACAAGTAGACCTGCAAACATTTTCTTATATAAAATATGCTTCAGTTTCGAGAAAAACCGATTTGAAATTCAATGGAACTCAGTGTGGGAACCGCAGGTAAATTTATAAATGTCAAGTAGCCATGTAATGAAAGATTTTAAATTTAACTTGTTTCATTTTTTATTTTCACGACCTAACGTAAAATCAAGTTGTCACAATTACACTAAACTTTACTAATAACTAGCTTTTACCCGCGACTTCGTTCGCGCGAGGTTCGTTATTTGTGTATTAAATAATGACTAATTATTTTCTGTCATCCCATCCCATCCCAACCTATCCCCGTCCCCGTCCCTGTCTCCGTCCCCGTCTCCGTACCGTCCCATTCCGTCCCGTCCCGTCCCGTCCCGTCCCGTCTCGTCCCGTCCCGTCCCGTCTCGTCACGTCCCGTCCTCTCCCCTTCCATCCCATTCCTTTCCTTCCCTTCCCTTTCCGTTCCGTCCCGTCCCTTCCTTTTCCGTCCAGTCCCTTCCTGTTCAGTCCCGTCCCGTCCAGTCCCGTCCCTTCCCGTCCCGTCCCGTCCCTTCCCCTTCCATCCCATTCCTTCCCTTTCCTTTCCGTATCATCCCGTTCCGCCCCGCCCCGCCCCGTCTCGACCCTTCCCGTCCCGTCCCGTCTCGCCCCTTTCCCTCCCGTCCAGTCCCGTCCCTTCCCGTCCCGTCCCGTCCCTCCCCTTGCATCCCATCCCCTCCCCTTCCATCCCATCCTTTTCCTTCCCTTTCCGTCTCGTCCGTCCCGCCCCGTCTCGACCCGTCCCGCCCCGCCCCGTCTCGCTTTGCCCCGTCCCGTCCCGTCCCGTTCCGTCCCTTCCCTTTCCGTCCCGTCCGTCCTGCCCCGCCCCGACCCGTCCCGCCCCGCCCCGTCCCGCTTTGCCCCGTCCCGTCCCGTTCCGTCCCTTCCCTTTCCGTCCAGTCCCGTCCCGCTCAGTCCCGTCCCGTCCAGTCCGTCCCGTTCCGTCCAGTCTAGTCCCGTCCCGTCCGGTTTCTTCCCTTATGTCATGTTCACCGTCTTGGACTTAAAAATAAATGCCATTTTCGCAATCAACGTCCCAATAAACCTCAATAACGACACCCATATCGATTTTTAGGCTTACTTACCCCATTTCACCCCCTAAGGGGTTGATTTTCGGAAAATCAAGAAATACGTGTTTGCTTATTTGTTTTTAGGAGTACTCCTACGAAGTTTCAAGTCGAAATGTCTATTTAATATTATTTTTCCATACAAAATTGGAACCCCCATTTTACCCCTTTAGGGGTTGAATTTCGAAATATCCTTTCTTATTCCTTGTATACTAAAGGGAACCTCTGTGCAAAATTTCAGCTTTCTAGGTCCAAGGGTTTGGGCTGGGCGTTGATGAGTCAGTGAGTCAGTCAGGACTTTTAGAAATATACCGTGTGTCCACAGGAGGGCGCACCATAGGGATAACCAAATAGAATAGAAAGATCGGCTAATGCTATGATCGCCGGCACGTTAAAACGTTGTTTTCTGGCTTCTGACTCGCCACTGTATGAAACAATATTGTTATAAATGGTACAAGAAAAGGGACGGTGGTCACAGCACTGGTTGACATTTATATTCTATTAGCATTATCTTATCTCTATGGTGCGTACTCCTGTGGACACACGGTATATAAGATAACTTATTTGCTAGGATAATTAATAAATCAATAAGTACTGACGTCATTTAATTTAATTATTTAGTTAAATATTTGATCATTTTTTGGGTTTTCGATCACAAGTATAACGTCTTTAAAATAACATTAATAGATAGTCGCATTTGATAAGTAAAGATTCGGTTTCAAAGCTATTTTCAAAGCTTTTTTTAATAAGTTTTGTAGATTCTACAAGTTTATAATTTCTTACATGAACTTTCTCAAAGTAATCGAATGTTAGTTTTTTTGTCTTTAACTGTTAACACCTTCTCGTACTTAAACCAAACTAATATATAAACCAATAACTGTTACTCATTTAATGATAGACCAAGTTAAAAAACAATTCATAAACGTTTATTTAGAAATCTACAAAAAATGATTCAACATGTAACCCATCGTTTTCAATACAAACTCGAGCACTTCTGATTATTGAATCTTGTACTTTAACAAAATCGCCTTCTTTGTGTGGAATTGTTTCAAAAACCCCTACTATTCGTTCTTCCACGTATTTACCGGATTTGCCTAGACTAACTGTTTTAAACAGCCCCATTACCTATCACCCACATTGAAATCTAGAGAACGAGCTGCACTTGAAACTGGCCCTTCCCAACCAATCCATCTTTCTCCACAATTGTTATCCAGCCATTCCGTTACAGCTTACAGTCCGTGCAGTGTGCCGTGGGGCGCCATCGTGCATGTACCACATTTCACGTCGAAGCGCTAAGAACACGTCTTCCAGTAGCTCATGCAATACTATCTCGGAGAGAAAATGCAAACAATGAGCACCATTTAAACGAGATGGAAAAAATGGGGTCCAATTAAATGGCCACCTACTATGCCAGCCCCCAGTTTTAAGGAAAATTCCTGTTGAAATCTTGTTTCTCGTGTTTCTCGAGGATTTTCGTCACTCCAGATATGACTATTGTGACTATTATGCATTCCACGTCGTGTAAATCCCGCTTCGTCAGTGAAAAGAATCTGACCCAGGTTGCAGTGCTTAGACACGCTGTACATACTAAGGATATAACCCTTGCTCATGAAGGGTACGCCAAGCCACAAATTGCGAAGTTTCAAACTGAAGAGCTAATCTTCTGGTACTTGTGCTTGGATCTTGTTCTACATCATCTAAAATCCACTCTTCCATTTCCAATGTGCGAACGGTCCTTTGGCGGCCACGGTCTTGTGCCTGAGCTTTGAAAAACCCATAATCACTCAAAGTTGCGTTACGGAAAAAAATGTTCGAACATCTGGTACTTGCTTGTTTGGAAAACGTTCACTATATAAACGCCTGGCTTCAACTGCGTTTCCTAAAGCTTAGCCGTACAACAGAACCATATGAAATTCATTATTAGTAAAATTTGGCATTATTCGTAATTTTTTTCGATACAAACCGTTGAAATGACAATAAACAATTCAAATCTGACGTTTATTTTAACCGGACTACCAAGATACACGAAAACAAAATTAATTGTGTTTCAGCATTTTGATGCCCTACCTACTTAATGTTTGTTATTTTATCTTAATTCTCAAACTGTGGGTACCCGAATTTTAAAGTTAATTTTTTCAAAACTGAATCATTTTATTAAAAAATTTTATGTATTCTCTACATGTGATATCAATATATACATTTATTTCAAAATCACCCTGTATATTAGATGGTTTTTCTTGCGATCTGTTACTGTGGGACACAAATTTACTGTACTATGCAAGACAAAGAACTGGGACGACTCTTGATAGAGAATTTAGCTTTATCCTTAAATGAGGCTTGAAGCAATTACGTTTACTATGACAATTTTGTTTCATAGCAACGTCTAAACAAGTTGAAAATTAAGTTAGAATAACCTATTAAGGTAGTCACATTCAGATCAGATCATATTAACTGTCCCAATATTTTGTCTTATATAGTACGTTTATTAGAACCTCACACAATCCACCAGCAATTCATAGTTGAAATTATTAACATTAATTAAACTAATCCCTGCTGGTTTATGACATCAAGTCTTTCTAAGTATCCTTTCCGAATATTAATAATTGGTTACTGTGACAAAACACGCTCCCTTTCGTATACTAAAACCCTGGTTTTCTCTGATATTTGTTTCCTGATTTCAGTACAAATCTCACATAATCCTTAAATCCCTAACATCTAATCCACTATCCTTTAACATCTCTATCAAGGCTTGCCTCATTAAGCTAATTATTCTGAACTCATTACAACCCCGAGGCTTCTTTGTAACCTCGTAAATTCGAATTTCGAGCACTTAGCTGACCAGAAACGATTGATTTCCTTATACAAGATTATTTCTCTATTAGTTTTTTGGTTAAAATGTAATTGTATATGCATGCTATTAAACATACATTATATAGTCAGAATATTTATAGATCAGCATGCTCTTTTTTATAATCTTTAATCTATAGAACTGCGCACTTTTGGTTTAGTGTATTCATACGAGATGAGGCAATTCATAATTTGTCATAAACTAACGCTTTAAATCTAAAAATTAACAATAGTTGACATTGTTTATATTTGTATATGTTTTATTGGAGATATGATAACATTGATTGTCCTTGCTTAACAGCGATTATTGTCAGTTAGTTGGACATATTCCATCGTAAGGTGCAAGATATTCTCAAAAGTTTTGATTTTTTCTTATTCGATGTAACAATAATCATATTTACACACCGTTAAATTACAGCATCTAAACTATACCCTACTAGAGTGACCATTTTTTAATGTTATTAAAAATATAAAACACATTTTTACTTCACGCGTCTGTCTGTCTATCTGTTGGCGGTATAACTCAAAAACTATTTGTCGGAGAAAGATAATATTTTGCATACACATTATATACACAGTGGGCCAAACAAACGGTACAAGTTTTGTACTCTCATATATCTTCGTGAGTTTTTAATATTTTTTAAATAATTAATATAACAGTAAAACTTTTCAAAAATGCAATTAATCATTTCTGCAATCTACCAAGTGTAAATATTTATTTTTCAAAGAAATATTTAAGGCGTTAATTATTATTGAAAATATGAATATTTCCAATTTGTACCGTTTTTTTGGCCCACTGTGTATATACCGGGAATGAAATCGTAAACATTTCAGACAAATATATACAGGGTAATCACCTTAAAAAATAAATTTTTGTTTATTTTTCATGTAACTTAGTAATAGATACAAGTAATAATTTGTACATAGTGCAGGCTTTATTCTTACAAAAAATGGGAGCAAATAGATACAGAATAAATGTTTTACGATACAAAAAGGAGGCACAAATTAGCGCGCTACTAAATATAACTGCGACGCAAGAAATCGAAAGGTCGGTGCTCCGTGGCGTAGGTACAAATTACCCAGACCGTTACAATATCCCACAAAACATTGGGGCTGCATTCGCGGTCCGCCTGCCGTTCGAATTCGACCACAACGTTTTTATTTTATTTGAAAATGTATTTAATTTATTAGAAACGTGAAGATATTTTTACTCCTAACTTAATTTGATTTTTAAAATTGTGTAGCATCACAATGTCGACGAGGAAAGTTCTGGGTAAATCCTTTTACAGATTTTTTGTTTTGTTATCTATGTACAGGGAGATTTTTCTTACTACGAACACGGCAGACGATATGTCGAATTTACAAATGCCGAGAATTTAACTTTGACAGTTCGCGTATTTTGTCAGTAGATAATATCTGCTGTCATTTCTATCTTAAAATCGATAACTACGAAGCAACGGATCAGTGCAAATTGTAAAATGGTATTATCAGGGTCCAACGGTCCGGGAAATTCAAAATTCTTTCACAACATTTGAAAATAGGCCTTCTTTATCGTTATCAACGTTACATTGAGTTATTTCAAATTTTGGAAACTTTGGATGTGTTTCTCCCCAAAAGCACAAAAGCCCTAATGTTCCCAATGAAGACAGGTATTTAAAAGAGGTTTGTATTTATTACCGCTAATGACTATCCAGACTATTTATTTAAATAAAATGCAGAACTAGTAGATTTAGCTGCGATATTCTTCCCGTTGGCCATTTCAGAAGTATGGAATTTTGTGAAACTGTGACAGATATGCCTAAAACTTCCTCTGAAAAGTCGGTTTCACTACAACTAACGATTTGAAGAACTGCGTTTAAAAATTAAAAGGGTTGTTCAGAGTACTAGCACTAATACGTTTCTATGATCGCTTAGGATATTGTTTAGCGCAAGAAGGCAGGCTCTTTGAACAAGAGCTAATTTAAACTTCTTGAATTTTGTTGTTTGAAATAAAAATAGTTTTATTTTTGTTTGCATCTTTTTTTTACTGAGTTAGTTTGTTCGGAAGAAATTATTTCTTTCTTCAGAATGCGTTTTACTTTAAGAACTACCTTCTTTTACTGTACTGTTAATCTCTAAAAATCCTGTTTTTCAACTCTGAATTTATCACCTGAATTAATCACAGAATAACAGTACCTCGTACATTCTATCTGTGATATAATAATTAATTTAAAAAAATTACACTAGGCGTCTGCGTTGAACAATTACTTAAACAATCAACGCAGACGACCCGTGGATTAATATCAGAGTACATTAGACCGACTGTCCATCGGTCTTGGCGTATTTTTAGGCAATCGTAAATTCGCCTTGATTTACTCGTGTTCGCAGTTCATGAATTTTCACTGTATAAGTAGTGTATCACCAACGTCTTCTATAATTTTTTAAAATTTATTTTGATTTGTTTATAGCATTTAACCATTGTTAGACAAACTTTCTTTTAACTTAGTTAAAATGATTAACATGAGACTACCTTTCTATAGGACACGCCATATACGTATAAACGTGCAGTTTTGAATGCTCCCTAAATCAGTTCTAGTATTTGAGAAAATTCTATGTTCGGCTTACTAGCTGCCACCAATGACATTTTAATGTCTTATTGGTAATTTAGAGATACGTAAAATAAGTTCAGGGCAAAGAGCATCTTGTATTTCCAATTTATTAATTAGTAAAGATTTTCTTCTAAAGAATTGCACATCTTTTTGCTAGTTTTCAAGTAAATCTATCCCTATTTTTATAATTATTATCTTGCTGTAACAGAGATTGCATTTCCATACTATAATCTATAATCTATAATTTTGTAATACATATGGTGACGTGTTTTACAGGTATTATTTTAGTTAATAATAATTTATTTCTGAATGTTTTCGTGGGGAATTAAATATCTACTAAAGAATTCATTTTCAACTGTAATAATATACCGTATGTCCACAGGAGTACGCACCATAGAGATAAGATAATGCTAATAGAATATAAATAACAACCAGTGCTGTGTGCACCGTCCCTTTTCTTGTACCATTTATAACAATATCAAATCTCATGTAAATCACATATATAAACTGTCACAAGTGACATTTGTTTCATACAGGGGCGAGTCAGAAGCCAGAAAACAACGTTTTAGCCTGCCGGCGATCACAGCATTAGCCGATTTTTCTATTCTATTCGGTTATCCCTATGGTGCGTCCTCCTGTGGACACACGGTATAACAATGCTTGATAATAATTTAACATTGCCTTATACATTTCCAGGTAATTTTCTTGAAACGATTTGACATATTGTATGAATACATTTTTTATATAAAAGAGCACTAGAAATTAGAGAAGGGCAAATACTAACTATTCGAAAACACTCCAATACCTCGAATACTAGAAAGTATTAGTAATTCGAGATCTCGAGTAAGAATAACGTCAACAGAATAGAAGAAACTTGAATATCTTTAATATAGCACCATACGTACAGGGTGGCCAGATAAGAATGCAAAGTGCTGTATCTCGGAAACTATTCGTCGTAACGACTTTCGGTAAAAAAATATGACCAAAGTGGCCAAAAGGAGACCGTGGAAAATATTTTCAGATTTCCAAGATGGTCGCCAGTGGGCGTAACCGCCATCTTAAACTTTTAAAGTGATTTTTTACTGAAATCCACCTAGTAAATGTTACCAAAAATATATGGTTTCTGAAGCTAAGCTTTACTCGAGTAATTTTTGTTTAACACTTTTTGATGTATCTATTAAAATAAAGTGGTGGGGGTTAATTAATTGTTTTTTTAAATAAACAGCTGTAACTCCTAAACTACTGAACGGATTTTAACAAACTTGGTCTCGTTGGAAAAATCATTTATTGTTCCATGAAACCCATCTTACCTGTGATATGTCTAATTCTTAGTGATGCCGCTAGAGCGCGTTTTTTTATATAATAACAGAAAATTGCAAAATTCTCTAAAAAATTAAATACAATAATATGACTTTTTTTCATAAAAATGTAGTGAAATGATACCTAAATAGGCTAGTAAAAACCATATCTCGATATCTTATTCGTAGCCTGAAATATCGAAGACAGAAAATTTTCTAATTTAAAAAGACGCTATTACACCCGTATTTATTGTGATTTATTTGTCTTTTTTTCAAGATTCAATGATAAAATTTCATAATTTAATAATTTTTAAATAATAAGAGTATTCTTAGTTCAAAAATTTAAAAAAAAAACGTGTAGGGACATAATAATCAATGCAGCTAGTATGCAAGTGCAAGGTAGGCAGAATATGAAGAGTAGGCCATGGAGGAAAAATAAATGCCTAAAATCAATTTGTCAACAAATATTAAAATTATACTTATAGAGACAGTGTAATTTGTGTTCGTTGCACACACAAGTAAGGCCTTGAAACTATTAAAATGCCTTTTACAAATGATGAAGCTGTCGATATGATTGCGGTATGTTTTGAATGTCTTCAAAATGCGACATTGGCTCAAAGAGTATACAGAGCTCGATATCCAAATCGGCGTTTACGCGATGCGAGAATTTTTCCGCGTTTAGTGCAAAATTTGCGTAATACTGGCAGCTTTCGACCTCAGTTGCGAAGACACTCTGCTAGAACAACGGAAGACAATATTGTTAATGTCTTGGCAGACGTGGAATTGAATCCCCACTTTAGTACGAGAGCAATGTCTCGCGCGTTGGGTATATCACGTACTACTATTCTAAACATTTTAAAGAATCACAGGTAAGTTTTTATGTCACTAAAAATACTACCTTACATGTTTCACAATGTGTTTGGTATTTCAAATTTTTAGACTGCACCCATATCATATGGTTTTACATTAAGCCTTAAATCACGAAGACTTTGACCGATGGATAGATTATTGTCATTGGATGTTGGGCATGATTAGGGAAAATAGAGAATTTTTATCCGAAATTCTTTGGACAGATGAGGCCATTTTTAGAAGTTAATTTGCATAATATGCATTATTGGTCTGACAACAATCCTCACTGGTTGCGCGAGGTCCAACATCAAGGCCATTGGAGTCTCTTTGATCAACCACTAAATGGTGCCGTGTTCCTTGATTTTCTGGTAAACCAATTGCTTATTTTATTAGAAGATGTGCCCTTGCAATTACGGCAAAATATGTTTTTGCAACTAGACGGTTGCCCAGCACATTTCTCAAGAAATGTGCGAGAACATTTAGATCTAACATATCACCAGAAGTGGATTGGGCGAGGAAGTCTATTTCCTTGGCCACCCCGATCCCCAGACCTCACCTGTTTGGACTTCTACCTATGGGGTCGGTTGAAAGATATTGTTTATCAAATTCCACCAACAACGAGAGACGACATGAAAATCCGAATACAGAAGGCCATTCGTAGCCTTTCAAGAGCAGAAATTGAAGCTGATGTAATGTCCACGCATTAGCGGCTCCAACAATGCATTGAGTGTGATGGAAGACAGTTCGAGCATTTAAGGAGGCATTAGTTTTATTTCAAATTCGGCCCTTTTTTCTTATTATGCCCCTACACGTTTTTTTTTAATTAGTTGAACTAAGAATACTTTTATTATTTAAAAATTATTAAATTATGAAATTTTATCATTGAATCTTGAAAAAAGACAAATAAATAACAAGAAATATCGGTGTAATAACGTCTTTTTAAATTATATAATAACTAAATTTTCTTTCTTCGATATTTCAGGCTACGAATAAGATATCGAGATACGGTGTTCATTAGCCTATTTAGGTATCATTTCGCTACATTTTTATGAAAAAAAGTCATACTATTGCATTTAATTTTTAGAGAATTTTGCAATTTTCTGTTATTATATCAAAAAACGTGCTCTAGCGGCATCACTAAGAATTAGACATATCACAAATAAGATGGGTTTCATGGAACAATAAATGCTTTTTCCAACGAGACTAAGTTTGTTAAAATCCGTTCAGTGGTTTAGGAGTTACAGCTGTTTATTTAAAAAAAACATTGAATTACCCCCCACCACTTTATTTTAATAGATAAGTCAAAAAGTGTTAAACAAAAATTACTCGAGTAAAGCTTAGCTTTAATAAGCATATATCTTTTGGTAACATTTACTAGGTGGATTTCAGTGAAAAATCACTTTAAAGGTTTAAGATGGCGGTCTCTCTCAACAACAACAACGGAGGAGGAGGAAAAGAGAGAGATCTCTCTTTTCCTCCTCCTCCGTTGTTGTTGTTGAGAGAGATAAAGTCTCTACGACGAATAGTTTCCGAGATCAGCACTTTGCATTCTTATCTGGCCACCCTGTACAGTTACGCCAAAAGAAGTTGGGCAGTTCTGTATTAGCAGCTATTTTTTGCCTTAGCAACAAAATTAAGGTGTGGCATTTTTAAGCAAAACTGTATCGTTGACCAATTGATGATATTTCTTCAATTACGACTACTACGAGGAGCGTTCACATATGAGTGAGCATCTAGTTGCCTTGACTAATGAAAACAATGGATGGAAACAAGGATTCTGTGTCATGCTCTAGCATGTTCCGACTTCCGATGAGTAACAATCAAATTCTTCTCCGTTACACCTGCCAGTAATAATTAGCATGTCAGGGAAAGAAGTACCGTGTTTTGTTGCACAACACATAATCGTTAAATTTCTGGCAAGAGAAAATCTTTTACCGTTTGAAATTTTTACAAGACTTCAAGCTCAGTTTGAGGATGAGTGTATTTCCAAGGTAAGGGTGTTTGGTTAGGCGAAAAAGTTTCGAGAAGGTCGGGATCACCTAGAAAACATACCCTATCTGAAACGACCGAAAACATCCTAGACTGCTGACAATTTTGGGTCGGTTGATGAGCTTATTCGGGCTGATCGTGATCGTCGGATAACTATGAGAAAATTGTCAGAAGAAGTTGGCATGAGTGAGGTAGTGTTGAGGCAATTTTTCACAATGAGCTTAAGTTCAAAAAAGTTAGTGCAAGGTGGTTGCCACGGCTCTTAACTCCAGAGCATAAACAAGCCTGTTTGTCGGTGTCGAAGCGACTTTTGCAAAGATACGAACAGAAAGGAGATGCATTTTTAGACTCTATTGCAACCACAGATGGGCATGGCTCCATCATTACACCCCTGAATGAAAAAGAGCTTCCATTCACTGAAACACACCACTTCCCCAACTCCGAAAAAAGCAAAAATGGTGTCATCAGCAGGAAAGATTATGAGCAGTTTTTTTGGGATTCAAGGGGGTGTACTCTATCTGGATGTTTACATAGGGCAAAACACCATCAATGCCTAGTATTATTCAACACTTTCCACAAAAATGGTATACGTAAGCTTCCAGAACGTTGGCGCAAGTGTATTGCAGTCGAGGGGTACTACGTTGAAAAATAGTATTTACGATGTTTTTGTTCCATTGATAATAGAGGTGTTCTAAACTCATCCTCACTCATATTTGAGCGCTCCTCGTATGTTTTTT
Source organism: Agriotes lineatus (assembly GCA_940337035.1). Lineage (NCBI taxonomy): Eukaryota > Metazoa > Arthropoda > Insecta > Coleoptera > Elateridae > Agriotes > Agriotes lineatus. The sequence continues at coordinate 184,563,308 of OW679194.1, read as the reverse complement.
TCAGTAAATTTTTAAAAGCCAACAGAGTAACTAAATTAAAGCAAAATTTGTTATAAGAGTTGTCTCACTTTTTTTGCCGTAACTGTACAAAAGCGTGTTGAAAATCTACAGCCATAATGCAGCCAGCAGCCATTGTTTTAGTTTACAGTTCACAACTCTTGTTATTGCTGTGTTATTACTTCATTCTGCCGTGATGTTCGCAGATATTTATTTCGTTTACACACCGATGGAGATATGACAATATTCCAAGCAGATTAATAGAGAAATAAAGACGGCTGTTATAGAAGCTAAATATAGATGGTTTGAAAAACAATGCACGGAAGTAGAAATATTAGAACGTAAACAAGATGCCTCCAACGTCAAAAAAAAATTCAAATAAACGGCAAGAATGCATAAAACTAAAAAAATCGGGAAACCTAACTAACGATCATGGAAACCTAGTTGTGGATATAAACGAGAAAATGGTTATCTGAATGAACTATGTAGAAAAAACCCTCGAAGATAACAGATAGAGCAATCATAATTGACAAGGTGAAAACTGAAATACTATAAAGCAATGGCCCTCTTGCAACTGCTATGCGGAATGAACTGTACAGGCGAGAGACGTAGCCAGGCTTTTCATTTTGGCGGGGTAGGGGGGTTCATCTCTCAAATTTTGTTCACCGGCGGCTATCTCAAGACTAAAAAATGCGGGAGGGAATGTGTTCTGGAGTATATTACAGCTTATTCATTGTATTTTTCAAATCAGGCATTTATTGACACAGATTACAGCTGATGTACTTATAGAGGGTGATTAATAAGTATGGTCATTAAATTAAAGAGGTGTATAGTACTGATCTCAATAAAAAATGACTAATAATTAATCGCTTTTAGAAAAAAATCACATTAGGACCTGGTCTAAACATCTGAGAACCACTGGCTACCTTCCAGGCTTGGGACTGCACTGCGTAATGCATAAAATGGGATTGAATTATCTAAACAACTTTTTTGCTTATGCACCTTACTCAAATTCTGTCTTATCGCGACCACATGTGCGAAATTATTTAGTCGTCTAGTTACCCTTAAATTTATTGACCATACTTATGGACCACCCTGTATAATCATTCTCAGAGCGAGAGGTTTAAAATAGCCCCAAATAATAAAATCCATTTAAAGCAAGCAAATACTGCAATAAATTTACACTCTTGAGACAAAGAGTGTACGAATTTACATTGATGCAACTGTAGTCTACACAGAGTTGAATTGTCAATTTTCTGTCTAGATAAGTAAGTGACGGTTTTATAATATTTTTTATTTCATTTTGGAACCATAATCTTGTTTATTGGCCCTCAATAGAGAGCGTAAAATGGCTTTTATAGCCCTAGAGCCAATAAAGTTGCTAAGCAGTATAAGAAGCACCAACACCAACAATCTGCATAGAAACCATAGCACACCAAAAATTCACAGCGTCAGCACAACGATGATGCAGTAGTCTATAGCCAAAATACTGAATCTTTGAATTTTGTCCATTTTGAGGACTAAAATGAAACAAAACGTTGTACGTCGTATGTACCACGTACCTAATCACGATTATAGCTCTCGGAAAATTTAAAGCTTTCCGCTTCGCGTCGCGCTTTAAACATTCCCTCGTGCAATAATCTATTGATTATGCCCTTAATACATAAATAACTATTAGATTTCGGCGGGGGTGGGGAGCTTCAGCTCCTCGAACCCCTCACCTAGCTACGTCACTGATACAGGCATGGCTTACCTCTATATTTAATAACGTTTTTATTATACCTGCATCAGAGTCGCCGTTTAAAGCACGCCTGAGCGTGCGAAAACAGGCGATTAAAGCTTGCCGAGCTTTAAAGGTTGTCAAGGAAACGACTGAATACAACAACGGACATGGACGCGACAAAAACGTAAATAATTCTCGTAACTATAGTAGCAATATTATTATGCCCTCTCGATTTATCACGACAAAAACAATTTCTAAGTTTTTAGTGCGTAATTTATTTCCAGTATTGGAGGTATAATAAAAAATAGCGTAAAGTGTTCGTGGATAACTGGTTTTTAAAACACTTGCTCTATTTCGAGCACTCCCGCTACGCCGTCGTGCTCGAAAACTCGCGCATGTTTTAAAGACCTTGTTATCCACTCATACTTTAATATACTATTATAACTATGGTAAAATTTCGCAAAGTTGGATCAAGTCCACTTTTATAACCCCGGCAAAAAAAAAACTAAAGCAAAAAATGCGAAGATTGCAGAATTGTTAAGCTCACGAGCCATTTGTTGAAGGCATTTTTGATAATTATTCACAAACGAATATACAAGAGATCTGAAGCACACATTTATCGCACTCAGTTTGGATTTTGAATTGGCTAGGTACAAGAGACACTTTTTTCGCCGTTTAAGTTCAGTTCCAGGGTTGCAGGGATATTAATTGTCACATATATAATATTGCTGTGATATTCGTTTGTACGGTGGAGATTTAAGAAATATTGTATTGAGTAAGAAACAAAGCTTCATTTGTCTAAGGAAAATTACTGGCACAAACAGATTTCCTTGCCATAGAATTTATCGGCCGTTGTAAATAGTCACGTTTAAGACATCAGTTGTTTCAAAAGTCTAACTTAAGAAATTCTTGAATATATTAGCCACATAACTCATAGTTAGTTTAAGTGAAACACACCTGGAAAGTGCGTTTCACATAGCACTAAGTATAATTGGGTTTCTTTCGCTGTCTACCGACTAACTGTGTGGTTATGTTTTGGCAAAACTAGGTTAAAATTTACCTGGAGATATCATTTAGCCACACAAAAAGCCACCAAGCGTGTAGGGCTAAATTTTAGTATTAGTTGGTACAGAATGAAACATTTTGGACAAGTTTATGTGCGACCCAGTGTTCATTTCACAGTGCGCCAAGGTGCGTTTTAAAACCTAAGACGTGCAGTGTAGTTACGATTTAAAGTGCATAGAAAGCCGGGAACACTAGACATTTATACACTCTGTGCACTGGCGAAGCAGATTGGACCATTGGTGAGCTCTGGAACTGTAATCGGAACTAGTCTTAGGTCGGATGAAAGCCGAGGTCACCGGTAACACAAATTTGGGGCCGCAGCTGCAAAATTCAATGACCGTAACCGACGAGAATCTGTGTATTCAAAATTAATTGAAAGCTTGCAAGCAAAGAAAATTGGATATTGTGCTCAAAACAAAGCGCAAAGCTATCCACATACGTTCCAGTGAAATTAGAACTGTTACGAACCAAATTGTTGCACCAAACATGCTCCAGAGGTGTCCGTGCAGTTTATAAATCGGGCACAAATTTGGGCCTTCCTCCACAAGCACAGCTATAAAACTCCGCGACTTTGTGCGAGATTGCAAGATGCAAATTTTACGTTAACACATGTGGACAGATCCTCGTTAATTTTATTTTCCACTCGTAGATAACATTCACACCTGACACATAGACCTGTGAAACCACCTTTCAAAGTCCGACTCATGCTAAAAACTGTCCGAGATGTGACGAACACGGATCTGTGAAATTTAGGAGATTTGTGCACCGAAATGCACTGGAAACGATGGTGTAATTAGCTTTGCGTTTAGATGTAAGATTTTTGCACAATTAGCATAAGCATTTTTTAACTATCGATTAGAGTTTATTTGAACTTCGCATTGATTTTTTTAAGTGATGTCAATTTTAGCCAATTAATGGCTTAGAGTTAAACATTTACCTTTTGCTTTTCGGTGGGTATAAAATAGAATTTATGTATATATTCAGATGGTTTTGTGCTCTCAACAATTCTGCTAGCCAATTGAGCTAAAAAGCATTATAAATCAAACCGAGGCACAGAGTTAATTATTTTAATTAGTGTAAGCTTAGCTTACTTTTATTTAAATAAATGCACTGATGTGTGCAGCAGAGTTTTACAGATTGAGGCAAAGGTAGCATGAAAAGCTAGTTCAAAAGAGTTACGTTCGTTAGGCTCAGATTTGAAGAGGTTTTGGAAGTGCAAATGCATTTAAATTTTATCTGGCGATTATAGCATTAACGTTTGCAGTAGTACATTTGTTATGATATGAAATAGTTTGCATAAGTACAAAATATGAGCAATTATAGTAATCAGAAAGCTATAACCAGAATGGCAAAATAACTGAAGGGTACAGCAATATAGTACGAGACTTAGAGCAAGAGCAACCGACAAGAAATAATGCAAAGAGCAACCTACGAACAGAGTGAAAAAATAAAGGACATTATAAAGTGCATCTAAAACTACAGAACAAGACAGTGCGGTTAGAAAACACAGTGAAAATCAGAGTACAAAGAAAAGTGCGTTTCTACCCTAACAAAAACCATTATTAGCATGTAAGAATTAATTAATGTAATCAAAACTTTAGTTTATAAGTCAATTTATGTATCAAACCTTATTTCCTGTAAACAAATGTAGTCTGATGTTACTATAGTTACAAGATATTCAATTGTTTAACAGCCACTAAAAAGAGGTTAATTAGAATCCAAGTCAGTAGCATTGTTTTATATCAGCTCCTATAGAAAGTTAAAATTTGCTAAATAAAAATATCAGTTTGTTCACCAGTGTTGGTTTTATTTTCCAAGCAAAGTGTGGGGCACATTTAGAAGCTGTTTTCCAGTTATTAAGTGCAGTTTTGGGTGCCAATTCGCCTTCCAGAAATCCAGGCAAGTGGCGATCCGAGGAAAGGCTACGTTCGAGAGCCGATACAAGCAGCAGGACCACGTTGGAGCCAGAGTTGGGGCCATCAACAACTGGAGCTGTCCTTCACGGAGTACAGCAGCAGAAAATCCGGGTTTCCAGGCCGGTGGCAACAAGGACACAAGTAGCAGTATTTTAAAATACGTGACGTTAGGAGTATCCCTGTTGACAATCATTATTTCTTATATTAAAATTAATTAATATTTATTAAAGTGTTGTGGGCCTAGTTCATTGTAATATATAACATCGGTCCATAAATTAAACGGCAAGAAAATATGTCTGTGCCAGCAATCTTCCTTGTGCAAATAAAACTTTGTTAGTTACTCATTACATTAACTTGTTAAATCTCCAACATACAAACGAATATCACAGCAATATCCATAGGCCTCATCAATTATCAAAAAGTCTTCGACAGAGTTAGGCATGATAAACTCTTTTCGATATTGAAATCAGTCGGTCTAAATCACAAAGATTTTAGAATTATAAATAACATCTACTATAGATGATTTTTGAGGCTTTCACGGCCATTGTCATTAAGTAACAAACGACTTCCGGGATTGGACCGTGTCATGATTGAGATCGAAGAACTCAACGTTTCGCGCACTTTCGTAAGGGGCTTCATCAGGAGGAAAAAAGCAAAAGAGCACGGTAACTCAACGTGTTAACCACGCCAGAGGCGAAACTCTAGTTAGAGCTCTTTTGCTTTTTTCCTCCTGGTGAAGCCCCTTACGAAAGTGGGCGAAACGTTAAGTTCTTCGATCTCAATCATGACACGGTCCAATCCCGGAAGTCGTTTGTTACTTAACATCTACTATAGTCAAACAGATGACATTAAAATAGATAATCAATAGACAGAAGAGATTATAATAAATGAAGATGTGCGCCAAGAACGTATACTGTCCCCTTAACTTTTTAATGTTTATTCTGAAGGAATCATTAAAATAACATTGGAAGATGCTGACGAGTGAATGCTTGTGAATGGAGAACGCCTTAATAATATAAGATATGCCGACAATATAACCATTTTTGTAAACAATCTTGAAGATTTACAAGCCCTTATTTCATGTTTATCAGAAACAAGTCGAAAATACGGACTCGAGATTAATATAAAAACAAAATACATGGTTGTCAGTAAAAACCGAACACCGCCTTGACAACTATTACTAGTTGACCAACAAACGATTGCAAAAGTTAACAGCTATATTCACCTAGGCACAAACGTTAATGACCAGCGGGACCACTCAGTTGAGATAAAGCAGCGCATTGAGAAAGCCAGCACTGCATTCACCAAGATAAAGAACATCTTCAGAGCATTCACCGGACCTAAACTCGGTGGAATATTCATAGGATTTACTACAGCGGGCTTTAAGCAACCACCAATACATGCCAAAATCAAGACAAGAGAAATATTTTACCACAATTATGGCAAAACAATATTATAATAACTGGACTAGATATAGACACAAACATTCGAAGTGAGATAAAAGAGGATATAGAAACATTTTTACAGCGAAACCTGCAAGTAACAACCGCGATTAAAGATGCTATTAAATTAGGACCAAAGACATGCAAAATTGAACTGAACAGCTTCCAAGAAAAACAAAAAGTGATGAAAAATAAAAACAAACTTAAAAGTGTAAGAGGTAAAATTTATATCAACAGCGAACTTACCAAAGAAGAGATAGCTATTCAACAAAAACTTAGGAAAAAGGCAGGGGAAGAAAGAAATGCCGGTAAGAAAGTCAAAATAGGTTACCAGAAAATGACAATAGGAGATACGGAATGGCTATGGAATAGAAAAGAAGGAAAATTATTAATAGCTAAAGAAAAAGACAGAGATGAAAATCCAAAACACTGAGAAATAAAAAATCGACTGAAACTCCAATGACGACCCAGGAAAAGTATATGGCTAAGAATAGCAAAGTTAAGACAATTATAACAGGCACGTGGAATGGTAAAAGTATGACAGGAAAAAATATTAAATGGGATTGTGTAAATGAAAAACTAATAAAAATTAAGTTCAAAAGAACGGAACTTGGGGAAGTAGATGTAGTCATTGTATACGGTCGCAACGACAATGAGAACAAAATTGTCAAGGACAAATTTTATGAACAGCTGCAGCTACTAACCGAAGAGATGGATGGGGATGTATTAATAATACTAGGTGACTTCAACGCAAGGGTAGGAAATAATAGCAGCAAATACGGGAACGCCATTGGTCCATTTGGTGAAGACATCTTAAATAGCAGTGGAGAAAAACTACTAGTTTATTGTATACAAAACAACTTAGTAATACTAAACACAAAATACCAACACAAAAATATTCATAAAACTACAAGAGAGATGCCCTCTAGAAACTATCAGTCGATAATAGATTACATTATAATACACGACACAAATAAGCATCTATTTAAAGATGTAAGAGTAAAAAGAGGGGCCGAAGTAGGAAGCCATCATTACCTGGTAACGGCCACAATGTCACTGCAAAAGAAAGAACAGCAACAGAAAAATAACAAAGCAGAAGAAAAACTTAAAATTAAAGTGCAAATGTTGAGAGATGAAGAATTACAGAAGAAATTTAGAACATGTATAAATAAAAAAATAAATAATATGGAAAATTGTGAAGACCAACAGGAGTTAGAGAATATGTGGACTAGATTAAAGAATGTAATAGTTGAAGCAATGGAAGAGTGCTGTGGACAAACTAAAGAAAAAACAAATAGGAGACAAACTGCATGGTGGACACAGAAAATCAGGAAAGAATTCAGTGAAAAAAAATAGAGTGGAAGAACAACTAGATGAAGCACAACATGGCTTTCGCCCAGGGAAGAACACACAAGATCTGATATTCACTCTACGACAAATATGGGAAAAAGCGATCTTACATCAGAGTAAAGGGATGATAATATCTAGAGAAAAACAAAAATTGATATTACAGCTGGATAGCTACAGATTGGAGCAAGTGGAGGAGTTCAAATATTTATGGTCTGTAATATCTAATGATGGAACGATAGATGCAGATATAAACAACAGGGCAAACGCAGCAAATAGATTGTTTTTTGCAATAAACAAGAGTTTTGTAAACAAAAAAGAAGTATCTCGGTCAACGAAAATTAGAGTGTACAGTGCAGTGTATGTGCCAAAGCTACCGTACGGATGTGAAACCTGAGCCTTAAATCCGAAACAGAAAAGTCGTTTACAAGCAGCAGAAATGTCATACCTCAGAAGAATAACAGGACGGAGGAGAATTGATCGGATAAGGAATGAAATCATAAGGACAGAGCTGGGAGTGATACCACTGAACACGAAAATTCAAAAACAGAAGTTACGTTGGTTTGGACACCTCGCACGAATGAAAGAGAGAAGACTTCCCAAAAGAACTTGGAAGACCCAGCTGCCGTACAAAAGAACCAGAGGTAGACCAAGGAAGAGCTGGAATGAAGGCATTGCGCAAACCCTGAAAGAGCGGCAAACAATTTGGGGAGAAGCCGAGCAGATGACGAAAGATAGAAAGAAGTGGAGAAATTTTGTCAACTCGACAACCTCGACACCTGTAAAGGTACAAGAGGATGAGATTAAGTAAGTATGGCAAAACTTTCCTCGAGCAGAAATTGATAATCTTATTTTAAGTATGCCCCAGGGACTCAAGAGGTGGTAACTGTTAGCGGAGTCCATAGCCATTATTAATGAAGATATTGAACACAGTGTATATAGTGGCTAACATACAGACATTTTTGTATATGGCTAGGAAGTAGTTTATTTATTCAGTTGTTTTAGAATTGTGTTCTTCTTCTTTCTTTATGGCAAATATATTTTAATATAGTCATTTTATTTATGAGGTTTTATTACTAAAAAGTTAATCCCTTAATTTTTCACCATTGTATGTGTTTCTTAAAAAAAAAAAACAAATGTGGGTTATGTTATGTTTATCATCACGTCTACTTGAAATATGTGCCATTTTTGGAACTTTCGCACTGCAGTGCTAATATTCGTTAATTTATCACGCAAAATATTGAAGCTGTGGGCATGTCTCTCAAAATTGTATGTGTTCTCAGATAATGAGCAGAGCATTATGTCTGTGCTTGGAGGCAATCCACTGGAACACATTTCCTTCTTAGCTTGCTCTCTTCAACTAAGATAAACTTCTCAACAAATATAATGTTAAAGGATGCTTTTATTGAAATGCTGCAGCACAGTGGGAACTTTAAAGATTCAGCTAAAGCAACAAAACAACTGAAAATAGCTCAACATAAGCCCATCCAAGAAGTTGTTAAACAAATTGATAAATATTTTTTCGTGTTTGTTTAGAGCTACATTTGTTGCTATACTCCATGTTTTAACGCCACGGACAAAGTTATGCAACTCAAAATACTATTTCCACTGTAATCTAGATTCAGTAATTTTATTTTTAATGAATGCAATCCATGAAGGCATGACAAAATACTTACACACACGTATATTAATGATGCTGTTATCCCACTTGTATAGTAAATAACTATTATCGCATTGCATATGGTAATGTACTACATTTCTTTATTCAAAATCGTTGCGTAAAGTGGTCTTTTGCACCATAGCAACCATTACAGCATAGCAACGGCGGTGTATTGTAAGTCTATGTCAAATCCGAGGTTAGCAGGTTAGGTTTCGCGTCAGTCTGTGTCAAATCTGACGCAAAACCTAGCCTGCTAACCACCAACAATACAATTTAGTACTGCCAAACGCATAACATCAACTGGAGCTGTTTATTGTGCTTCGGTATATAGAAACGAGTTATACTCAGCTTGATAATGTTTTAACATTTACGGCCGGTCTTATAAGACCACTAATATGATGTTAACTTTAATTCGTTGTTAAAATAAACAGACGAGCATCAAAACGTTAGTACTTATGATATTTTATTCATTAGTAAACAAACGTTGATGCGGTTTTGTTTATTTTAACAACAAATTAAAGTTAACCTCAGCTTAGTGGTCTTTATAAGACTAGCTGTTATAGGGCCATTTTTATATAAAAATTTAATATTAATAATAATAATATACGGACGCGTTAGAGAAGTTGCTTTACTGAACTCGCATGGCCCTTCAAGTGTTCGCTGGTGCTCGTACTCAAACCAGCCACACTTTTTCAATAAAACATCACTTCTCTAAATTAGTTGCGTAATATACTAAAGTATGATGAAAAATGATTTTCATCAGTATGGCAATGGAATACTTCCTAATTTATGAATAAATTACATTTATACTTAAATGTCAAACTTGACATTTGATTTTAAGTAACTTAATAGTTGCATTCATAAATTAGGAAGTATTTCATGGCTATACTAGACGAAAATAATTTTTGATCATACTATATTAATGTAAGAAAACATAACGAAGTCATATTTTACGACTATTTCGTTTGAAAGCATTTCATATCTCATAAATTTATAAGGTACAAAAATTGAATGACAAGTTGACACTGTCAAGCTGAAGCTACGTTAAGATCTTTGATTCATAAAATTAAATTTAAAAAAATAATATCAACTTGGCTAGTATAATTGAACAATGGGTTGAATAACTTTGTCTGCGGTATTAAGAAATAGAGTATAGTAGTGCAGTACCGAAACAACAAAGTTGTCGCATAGTAACTTGCAAAGTTTCATCCAAGATTTAAAATAATAATAAATTTTAAGTAAAAAAAACGACTTCCAGGATTGGACCGTGTCATTATTGAGGTCGAAGAACACCAACTAGGATGATGGTGGGAATCGGCATGCAAATAGCGATCAGTGTGAGTGGGTTTGCGATATACAGAATGACCAAGTTTGACACTGGGTTGCCGAGAGACCTCTGAGACATCTAAGAAAGGAAGGGAACCGTTACTTTCTATCTTCATGGTAAAGTTAATGTCAGGATGTTGACTATTGAGATGATTTAAGAAGACTTGGGCTTCCATTCTAAAAATTCCAGAGCAACGGTTTCTAAAGCTTTCCATGCAAATACTGGCATCGGCAGGTAAAAGATGAGCACCCATGGCCGCACCAGAAATTTGTTTAAAGACCTGGCCGTGAAATAGGAAATAAGTGGAAGAGCGGCATTTTTCTATAAGAGCAGGAAAACTTTTCATCATCAGCCATCCCCGAACACCAGCGTGATACTGGCCATAAGATCCTTTTTGATGAAACTTTCATCATCTGCCAATTCCCATTCTTCTTTAGCAGAAAGATTCGCGAAGCGATTGAGATTTACAAACACCCTAACAATCTCAATCGGGACGAAGGCTTTCTCCTTCCTTCTACGCGGAAAGTGCTAATTTCTAAACTCCGTCCACCGCCACCGAACCGCGACGGCATTTGCTGAACCGCGACGACGCTTGCTTATAAATTCTCGCCTTTCTCCTTCCGATCGTTAGTCGAGTTTCGTCTCTGGCGTGGTTTATACGTTTAGTTACCGTGCTCTTCTATCCCTTCACTTGCAAAGAGTTTTGCCTCTGGCGTGGTTAACACGTTGAGTTACCGTGCTCTTTTACTTATTGCTCCTGATGAAGCCCCTTACGAAAGTGGACGAAACGTTGAGTTCTTCGACCTCAATAGTGACACTGTCCAATCCCGGAAGTAGTTTTTTACTTAATGACAAAGGCCGTGAAAGCCTCCGAAATAATCAACTTTACGGGCAATATGTTAGTCAACTGAAACAGAAACCCAAGAAAAGAAACACAAATTAACGAAACTGATATGGCATTAACACAGTATATACGGATTTATTCCAAATTAATAATGTCGAGAGCAAGTTCTGAAATAAAAAGTTAGAACACTTCAGAGTGTCTTTTTTCACCAAGTGAAAACATATTCAACTACTGGAAAAAATGTATGTATCCTCATTCCTCGTTAGCAGAAATTCTCTTTGACGTATTTACTTATGCCAAAGTCAATAGTTTTTCCAGAGCAACTCTTTAGCACCTTTAGCTTAATTTGCTACAAGAGAAGAGGCAGACTAAATTTTCAACATGCTCGAAAGATTGTTTTCTTAAAAATCTTCAGTAGGTGAGAAGCATGGACAATTATTGTGTACTTTAGAGGTATTTAAAAATCCAATGTAAACTAATAAGTTTCACTTCTAAATTAAGGTGTTTCTAGTTTGTATTGTAGATTATTCATATTTTATATTTATTAACGACGCGACGCGAAATAAAAATACGGAGTATTCCAAATATTCGAGATCTGGTTAAATACCTATAGTGAGGTCGTAAAGTTTGGAATAAATTCAGTATTTCTTAACATGTACGTTTCCGGCGAAAACGCTCGGACCCATCGATTTTTATTTTTATTTGAGCATTTTTTTGAAATAAAATGCATACATACAGGGTGAGGTATGGCGTTATCGATGTTTTTTTTTAATAGAAACCATCTTTTTTATTACGTAATCTGAAAGAACGCATCTTTTTACTTACGGTAAGGTAATTTTTGGGTATAGGTCACATTACCAAAAATTAAGAAAAACAAATTAAATTTGCAAAATACTAATTTTTTTTTTAAGAAGTGTGATTGTACGCTTTTATCAATGACAGCAATCAACAAAAAACATATCGGTCGTCTTAGTTACTGTCAGGCAGACAACGGTGCACAATTTGTACATTTAATTTAGTTGTTTTAGAAATTACTAAACTTAGTATTTTGGAATTTTTGAATGTTTTCTTAATTTTTGATCATCTGATCTATACTCAAAAATTAGCTTACCGTAAGTAAAAAGATGCGTTCTTTGAGATTCCGTAATAAAAAGGGGGTTTCCATTAAAAAAAACATCGATAACGCCATACCTCATACACGGGACACCCTGTATGTATGCATTTTATTTCAAAAAATGCTCAAATAAAAATAAAAATCGACGGGTCCGAGCGTTTGAGACGGAAACGTACATGTTAGGAAATACTGAATTTATTCCAAACTTTACGACCTCACTTATTCAAATTCGAGAAAATTGTTATTCCCCCATCTCTACTAAAAATAATACAATGCAACTTAATATTGAAGGCACGTCGTTAGTAAATATTTGGAGCACTTGCTTTGCCAATTATTTACCCCATTAATTAATTGTATCACGCGTTTAATGAATAAACAAACTTTATATAATTTCACATAGATGTTTTTAATTATCCATTTAACGGACTTAATATCGTTACGAATAAAATTAAACGTTACTAAAAAATTACAAAAACGAATATATTTTTATATATCGAAGCGATATTAAACCTAACATTTATAGTTTGAATCGCTGATTAGATTTAACTAGAAAATGAATGTATTTTTAATTCTGAATCGCTCTTCCAGCATCCAATCGCCTTACAAAGCTACTCGCTGACATAGGTGGCTAAAAGTATAATTAATTATGTTCTTTCTGTAATCGTTTTACGAGAAACAAAACAACTATATTTCGTATGTTATACGGTCAGTACATCAAATGATAGATTAATTTACAGTTGTAAAAAATATGTCCAAGTGTTTACAAACAAAGCATCCGTATTATATTGTTTGGAGAGTAAAAATAGCACTCTTGCTCCTAAATATAGGAACAGCAGACATTCTTGTAGACAATACATTATTTGCACAGTCTCATAATTTACAGCGAACATCACCTACGCTAAAATATGGTACTTTTTAATCTGTTTGTATTTGAAACGACAGAATGTGACAAACACGCTTGTAATGTTGTAACATTTGTATTGTTCCACGCCAAAAGGTATAATGGCCATTCTGTGCTACCAAGCTGGCAATTTGCTGATGAAATGAAGGGTAATTTCTAATTTTACAGTTGTGTGTCTGGAAACTGCATATTGCAGAACTCGTTGCCTCTTAAAAATACATAATTGACTTACACCTCGAACCTTCGTTAAGGTGGCGATTTACTCTTACGAAATTTAACTTAAAATTGCGGTTATCATGACTTCACTCGAGAGCAGGCAGTGCGGTTAATACTGAACCAAATGGAATCTACAATATACGAAAATAAGCAGAAAGATTCAAGGAAGGTGCCCTCCGTATTTAAAATTTAGTTTATAAATCACGGCTTTGACTAAAAAATATAAATAAAGTGGATTTTTGAACGTGAAATTCGACGATTTATTTCTGTAAGAAATACTCTTCAAACAGTAAAACAAAATGGGGGGCCATAATCTCTAGAGTTTTAACTATAACATACTAAAAATTCAAATAATTTGAACCAGAAGTTTGGCAGATGACCGAGAAGCAACATATACTTGTAATAGCTCATCGTGAGTAAATTTTGTGTTGGCAATTTAAGCTTTGATACGTGTTTCTCTGCTAAAAATAGTTCAGCCTCTGTAAGGTAGATGGCGCTACTGCTAATGACGTAATTCAAACTCGAATTGTGATATGCATAAACATGCAACTTGATATTTTTAGACGACCACAATCCTGGGCCTGATAACGACAACGGGGTGGAAAATAGTAGTAAAACTATGAGAGTTACATAAATATCACTTATATAAAAGTTGTAGGTAGGGTGACCAATATTGACATTTTGACCCGACGACTTCGGGTTATCAACAAAATTCTTCGGGTAAACTAGAGGTTCATATTTAAAAGTTCCAGAGCAAAAGTAGAAAGTGGGTAAAGTGCCAAAATATAATTTTAGAAATTATTTTAAATTTTCTCCACAAAAATTTAGTTTCTTCGCGGTTTACTTAACTTCTCAGATACATTGGATTGGATTTGTATAGTCTACCCAATTATAAATACTGAGGGCTGCTAAGATTTTATTTTACATAATTAGTGTTAAGCAATAAATATTAATTATTAATAGCATGCCATGTACAAGTGTTCCAAAGAAAGTTTTGACATATGACTATTGATGAGGCCGGAATTATTTTATGCGATTTCAGAAATATAAAATAATTTTTGGAATCGTATTTATAATGTACTTAACAAACTATTTCACGTTGATCTTTTTCATTGATTTTATCCCCCCCACCCAAATTATTTTTCTTCGTGTCAGCATCGGCGGAATGTAGGTAACCTTAGTTGTAGGAGCAAAGGTGGTGCACATTACTGGAATACTTTTGATTATACAGGGTGCCTCAAAAAAGCGCGGCAAATAAAACTTACCTTTTTTATGGAATTCCCTATATTTAGGCAGCTTGAAGGTTTTGAATTGACTCGTAATGAAATAGACTATTCTTTATTTAACTGTAGTTTATATCTTTACACTTAATGCAAATAATGTAACAGATTTAGTTTTTTGCATAGTGATGACAAAAGTGTTTTTTTTAACGAAAAATCGTTAAGAAAGCGTCACTTCTTTAAACAAAAAATTATAAAGAAAAGTAAAGTTTTTAACTGTAAACAAAACTGCGTTTGAAAGACAAATATTGGCTGGTATCATCTGCTAATTTATAAATGGCAAAATGAATCGTCTGCGTTGTAAAATTCGACGATTTTGTAGCCATTTATGATTTGTACTGCCATTCAACCGCAAACCTGGATCGCTTTGTTAAATTAACACCTTACAAGAAAGCAGACACTGTTAACAAATTTTATTGCTATATATTGGTAAATGTTATACCTACCGTTTACAACCAAATTTACTCCGAGTGATTTTTTAAAAACTCAATTGCAGCAGGCCCTGGATAGCCTGAATCAGTTGCCAATACTGAAATGTAATGTTGGTGACACTGTAAGTCTATGTCAAATACAAGGTTAGCAGGTTAGGTTTTGCGTCAGTCTGTGTCAAAAATGACGCAAAACCTAACCTGTTAACCTCGAATTTGACATAGACTTACAGTGTCACCAACAATACATTTCAGTATTGCCAACTGATTCAGGCTATCCAGGGCCTGCTGCAATTGAGTTTTTAAAAAATCACTCCGTACTTCCTATAGTGTTATAGGTATTTGCCTAAACAGATATCAAAACATTCAAATATTGACAAAAAATATCTTTTATTATACTACTTTATTTACAATACAAGATTGATAGTAAATATAGTGTGATTGAGGTCACAGCTCTGGGCCGGGTTGGAGAAGTGTGTCTTGCCACCTTGCTTTCGGTCGTAGTCGTCGTCTCTATTGAACGAAGATGTGTGTATGTATGTATGTATTATCGACAACCTCATTTTATCTTGCGGTACAGAGGCTGGTGCTTTATGCGCTTGCATCTGGCGGTTCAATGCTCAACTTGCCCCAGATTCGGGATACAAAGTTGGAGCACGCCTTTTGTGCTTGCGCAGCAACCACTGTATGAGGTGTGTGTCATGCATATATATAATACACATATATTGCTAGTAGGGCCTCGGAACGCCAGAAAACATTACGGCGCCGACATAGTCTCACTCAGAGTATAACGCGTCTCGTGCGCATGCGTGGGAATTCGAACTCCGCCTTTAGAAGCGAATTTTAAACTTGACTACTTCCCCATTGGCCGGACGACGCCACCGCGCTTGCTCATAGCTCACCATTATACATTGAAGAGTTGGTTGTCTGTCTCACTTCCTTGGTGAGTTTCCCACTCATAGCCGCTAGCAATATAGTAAGTATTAGATATATGGTGTCATGGTGATGTTTTAACCTTATTACTCTATCTCTTAGGTCTGTGGTTCTGAGTAGAGCACAGTTAATTTGGTGCCCAACTGTGAATGGTCTCACCGAGCCTGATTCCAATCGCCAAGACTGCGAAAAAATTCTTACCCCCGCGGGATTTGAACCGAGGATTTGCTTAATGCAAGCCTAGCGCCTACCCAACTGCGCTACGCGGCTTATTGAACGAAGATAGTAATTAATAATAACTACAAACAAAATTTACACATTTTAACATAAGTTATTACCTCTAAAGAAACAAATGCTCGTTATATTTATGGTAGTGTCTGATGATGCAATTGCAGCATAATTCTGATATACAGTAATGTTTTAGTTATGAAAATACTTGTTTCTTGTTGTTCTGAGTCGGGTCGAGCCAAGAATTCATACTTTTCAAGCTTTTTTCTTTGTATGGCATCGTTTTCTTTTTTCCGCAATTGTTCTCTTTAACTCTTGAATATTTTTCTTTTTTTCTCTCTCATTGGCCTTTGCTTGTTGAGTTTTACGCACGTTTTCTTGGGCGTCTAAAATATATATAGGATCCCTACATTTTAGATTACGCTCTCTTCTATTTAATATAATTTCTGGCGCCAAACAATTTGAATAAAATAACAGCAGCTTAGGAAGCCACTTTATGGAGGCATTTAACTTCTATAATTTCTTCGCTTGATATTATACCTAAAATTGTATTTACATGTCATATAAAGTATGATCAAAAACTAAATGTTTTTTTCTTCTTATGAAAATGATCAATTAATTAAGTTTTCCTGTAGTGTTTCTAAATATTAGCTATGAATTTTTTTAAATAAAAAAATGGTTTACGAAAGGCAACACTGTTTTCTTTATTTATAAGGGTCTGATTACCTGTACACTATTTTCTGCTAACATTCGTCTTACTTTATTTAGTCTAACCATAGATTGTGCTCTTTTTGTTTTTTTTACGTTTTCCATAACATGGTCTTGCTTTGCCCATAATTGAAAACTAGAGATAATTAAGTGTGTTAGTGTTATAATAATTTATTAGGGTCAGGTTGGGTAAATGTGCAAACACGTAACGATTAGCGTAAAAGGAAAAGAATGCTATATTTAATTAAAAATCAATTTATTGTAAAACTGTAGTTCTAAGCGCTAGTATTTGACAGAAAATATAGAAATACGAATGTACGAAATTTTGTATTGTTCATGTATTATTTTCGGAATCGGTGTAAAAATATGCAAATTGAATTTCACATTGTGTTGTATAACCATTTTATTACAACTGTTTTAGTCACAACTGAAATAACTCAACGAAACTAATGTCAAATTTTACTGATCTGCCAAATGTAGAACGAACACAGCTATTGCTAAAGTTATAATAGGAACAAAATAATATGAATGTCATAACAACTACACTAATAAAATACTAAAACAACGTAAAACAAATTAGTTTGGAATAAACTGTTATAATCCTTGCTAATTATATACAACCACAAGTTCACCAGACTGCAAAGATTCACATCGGGCGCGTGGTCGCTTAAATTATATCGATCGATAAGAAGCTAGCCAAAACAATTACATGTGCCATTAGCCGGCAACGTCCCGCCCTCCGCGGCCACCTGACCGTCAGAAGTGTTTAAAATTATGCCACTGACACAATCATTTAGACTGGTTGCAAACCTAACACCCTACATTTGAGGTGCATGCTTTTCAAGACGAGAGAGCACCACTTACTAAGTAAATTTTAAGATAGTCGGATTTTCGAGACTAAATCGCCACCTTAAGCAGTAGTGCGCAATAAAATGCATGTAACAGGAAATGGGAATTAGTAACGGTTTCAAGTTAATATGGTAATGCAGATTTTTTCAGCATGAAATACTTGTAACCATTTACACCACAAAGCTGCAGTAAGTATCCGGGTTGAGATATTTTCACATGTACAACTTGCATGCGCTGAGAATGTTTAATTGAAATTTTATTGTCCAGTGCAGAAATTATTTGGGCGCGGGTGGTGTGGGTGTGATTAAACGATTAAAACATAACCGACATCTCTTAATACGCGTGGGCTGTCAAGTGCTCGTTAATAATAAAAACATAAAGGCGAACGTAATTATAGTGATTGATGGCTATTCTAAACTTTTATAACGGCAGGAACAATTTAAGCTACTGTAATGCGTGATAATGGGTAGATGCGCAATAAATCACTAAGCTGATCATGTAAATTTTAAAATTCACGTCTTACGTAAACTAGGTTAGAAGTGCCATCAAGAAATCCAGAGAATAAAATTAATTTCAAAGTGGTATTTCGCAGGCAGCAGGCTGTTCTTATGAAACATTAAGTTTATAACTCGTCAATTTACTTAAAAGTAATCTCAACCCAGCATCCCCTAGTTTTAAATATTAATGTAAATGATTTAACTACCTAAGTAATTCTCTAAAATGATACTTGAAGCTTGAGTCAGCACAGATTATTGCATCGTTGGAAGGTTATATAATCGATAAAGCGACAAGGACTTTTAACGTACCGGAAATTTGTTAAATAAGCTTTGCCAATCAATCTAATTGTATTAGCAATAGCTGTATAACATCCAAGCATTAATTTTTACTCTGTTTAGTTTAAAAAAAAAATCAGTCTTATCAACAATGGTATTACCTAACGCGTCTTCTCCTTTTACGAGCTAGGCACGCGATTGGCGACCTATTCTATTTAATACAATTTATAGAAATATAATATAGCTAAATATCACGTGCCTTTTGCGAAATCATGCAACGTTTGTCGATGATAAGCATACGTTAAAAAAGTTGGCAAAGCAGACATCAACGTTCATATACTATATACTAAGAACGCCATTAAAAGCTAAAGTATAAAAGCCCATAAACGCATGCTCATTATAAAACAAGCAACGAAAAAATTTGGAAACAGAAATGTGTTTACGAATAATGGAACTATTTTCGTTAAGTGTGATAATAAAATTCACAAAATCAATTCAATAAACAACCTTAATGTCATCAATCCAAACAGTGTTTAAATGCAGGGGACCTTTTACCGTGAACTTGTATTTATCATTCGTACAAGGCGCGCACAGAAATTGTGGTTTTAAAATAACATTAATTTAATCTTCTTTTTCTATTTTTTTTATATTTGTATTTTTGTCTCTGTTTTGAAGACGCAAACTTATGGGTAGCAGTAAAAATTTGAATATTTTTCAAGTAGCGCATTTAAATATCTGGTCACTTTTGCCAAAAATAAATTATATTCGAAACATTCTCCCGGAGTACGATATTTTATTTTTATCAGAAACATATCTGACTTCGCATACAACCAATAATGCTATTTTTATTCCAAACTATAGTATAATACGCCAAGATCGTGGTAGCCGTGGTGGTGGTGTTGCAGCTTACGTAAGGAATGGCTTAAATTACAAAATTATTGAAACAAATTTGAATATTGAACAGTTATGGTAAAATTAAAATCAAACAGTTGTTTTTGGTACTGCGTACAGGCCACATTCTGTTAATTATAAGACATTTATTGACGAACTTGAAATTTCTTTTACACTGTGCACATGTGTATCTGATAAAATTATTTTCTTGGGTGATATAAATATTGATATGCTTGATTTGTCACAACCTAGTACCAGATATCTGACCGAATTTTTTGAATGCCTAAATTTGCATCAACACATCACAGACCCCACTAGAATTTCACAAGATAGGGCATCACTTATGGACGTTATAATATCTACCGATCCTACTTTAATAAAAACCTCTGGTGTTCAACTAAATGTTTAATCTGACCATGATATGGTTTAGTGTGTTATTGATATAAAATCCCTGAAGCTAAATCCATTAATAAAAACCTATCAAAACTTTAAAAACTTAGATACAGATGTTTTGCAAACTGATTTACAAACTTTGCCTTTACAACAATTATATTATGTAAATGATGTAAATGATGTAAATGAAAAAATCGCTATGTTTAATACAAATTTAATGATATTATTTGATAAGCATGCTCCTTGGAAGACAATTAAAATTACTAAAAAACCGGCCTCTTGGTTAACTGACAGCGTTAAATTGATGATTAAATTAAGAAACAATGCAAAAAATAAATTCAAAAAGTCTAAAAACCGGCACATTGGGAATATTACAAGTCACTAAGAAACTTGAAAAATAACTGCATTTTGAAAGAAAAAAAGGCTTTTTATTCCCAAAAAGCTAAAGGACAAAATACTAAACGGATTTGGAACGCTCTCAAAATTTTAGATATCCACAAACCATCAAACCATCAAATACCCAATGACTTGTCTAACCCTGAACACGTAAATAATTATTTTATTGATAATGTACCAAAATTACAAATTGATAATGATTTAAAACAGTTTTATTTAAATTGTAATAATGAAAATCAACAAAATGAATTTAAATTTGTAACAGTATCAGAGGAAACAGTTAGTAAACTAATTCTATAGAAATAAAAACTAACGCAGTTGGTTCCGATGGTTTAATTATAAACATGATTATTCTATGTTTGCCTTAAATATCTAACACACATTGTCAATGTTTGCCTCACGGAAAAGATTTTCCCAGACTGCTGGAAAAATGCATTAGTTATTCCCGTACCCAAGATTCACGATCCACAAGAGTTTTCAGACCTAAGCCCAATTAGTATTCTCCCAGTCCTATCAAAACTGTTGGAAAAAATTATGAATAATCAAATAAGACATCATTTACATTCTCTTAACTTATTACCAGAATCAGCGGCGCAGGAACTACTGTAATCATAGGGGGGCAAAAATTTTTTTTTGAATTGTTTAACATGATTAAGCTTTATGTTCGACTCTTCCAAAAACGCTTTATTATTTAGCGTCCATAAAGTGCCACTTTAGTTCACCTGTTCGCTTGTCAATCTTCAATAGTTATTATGAAAAATAAATGTCATTTTATTAAAAACAAGACAGTAGATTGTATTAGGTTACTGAAAACTTTACAAATAATAGAAAGAAATTCATCTTTAATACCTTCCGGTAATAGATCGTTATTCTTGATATTAATAACGCAATTAACATAGAAGAAGCGCCCTTCCAAAATCCAAACTATCAAATGTTTGAATAGCAACTTGAATTTTCTATGTGTAATATAAATGATATTGTAGATAAAATAATATTTTCTGCAGTGCAGCCGAACGTAAAGGTTTGCATGTAGCTCGTACATAAGCAAACCTTATTTGACTCGTCCTCTTTATCGCTACGCTACGTTCGCTCTGCATAAAATACTCCAAGAAAGTCCTACATTTATATACTGTTTGCCTGTTGGCGATATAGCTCAACAACTATTTGTTGGAGGAAGGCGATATTTTGCATGCAGATTATATAGCTACCTGGCATAAAACCGAAAACATCTTAGAGTAATATATACAAGGTGAGCACCTTAAAAAATGAAATTTTGTTTATTTTTGCTTTAACTGAGAAATTGATAAACGTAATAATTTGTGCATAGCTCAGGCTTTATCATTGTCAAAAATGAAACCTAGCAGATACAGGGTAAACATCACAAGTGGGACAAAATAATATGGTGTCTTTCTGACGCAGCAGAAACTCGGCTCGAAATATTCGTCTGGGGGCGAAAATTGATGTAAATCACATTTTTTGCAAATGGATGTAATTCGTGCGAGGGAAGTTCAGTGTAAACCTCTTTACAGATTTTTTCATATGGAAATGCAATCTATGGAAACCATTGAGAACAAACATTGTCACTGAATTGCATTGTGTTGGTACACAAACTTGTGGTTATTATATATGCAATGAGGATAGGTTTTATGTTGACTGATTGACACTGTAGTTGTTTTAAACTGTAGTTCTGGCTATTATAAACTAAAATTGTTCTTAGTGCAATACCTACCAACTAGTTATAATCAAATTATAAAATCACATTTCAAGTTTATAATAGCCAAAGCTACAATTTAAAATAATGAAATGTCAACCTGTCGACATGAAGCCTAACCTCACCACAAAAATAATAAGAAATTTATGTACCAACACAATTCAACCTAGTGACAATGGTTGTTGCCAATGATTTCCTTAGAATTTCGGCATTTGCATTACCATATACAACAAAAATGGACTATATCAAATTCTTCGTGTTTTATTTCTGCACCACCTACAATAGAACAAGTTTTAGCATCTTCTATAGATTAATGTGAAAACCCTATGTACACATTTTTAAAAACCGTATGAAATATATCAGGGGGGCAAATTACACTATTTGCCCCCCAATATATTCTATGAGAGGGGAATCGCCCCCCTTGCCCCCCCTGTTCCTGCGCCCCTGACCAGAATGCCAATCAGGCTTTCGTTCATCACATAGCTGTACTACTGCACTGCTGAGCATTACGGATCACATTTTACGGGCAACTGATAACGGAGATTTAACCGTTCTTACATTACTTGATTACAGCAAAGCATTTGATTCGATCAACCATGATTTGTTGTTTTCAATACTGCATTATATTGGGTTTTCGGCAAGTGCAGTAACATTAATTCAAAGTTATTTTAGTAATAGATCACAGAGTGTAAAAATAGAAGATAAAATCTCCAACTCCCGTCAATTAACACAAGGAGTGCCGCAGGGTTCTATTTTAGGGCCTCTGTTGTATACTATTTATACATCAAACTTTTATAATTACATTTTATTCAGTAAAATACACATGTACGCTGACGATACACGCATATATAAATCTTTTAACCCATCTTATTACAATACAGCTGTCCAAGAACTAACATACGATTTAAATCGGTTGCTCGAGATGTCATCGAAACATGCATTAGTGCTAAACCCTTCAAAATCTTGTGTACTTCTATTTGGGAGAGATGGTGATCGTTCTAACATACAAAATACGTTAAATGTGGCCATGGGTGATAACATATTGCCTGTAAAAAGTAGTGCAAAAAATTTGGGTCTCATATTGGACAACACATTCAGGTACAAGGAGCATATTAATAAATGTATACAAAAAGCTTATATGAATCTTAAAATACTATATCCCCATAGAATGTATTTAGAAATACCGCTAAAGAAGATGCTGTGCGAGGCACTTATACTGTCTCACTTTGTATACTGTTCAGAAATATATTCCACTTGTCTTGACTCAGACACATCTAAAAGAATACAGAGAGTTCAGAATTTCTGTTTAAGATATATTTATGGCATACGTAAATACGATCATATTTCATATAAACTACCTGTAGCAAACTGGCTTAATATGGAGACGGTGCAACTGAACTGCGCACAAAATCCATTAGTCCCTTAATCCAATATTCGAATTGCGCTCAACATATTTGCCTACCTGGCTTAATCCTTACCATAACTCGAACTGCGCTCAAGGGCGATTAGGATGAGGAGCAACCATAAAGTGATTTTTTATCTTTACCTGCCAAAACTGTGTCATGTCATAACATACCGGTTGACCGGTTTCAAAACCGAACATAGCATGTTTTAAAATATTACTAAAAGGAACGAAATTATCCAGCTATTGTCCTTTGTGAAGTTCGCATTACAAGAATTATTAACACGGAATAAAGTATACCAAGTATGCAATGATAAAAAGATATATTAACTATATATTTTCCTTATTTTTTCTGATCTACTTGAAATATTGGTCACCATTTAAATTAACTATTTTTATAACTTTTAAATATTTTACCTCCCCCAGTAATCCACTGCCATAAAAAAATGAAAAAGCATAGTAGGCCTAGTTAACGTTATTAAATAAAGTTAATCAGAATCACAAAAATAGTCGAAATGTAAAATATTATTTAACTTGCTATTTACATTTACAGGAATATAAATTGACAGCTCATGTACTTCAATGAGAGACAACCATTGAAATTTAATTCGTTTAGATTAAAATATTATTGATTATCAAAAATAATCAAATTGACAATTTTTAAATTTTGAGCAACTTTTTTTTAATAACATTTTAGATAAAACCGAGCCAACTACGTTTTTTTAATTTTCCGTATCTGTTTTTCAACGCAGTAGGCTGCTAGTTTGTAGTAAGATTATTTAAATAGTGTAAAAATAGCTCTCTTAAAATTTCAAATCGATCATAGAATAAATAAGGAAGATATAGGGCTGCAAAGATAATAAGTGAAACACACTGTATAACAAATGTTTTACTTACAAGTTTACAATACTACAAAATTTATGAGAAACACGTTTTACAAAATTGTATCGAGATATTTCATGTCTATCTAACTGCACAATTTTGGCTTCCATGAATTGTATCTATTTACATTTCGACAATAGAATTGAGTTTTATATACGTATCGGCTTGCATTTCTAACACTTTTAAAAATGAGTGTATATTAGGGTATGGAGATGAATTTTCCCGTTTTAAATTTGGAATGAAATTCGCAAGTGTTGTTCGTTCTTGTAGCGCTCTCAGTTTTCACAACCAATATTTCTGAAGGAAACGTGGACTTATTTTTAATGTAGTTATCAACTAAACAGCCAATAAACTGAATAACTCTAGAGTCATCCGGTTTTTCGCTAATAAAATCTACGAAGCAATTCCCTACTTCTGTTGCTGGAAGAAATGTTAAGCCAAATAAATGTCTTATCCACGTTCCATCCCTATTATGTGAATTTACCAATAATTAAAAATGTTACCTAAATGGCGGTTTTTTATCTGACTACCTGCAGGCATTGTGCGCAGTTCAGTAGGAGATTAAACAACCCTTTTAATGAGTAAACTACCTGTCGCTAGTCGGTGCGCAGTTCGAGTGCCACCTATGGAGAACAGGCGTATGCTTAGCACAGCTTCTTTATATCACAAAATTATATTTGAAAAAACATCTCCTTATCTGTATAATAAGATACAAATCAGAACGGATGTGCATAATTTAAATCTAAGATATAAAGGTATAATTACCCCTCCGCAACACAGAACAGCTCTGTTTGAAAGGTCATTTCAGTATAACATCAGCAAAGTCTACAACAGCCTCTCCGCAACACTTAAAGCTTTAACACTCGCAATGTTCAAGAAAAATCTGTTAAAAATTATGCTTCGCATACAAAATAGTTTCTCTTGATGACTACGCCTAACTGTTTCTAACTATAATTATTAACATAACCTTTAATATCGTTAATATTATCTTGTATACATATTCTTTTATTATTGATAGTTGATTCTTTGCCCATACTTTGCGTCTTCTAGGCAGTTAATAATAATTTAAACCCAATTATAATTGTAAATTTACTGTTTTGTTTTTTTTTATGAATAGGCATTAACTTCGTTTTTAAAATTTTATATTATAATATGCAAGGTTCAGCTGAAAAGCAGCCATGGTTGAGCTGCGCCTTGAGGTTCTGCTGTGCCATTGCTTAAATAATGTATTTATTTTCTGCTTTTCTGTGTACATAATTGGCATTTCAGAATAAAGACTTTATTATTAGTATAAAAGTAGGGTTTAATTATCATACCACTTGAAAATCTAAAGATGTTACTATATTTAAGTTCGACGAATAAATAAATCCATAATAATTAATAAGCAGTAATATTTTTCAAATCAGGTTATATCTACAATTTCTTTAAGAGGCGAGTATGAAATCCCCTGAGAAAGACTGGTCTTGAATTTATTATTTCCTCCCTCTCTGGAAGAAGATCGTCACTGAAAAGCTACCAAAACTCTATGAAGAAATATGCATGAGAATAAAGAAACATGTATAACACAGGAAATAATAAATCTAATAGGAGGAAAGAGAAATATTAAAAACTCAAAAAGAGCTGAAGCGCAGGAAACTAACAAATAAACTAGCTGACCTAGCAAAGGAGGCGATAGCAAAAATATGTGACTCTATAGCAAACAGTATGCAGACTAGTCGAATAGATTAGACGTACCAAAAGGTGAAACAATATTTCAATTATCAGAAAGTTACAGTGAAATAAAAGACCAGAAGTGAAAAGTGCAAACATGTTTAAGAGCGGTATAAAGATGAAGGAAAACTTAACGATTGGACGCGAGAAATATACTGATGGTGATGATGCCAAGAAGAGAAAATACGGTATTTAATAAAGTTGTAGCAACCCTAAAGTTAGTAAAGTCTCCTGGTGTAGATAATATCTTTAAGTTAAATTATTAAGAATTTAAGTGAAAATGCTGCTAAGATATTTTATCATCTGATTGCAAACATTTACATAACTGGTCAAATACCAAGAGATAACCAAAAAACTATAATAATACAAATTCCTAAAAGTCAACCGGCAACAGTATGTGAGCACTCCCGTGCATAGCTTAACTCTGCACTATCTAGGATACCTACCACAATAATACAAGAAAGAATAGGAAAAGGTATAGAAGATTATCTGACGAATGACCAATTTAGCTTTAGGAAAAGAACAGCGACAAGAGAGGCTAATATATAAACGTAGCGCTAGACATGGAAAGCCCCTATAGAATACTGGAACCGAAAGAACCAGCAGAGCTTTTACCAGAAACCACGCGTAAGCAGTTTCTGATAACCGGTGTGTGGAGTATCTTGCTATATGGAAGTAAAACCTGGACGATTATAACAAAAAGAAAATACTGCGAGAGTTGGAAATACGGTGTTACAAGAGAATAGTTAACATTAATTGGGGTGAGAGAGTAGTCTACACAGAACTTTCCACAGAGTTGAAGAAAAGAAGCAATTATGATCGACAATAAAACGTAACGAAGATTGAACATATGCTTAGCAGCAATCGTATTGCAGAAATGATATCGTGCAAGATAAATAGGTTTTGATCTTGAAAAAATTAGTACAAACAAGAAATTTGATAAAAATGTTGTATTTGTCTTTTTATTGAATATATCAAAAGGTTCCTAAAATCGAAGCTGAGCTACGGCCGCCATATTAAAAAATGGCGGCTCATTTTTAATATTTTTGATATAGTTTCTTAACCGTTACAGATATAAAAAGTAGTTTCAAATAAAAAATGTAGACCATAACAAAATAAAGAATTTTTCTTATAACCATTTTTTTTCTAAACCGCATGGTTTTTGAAGTAGGTACTGTAGAATGTTAATGATATTTCAAATTCCCTAAATTTGGACAAAATGCACTGTAA
The DNA here is from genome assembly GCA_940337035.1 of Agriotes lineatus. Taxonomy (NCBI): domain Eukaryota; kingdom Metazoa; phylum Arthropoda; class Insecta; order Coleoptera; family Elateridae; genus Agriotes; species Agriotes lineatus. The sequence goes on along the minus strand of OW679194.1, from coordinate 184,535,942 downwards.
AATACCGCTTACTATGTCTGAAGTCAAAGTTAGCCATAACTAAAAACAATTCATGTGGCAAGTATGTAGAAGGCTTAACTGTCAATTCCAGGCAGTTGGCTCTAAATTATTACCCATCCACTGCTGGACTTGGAGATATGTATGATGTGAGTAATTGGCAGCTGCTGCAGCTGTGATAAGTTAGACTAATAAGTGAAATTTCGAGTGCTAACCTCAAACGACAATTACAAAAAATAGGTTAATAAACTAAACAACCAATAGAAGAAAGAAGACAACTAGTAGCGATAGGAAAAAGAAATTCCGGTAAATATAAAGAATTAAATAGAATAATAAAAAAAACTAAAAGGGAATACAGAGGAGAAATCATAAGAACAACAATAGGAAATAACGGCAACCTAAATGCACTAATAAGAACAATCTACCATGGAAAAAAGATCGTAAAACTAAAAGATCAAGAAGGAAAAATAACTGAAAAAGTAGATGAAATAATTGAAATCACAGAAAATGTCTACCGATCCTCATATACATCCAAGGACATAGATGAAAGGATTGATTTAGTTAGAGGGGAAAACTGATAAATGTTAACTGTGAGGACATTGCTGAAGTAAAAAAAACAAATAAAAAATCGTCAAGCTTTATAAATAGGAAGACAGCATAATTATTGAACTCGCCAAGGAAGGGACTTCTAGAACAACTTGACATGTTATTTAACAAACGTATAGTAAAAGGCCAAATACGGAAAAAAATGAAGAACGTTGTAATGGTTCTTATATATAAAAATTAGATTTGCTATCTTAAGTTTATAGAATAATATCAAAGATCATAAAAAGAAAGTTGACAAACAAACTATTTCCACCAACCACCTGAGCAATAGGCTTCCGAAAGAACTATGGCACATTAGACCATTTACAGATACTTAGAGTTCTGATAACAAAAACACAGAATACAACCTTCTAATATATTTGGCTTTTGTCGATCATCAGAAAGCTTTCGACCGATAATGGAAGATCTCAAGAATGTAAGAATTGACTCGAGATATTCCAAACTAGTCCAAGACATTTACATTAATAAAACGAGAGTTTTTTTATTCCCCGAGCCTGGCCGAAGAAAGCAAAGATGCATCTCATCTGCAACCGCATGTTGATTAGGAGACTTAATAGGTCCATGTCCTGGCCAACAACTAGTCGAGAACCATTCCTTGCTTCCTCGGTGGCTGCTGCGACGATAGACACATCAGCATCAGCTTCAGCCTCTCCTAGATGAACTTTCTAACTGGGTCGCAAGATATTTTATAAAAAGTTTTTATTTCTATTGTTTGCAAGAAAATTTATATCTGCAAATGTCTTCTTCAGCTTATAATTCAAAAACCGTTAAAACCGTTCAGTATAAAGAAAAAATGGTTATAAAGAAATTGTTCATTGTATTTACTCTATAGTTTTTACTTGAAGCGTTTTTCATATATACATCGGTTACGAAATTATATACAAAAAAATTTTAATGAGCCGCCATTTTTCAATATGGCGGCAGTAGCACAGCTATGATTTTAGGGAACTTTCAGTACATTCAATGAAAAGGTAAATGTAACTTCTCTAACAAATTTCTTGCTTGCACTATTTTATTCAAGGTTCGTGTAATTTTTGGCTTTTCCTGCACTAATAATCGAAGAGATAACTGAAGGCAGAAAAGCACAAGCACGTCCAAGATTGCACTATATAATCCAAAAAATACGGTACCCCCCACCCCAGAAAAGCGCCCTTCGGTCCTTTCCAAGAATACTTCTATACACAGCATGACTACGTTTCTCTAGTAGATACAATGAAATGTTATGAACCAGTTATTCATTAAAAAAAACAAAAAAAGTTGTTTTGCCAAAAATTGATGTTGCCTTCATTTTCGGAGGACCTATCGTATGAAAACGATTCAAGATTTCAGGAAGGTTCCTGGCGACCGGAAGCGTGTACACTTACTAACATACGTACACCGCACAGCACGTTTAGGCACCCCCCAATACGAGGGAGGGATCTAGTGGGCTGGGGTCTTCACCAAAAGATTCCCACAGCCGAGACGAAGATTTGGTATAGTGGGTTCATTAGTCGGTTGACACGAATTTTAGAGATATTTGCCTCAGAATGGTTTTGGATATGAGGAAATTTCAATACTTGGTACACTTCGTGCCAAGGAAATAATAATGTAAGACTCAAGATGTGCCCCTTATCAAGAAATTAAGAGGAAATCGTCAGGTGGTCTACAACATATTACTATGACAATCCAGCCAGGGACTGAAGACCAGAGAAGGACAAGACTACTACTTCAACAAAAAATAAAAATTATTCTTTCTCATAGGTTGATATTTGCCCTATATTGTTATTTAATAATAATAATAAATGCCTTTATGTTAATATAAGAAAGTAGGCATTTTAGAAATACGTTACATATAAAGGTAAAGTTCAAAATCTGTATAATTTGTAGCGAAATACATCAAAACAAAAAATTTCAAACAACAATAATCTAATGCACATTCAGAAACTGTTGCCATATGAAAACTGGCACTACAAAATGTATACCACCAAACTATGCTGGTAATCCGGTGGATGAACGACGACCAGTAGGAAGAGTTTCGTTAGCAGTTATTAATCATACCTATTAAATACTGCACAGTACTACATGCCGTGTTAAACGCGTAAAAGTACCATGGTTGCAATCGACCGTTTCTATTTTCAGGTTTTTGTAAACAAACTTCACATTACTTTTAATAGCGATATTATCACAGAAAACAATTACTTATTATGCCTATTAGTTGTGTTTCTTTTCCTTCGTCTGAAAAAAACTATAAACACAAGTAACTTTCATTTAATTATACGAAGGGTTTAATATTTCCTTGCTGAATGCGTCCAAACGATTCGTTTAAACCATTAAATATTGGTTTAAATTCACCTTTACAGATCGCTTTTCCGAGGTCGCCCGTCGCCATCCGATTCGATGCAAGTTCGGGTGCCAACTGCAGTGAGTGTTTTGAAATTTGTCGAATTTATTTTATAAAAAATGGTGAAATGCTGCGTTGCTTATGGGTGCAAAACCTTTAAACAAAAAGAAAATTGCGTTCAGTTTCGTTCGTAAGTAATTTGTCCTACTAGATAGTTTAAAAATGTATTTGAAAGTGGCTTGATTAAGTAAGGTTATGTGAGCGAGCACTTACTTTTCTTACAGTTTCCCGTTTAAACGGCCTGACAGTTTAAACCAGTGGATTCATACTATTAGAAGAGAGAATTGGACTCCAACTTCAAGTAGTCGAATTTGTAGTTCACATTTTAATGAGAGTGATTATTAGATACGGCCAGGAGCAGCTGTTCGTCACTTAAAATCAGATGCTGTACCTTCAGTGTTTAATTTTCTACAGCATCTTTTGAAAATTCAGAAAAATTGTCGTGTTCTTGTGCGTCAGTTGCCATCCGAAACTATTAACAAAAATGTCCAAGATAAACAGGTTCGTTTTTTGGGTTTAATGATGGTCAATGTGTCTTACAATTTATAAATTCTAGCAGGAAACCGAAGAAACAATAGATGTGGACGAAATACCATCTCTGAGTCACCGAATGGGTGATCCATATACCTATTAACTTATATATTGCTGATACAAAGCTAGGCCGCTTAGCAATCATTAGAGCGCTTATATACGCGTGTCCCAGATCGAGTGGGATTGCATGGGTAACTTTCTTATCATTGAAGATGGAGATTTGGTTAAATGGGCATTGTTTTGCAGTTTAATATGCTGATTTAAAATCTACTTTAAAAAGTTCAAAATGTAGAACCTGTCAGAAGTTATTTAAAAAAAACTAAAAACTGTAATTTTCTTGTATGTCAAATATCTTCGTAAGTATAAGAGATACGAAAAAAAGTTTCATATAAAAGTCACTGTTTTCGATCAGACCAATTTAAAATTGGCATCGAACATAAAATGGCTGCTTTTGAGGTACCCGTATCAACTTCCTTAAGTTAAATGGTCGCCATATTGGATTTTGAAGTTACTGAATAGAATTTTATATTATCTTTTCAAGGATGTAAGATAACGTATTATTGAATAAAAAGACTAGTAAAATTAATTGTTTTTATATTTTAATCAAGTAGGCTTACATGGGTCCAAATAAAAACCAACAAAATTTATTTAAAAAAACAAAACTTAATCCTGATAATTACATGAAATCTGTGGCAAAAAGGCGACTTATCTCATTTTTGATTTTATTGATGCCCCGTGTCCAGACCAATATCGGGCATCTAAATGCCATAACCGCATTGTTACAGCATGTTTTCTAAATGGGATATGTAGACTTATTCCCTAAAAATTCACTAAAAATTAATAAAAACAAATTTAGTCAATGGCAAATAGATACATGTGTACTAATACCCCGAGTCAAAGCTTTTCGTAAAGTTATCTGCAACGCCAGAACAGCACATGTTAACTTATACCCATATATATAATACACATATATTGCTAGTAGGGCCTCGGAACGTCAGAAAACATTACGGCGCCGACATAGTCTCACTTAGAGTATAACGCATCTCGTGCGCATGCGTGGGAATTCGAACTCCGCCTTTAGAAGCGAATTTTAAACTTGACCACTTCCCCATTGGGCGGACGACGCCGCCGCGCTTGCGCACCGCCCACCATTATACATTGAAGAGTTGGTTGTCTGTCTCACTTCCTTGGCAAGTTTCCCACTCATAGCCGCTAGCAATATAGTAAGTATTAGATATATGCTTATACCCTTCTGCCATTTCATAACTTTCCGTTTTTGTTGGAAACAAATAACTTATCTACACTTATACCATGAGAGCATTTCCATGCAGGTGCAATAGCCTGTTTTAGCGGTCCGGTTTTCCACTGTTATTATTAGTTAGTATAGTGTTGCTTAACGAATAAGTGCCAAAATGGACACACGCTCTCATCCGTACAAAGTTTTGCAGAAGTGCTGTAATAAGAACGTAACCGGTAAGTGTACAGATAACCTCACATTATTCGAACTCGAAACAACATATTCTTGTTTAGTTTATGTCTACATACGCTGTTTTGTCATAGTAATTATATATCAGAAAATACATATTCCGGGAAATTGCAAAAAGCTATATGTCAACTTATACCCTTTTGCTATTTCATAAAATGAATAAAAGGAAATTCGATAAGGTATAAGTTCCGCATTTATTTATTTTCTAGTAGAAATAGTTTTAGAATCAATAGCAAAGCAAGCTGTAGTCAATAAATCGACTTGATTCTTTTGATTACCAGCGAAAAGAATTAAATTTGTTCTTATATCTCCAGCAAAACAGTTTTTTGATGTTCCTGTAAAATCATCATTTTTGACTTATACCCTTTTGCCTTTTCACCACAGAAATGTTCAAAATGGTGGTCATTGTTAGCTAAACATAGTTGACACCGTTTGACGACACTTTGGGTTACTTTACGCAACGTATTTCGATTAATACTAGCACATACTTTTAGCACTCCTCACTTAAGGAAGTTGATACGAGTACCTCAAAAGCAGCCATCTTGAATTTTTGTTCGACACCAATTTTGGATTGGTCTCATCGAAAATAGTAACTTTCATATGAATCTTTTTTCGTATCTCTTATACTTACGAAGATTTTATTTAACCAAATCTCCATCTTCAATGATAGGAAAGTTACCCATGCAATCCCGCTCGATCTGGGGCACACTGTATATTTCTGCACCGTATTGTATGTTGCATCCTCAAAATTGCAAATATTTCCAGCAGAACAACCAACACAACGCATGCGTGACAGCACAACGTACTGATTCTAAACTAGCTTCCTGTTTGAGTGTTTGTGTTTTTGTGCAATAATGCCTAATTGTTTGTGGCACGTGTTAAGGAGGGACTACACTTAGCAACAAAACTGTCAAAGAAACATTTGACAGCAACCGAATGAATGTACAAACTCTTAGCGAAAGTGTTTCTAAGGCTTTGTTGTATTTAAAAGCAAGGAATTATTTGCATGTTGTCTTTGATGACTGTACAGGCACTGCTAAATTTTGTGTTATGTTTAACAACATTGTTGACATATTAAATAGTATTAATAAGTTTTCCAAACGGAATCGATTTAATATACCAATCGAGAAAAAATCAAGTGATTATTTAAAAGAAAAATCTCTTAAGTTTATAAATTACATTAAAGAGTTGAAAGATCCACATGGTGGTAAACTTATTGCAGGTGGTAGAAAAACAGGCTACTTACGTTTCATTATAAATTTAATGAATGTATTTAATTATTACGTTGAGGTGGACAGTAAAATAGATTATCTTTAAGTTTAGTCAAGACTATATCGAAACTTTTTAGTGCGATCAGAAGCCGTGGGGGATTTAACAATAATCCAAATGCAAAACAATCTGAAAGTACCTATAAAATACTATTAATTAGAACTGAAATTAAATTATTGGATACTTGAAATTGTTTGGCAGATGGAATAGATATATTACATGTTTCATCAAGGCACTCGAAATTTTTGTTTCCCCTGGCAGATCATTGTGAAACTGTTTCCGCTGATATATTGGACCATGATTATGTTAATACAATGTGGACGTTAACTTCGTATGTGGAGAATGTAGTGGAATACATTAGCAGATTTATTGCAAAACAAATATTGAAATTACATTTATGTAGTATATGTAAAAAATATTTAATTAGTGATAAGGAATTGCTATTAATTAGAATTAAAAATAGAGGTAAGTTGATATATCCTTCTCATGATGTTGTAAATATATGTAAAATTAGTGAAACAGTGTTTAGAGAACATACACACATCGGCAAAATTAGAGGAACACAAAAAAAGTCATATTTTGGGATGTTCTGTAGCATTATTTAACTGAATTATTTTTTAATCTTTAATGTTAGCAATACACACACCTTCAGAGAATAACAATTAAGGATATAACAGGTGAACCTACCTAATTCAAACAGTTTACTGAGTACAATGAAAAACTTCAGAACAAAAACAATTGTCTTCTCCTTATAAATAGTTATTTATGCATCAAGGACGAAAAATTGGCTTTTTATGGACGATGCCTGCAATTGCTGGCCGAGGCGATAGCCGAGGCAAGCAATCAGGCAAGGCCATAAAAAGCAGTTTTCGTCCGAGGTGCATATTAAATTTTTCCGTCAACCGTCATAATTTGAAAAAAAATTAAAGTGAAGTCCGAATTATAAAGTTGTTGAGAACAAAAAGCGTTTACGGACGAAAAGTGTTTGCGGACGAAAAGTGTTTACGGACGAAAAGCGTTTGCGGCTGTAAAGTGCGGCCGTAAAGTGTTTGCGGACGAAAAGCATTCGCGGACGAAAAGCATTTACGGACGAAAAGTGTTTGCGGACGAAAAATTAATGGTGTCCAAAAAAGTGGCATTTTTGGTACGCAAATGCGTCCGTAAAATCACATTTTATAGGGAGGTCGACGGAAAAAGTATTTTTTTTATTATGGTATTACTGCTTCCATACGTCTATTCATACTATGGATGGTGCCATCGATGGTTTGCCGTCTTTAGCTCATCTAGGGTTTGTACCGATGGATTTCTGGCCCCGACCCTTCTTCCCAATATGTCCCATATGTGTTCGATAGGATTCATATCAGGAGAAGGTGCTGCCCAATTCATGGCATAAATACCAACTTCGAGTAGATAATCTGAAACACAGCGAGCACCATGGGGGCGAGCGTTATCCTGCATTAAGACAAAATCCTCCCCTATAAATGGGGCAAATGGCAGAACATGATCTTGCAGAATGTCTATAATATACCATGCACCTGTCAGGGAACCTCCTGCAATAACCACTAATTACGTACGTGCTCCCAAACATATTTCACCCCAAACCATATGTGAGCCTCCTCCATATGAGACTATGAGGACAATGGTACATTGTAAATATCGCTTCCCTCGGCATCTCCACACTTTTTCTCTACCATCAATCACATTTATACAAAAGTGACTTTGGTCGGTGAACAGAACTTTACCCCACTGATCTAAAGTCCAAAATCGGTGTTTTTCGGAATTTTTGAACTCAATCCAACCTCGTTCAGTCTTCTCCTGACTGTTCTTTCACTTACACTTACCTGACGCACATCTTTTAAGGCATTTCTGGTCTGAACAGTCGTTAAACGTCGATTTCAGAGAGTCTGCAGTGTAATAAAGCGACCATTCCTTGCAGTTGTTGCTCGTTTCCTACCTTGGCCACGTATTCGTGTGAAAGAACCGGTCTGTCTAAACCTTTTTACATTGCGATGTACAACAGATACCGATACTCCCAGGATTCTGCTGACCGATCTGTAAGTGTAGCCTGTTTCGACCATTGTTAGAGCTCTAGCGACATCAGTTGCCGTTAAATCGGGCATTTTTCACAACAACAGAAAACAAAATCGTAAACCCTATTGTAAACTAACCAAGAAATAAGCACTCGTTTTCAAGAACATAATCGTTAACCCTCGTTGTAAACTAACCAAGAAATAAGCACTTGTTTTCAAGAACACAAAAACCCAAGCAATATGTCAACAATAAAACAAATGATAATTAGGCTCAAATGGGTGGCTAGATTTAATGTTAGATTGTTATTTTTTATTCATTATACCTGCAGAAGGAAGATTTATAACTAAATTGAGTCATATATATCCTAAAACATAGGGAAAATATGACTTTTTTTGTGTTCCTCTAATTTTGCCGGTGTGGGTATTAACAAATTGTCTGTAATTAATATTAAGGCTATTTTATTAAACAAGATATTTAATAGGTGCTCAAACATCACTTTCAAAAACTGTGAATTATTGGACCACATTAAGGGTCAGGATTATTTAGACTTGCACACATCTGTCGAACCATGTCATTTGACCAATGATCGCACTCGCTTTTTGAACTTTCAACCAATCAAAAATGGCTTGCGTTGATAATTATTGTTATATAACAACTTATCGGTAATACTCCACCTTACTCATTAAAATGATGATTCGTTAGTTTTTTTAATCGATTCAAGCAATAATCACGCAAAATATATTGCGTGCATAGTTCCTTGCTTCGATAATGCTGACCAGATTGCACTCACGCTGGAGTGTTTAGAAAATGCGTCCTCCAGCTTCGCTGTCGAGCGTATTTTCTAAACAATCCAGCGATCGTGCAATCTGACCAGCATTATCGGCAAGTCACTATGTACTTAATACATTACTGTTGATAATTATGTTACGCAAATGATTAAATTAGTAATAAATACTTTTTTGAATATAAGGTTATTTCATGAGGGAAAGTTAGCTGAATTAAAGGACGATTATATACGATTCAAATATAATAGATTAATTTTATTTAAACATCAATAAAGATGATAACTGATGGGCTCAGGACAATAATAGGCCACATGTAGTGTATACACTTTTGATAAAATTGATAAGAACTTATTATTTTGATGCAATAAAAGGTCGTGTAGCAATACTACATGATCTTTTATTGCATGAAAATTATACTTTTTCCTCAATTTGCTCAAAACTATGTTAACTCCAAGTGACTTGTTATTGCACCAAGCCCTTCATTTGAAAGACGACTGGCTTATTTTTTTTATTCCCGAAACACCTAATAACAGATGTCTATTAGTGATTACACTGATAGTAAAACTCAATAACTCTTTAACCAATGATAACGTTACAAAAACTTTCACCCAATTTTGTACGTACCAGTAGTGTTTTATTAAACGAAAAAAAAACATGGAGCGGTTCGTTTTTTACTTTTTGGGTTTTTCTGTTCTGAGAACCTTTTTTAAATAACTGTAAAAACGCCGCACTATTGAACAATGATACAATAACGTTTATTCAACGATGAGAGTGCAATAAAAGGTCATGTAGCAATACTACATGATCTTTTATTACATGAAAATTATACTTTTTCCTCAATTTGCTCAAAACTATGTTAACTCCAAGTGACTTGTTATTGCACCAAGCCCTTCATTTGAAAGACGACTGGCTTATTTTTTTTATTCCCGAAACACCTAATAACAGATGTCTATTAGTGATTACACTGATAGTAAAACTCAATAACTCTTTAACCAATGATAACGTTACAAAAACTTTCACCCAATTTTGTACGTACCAGTAGTGTTTTATTAAACGAAAAAAAAAACATGGAGCGGTTCGTTTTTTACTTTTTGGGTTTTTCTGTTCTGAGAACCTTTTTTAAATAACTGTAAAAACGCCGCACTATTGAACAATGATACAATAACGTTTATTCAACGATGAGAGTGCAATAAAAGGTCATGTAGCAATACTACATGATCTTTTATTACATGAAAATTATACTTTTTCCTCAATTTGCTCAAAACTATGTTAACTCCAAGTGACTTGTTATTGCACCAAGCCCTTCATTTACAAAACGACCGGCTTATTTTTTTTTATTCCCGAAACACCTAATAACAGATGTCTATTAGTGATCACACTGACAGTAAAACACAATAACTCCTTAACCAATGATAACGTTACAAAAACTTTCACCCAATTTTGTACGTACCAGTAGTGTTTTATTAAACGAAAAAAAAACATGGAGCGGTTCGTTTTTTACTTTTTGGGTTTTTCTGTTCTGAGAACCTTTTTTAAATAACTGTAAAAACGCCGCACTATTGAACAATGATACAATAACGTTTATTCAACGATGAGAGTGCAATAAAAGGTCATGTAGCAATACTACATGATCTTTTATTACATGAAAATTATACTTTTTCCTCAATTTGCTCAAAACTATGTTAACTCCAAGTGACTTGTTATTGCACCAAGCCCTTCATTTACAAAACGACCGGCTTATTTTTTTTTTTATTCCCGAAACATCTAATAACAGATGTCTATTAGTGATTACACTGACAGTAAAAAACAATAACTCCTTAACCAATGATAACGTTACAAAAACTTTCACCCAATTTTGTACGTACCAGTAGTGTTTTATTAAACGAAAAAAAACATGGAGCGGTTCGTTTTTTACTTTTTGGGTTTTTCTGTTCTGAGAACCTTTTTTAAATAACTGTAAAAACGCCGCACTATTGAACAATGATACAATAACGTTTATTCAACGATGAGAGTGCAATAAAAGGTCATGTAGCAATACTACATGATCTTTTATTACATGAAAATTATACTTTTTCCTCAATTTGCTCAAAACTATGTTAACTCCAAGTGACTTGTTATTGCACCAAGCCCTTCATTTACAAACCAACCGGCTTATTTTTTTTTTATTCCCGAAACACCTAATAACAGATGTCTATTAGTGATTACACTGACAGTAAAACACAATAACTCCTTAACCAACGATAACGTTACAAAAACTTTCACCCGATTTTGTACGTACCAGTAGTGCTTTATTAAACGAAAAAAAAAACATGGAGCTGTTCGTTTTTTACTTTTTGGGTTTTTCTGTTCTGAGAACCTTTTTTAAATAACTGTAAAAACGCCGCACTATTGAACAATGATACAATAACGTTTATTCAACGATGAGAGTCCTCAACTAAAAAGAAAATTGTGCCATCTTGTATTTGAATGGTAGAAAAACAGTTGATTTTTTTCATTAAAAAAAAAGTTTACAACTTACACTGCCTTTTTCCTTCAATATGATTTACAAATTCAAAACTTTTTCAGTCATAGTGTAGATGTTAATCCTTAATCTGATAAACTAGATCGAGTGCTGCTTTTACATATTTTTTCTTCAAGTTGATGTAATGAAGAGATTTTATTTCTATATTATAGTACAATATTTATTGTACTTGTTTGGCTGGAGTGATCTCTTCTGATATTTTTCAAAGCAACCTAGGCTATGCCAGTGCAATTTGAAAATTTGTTAAAGGATTTTTGTAGAAAACGCACTATTTCAAGAACGTGTAGTTCGATGGAAATGTCAGTACAGAATGGTCCTGTTAGCATATTACATCGAAACACATATAACCTCATACATTTCTGAAAACCAATACAAGGTTAATATTAATAGGTAAAAATAGTTTCACCAGCTGAAGACTAGCCTTCCAGGAAAAAAATCCGTAACAAAATAATTATTAAGTTTTATTTTAAATTTGAATAAACGCATGCAAAATTTAAATTGAACGAGTTCAATGTGTTACATGGGTTGCCTATATTACAGTAATCACGTGGTATTTGGGCTTTTTCGATAGCACTGTACTAACGCGCGAAACTTTAAATGCGGCATGCGCTGCGGCTACAGTTAGTGCAGTAATATTGCACAGTTTTTACATAAAAGGATACAACATTTTTGTATTTTGAGAGATAAATATTTGTATTTGAGAGAGAAATACATTTCTTAAAGTTCAAGGTCCACATTCTTAAGCAAAACAACATTTGTTTTTATTTTAGGAATATATTTCTTCATTCTAGAACAAAAGCAATTTAGTTTGAAGATTATATGTTAAAACTGCGAAATTCCAACTAGGTAATACATGTTTAACATTTTTCTTAGTGCATATTTGTACTGTACAAGATTTTATTTCAATGGGTGTGAACGTCAAGATAATATCCTTTTCGCTCAAAACTTCACAATATAAATATTTATAGAGGGCATCATAAGCAATTGTCTGCAACAATTTGATAGTATACAATAGCCGGCAAAATTCCAAGACTACTTTGGTCATATGACCACAACAGTCGGTGTCTGAGGTACCTGATACTTCGCAGATGTAGACTCTGCCAATAACTAAGAACAATAACAACACAACTCAAGCAACTTTATAACTCTACCGAGCTTGAAAAAGATGAATTTTTCACAATTTTTGAATGTGTTGTAAAAATGTTATCCCCACTGAAAGAAATGGTCAACAAAGCGAAATCATAGTAATTTAAAATTCGCAAAATTCAAAGAGTCTCATAAAGCGTCAAAAGAAAATTTAAGGGAGATCAATGTAATATATAACAAGATGAGACAGTGCAAACTCCTTATCGATACTTTGGCACAGTGTTAGGATGGAGTTATTTTTGCAAGACGCTCTGTGGAAAGCCCGCGCTTTAAGACAAGACATATTAACTTAGTTTTCGTCATCGGTTAAAAACCGTGCTTTAAATATGGTATCATATTGTGTTATATAGCAGAGAGTGCGAATGGGGGGAGAGAGCCCCGATAATGTGGCATTTCAGATTTAAAGGTGAGAAAGAATAAGTTTTAAAAAAACATTCCCGAATCGAGATTGGAACTCGCGACCTCTGGCTCAGCAATCGAGTATGCATTACTTTACCGCTTAACGTCTATTATTGGTAACTAGAATATTATAAATCAACATGCAAACAAAAACGCGACAAATCCCGTCCAAAGGCTTTTCTGTTCTTTGCATTAATATTCCACACAAACTGGTAAAGAAACCATCTCGTTATGTCGTTCTTGAGGTATAACGTTTACATTCATCCGGTGAGACACCCTGGTTAAACTTAATTTTCCCACTTCCCTTTAACGCCAACGCGGTTGCTATATTAATATGTAGTTTTATGAGACCTTTCATATAATTTTGGATTGGTCGCGATTTCAACGGTCGCGAGAGAAATTGCAAATTAGTAAAAACAGTCGAAGCTGAAAGTAATCTGTTGAAGTAAAATGGAAATACATTTTTAGGTCGAAGCTCTCTGATATTAAATGGAATTGGAAAATTTTCAAAAAAGATAAATTTTGATTTTTATTGATGCTAATTTACAGCTCTCAATTTTATGTGTAAAGATATGCAGGGTAAGTCGAAAGGAACGGACCAAACGGGATTGTATTATACACGTGAAAATAATGTAAAAAAAAACTCAAGTTACAGCATTACAGAAAACAATTTTTATGGAGAACTTAACTGAGTTTTTGTAGAAAAAAAATCGATATTTTTATTAATTTATGACGTAATAACTTGCAAACAATCGAGGAATGCACCATTTATTACAAAGGCGAAAATAAAAATAATGCATAAAATATGGGGATTTTTTATGATGCTACTTGAAAACAAATGAAAATCGAATAACAACATTTGAGTTTTTTACATTATTTTCACGTGTATAATACAATCCCGGAGTTTGTTCCGTTCCTCCCGACTCACCCTGTATATGTTACCGTAAATACCCGAAATCAGTAAGAACCCGTTTTACTAGTAAATACGGGAAGTATCTAAGATTATCAGAAAGAACGCGTTGTTACTAGTAAGAACCCGTTCTTACTAAGGCAGTTAGGTAAATGCCGAATAAAATGATTACATCGGCTTTTTACTGCACTTTTCAGTTAAAATCCGTTCTTACTAAACGCATATTAGTAAATATCCGAATTTAAAATAAAAATGTCGGCACAGGGTGCCCAACTTAAATGTACGCATACTTAGTTTCTAGTTACTTAGCTATCATTACAGAAATCACTATTGAGACAGTTGCTTCAATGAAAATAAAATAAATTAAATTACAAAATTTATATATATATAAGGATTTTTACAGCTGACGCTGTTTTCCTTGACTCAACCACATTTTCCATTCCTCTCTATTTTCCCAGTCTCCGTCTTCCAGTTGTTTATTGTCCATCGCGTTGTCGACTTCATTCCTCCAAGATCTTCTGGGTCTTCCTCGCTTTCTTTTTCCCTTCGGGCTCCATTCTGTGATCTTTGTTATCCATCGGTTGGGTTCTGACCTCCTTACATGTCCGTACCAAATCAATCTTTTCTGTTCGATGTATTCTAGCGTATCTTTTTCTACTTTCATTCGTCTTTTAATTTCCTCGTTGGTAACTCTGTCAGTTCTTTTAATTCCGCAGCTTCTTCTCCAGAAATCCATTTCTGTTGAATGAATTTTATTTTTTTCCTTTTTATTTAATACCCAGATTTCTGCTCCGTATGTTAGTATACTGCGTACTAGAGTGTTGTAAATTCTAGTTTTTGTCGTTTTTGTGAGGTGTCTATCCCAAAGCACTGGGTTAAGTTGTTTTATTGTATTTCTGGTTTGTCCCAATCTACTTTTAATTTCTGCTTCAGTTGTACCTTTTTTTGAGATAATAAATCCTAAGTATCTGAATTTGTCTGTTCCTCTTATTTGGCTTCCTTCTTCTATTTCTAAGTTGGTAACCGGTTCTTGTGCTGTTGTTAGATACTCTGTTTTGTCCAAGCTTATCTCTAAACCATTTTCGGTGTATACGTCATCTAATTTTCTTAGCATAAAACTGAGATCTTCATCGTCTTGGGCGATTACTGCCTGATCGTCAGCGAAACTAAGAGTGTATAGATGGTCGTCTCTGATTGGGACACCCATTCCTTCACATCTTTTTTTCCATGGTTCCAGTGTTTGTTGTAGGAATATTTTGAAAAGGGTTGGTGACGTAGAGCAGCCCTGTAAGAGGCCTTTTGTTGTTCTAAAGATGTTTCCTATTTTATTTCCTATTTTAATTCTGACCCAGTTGTTTTGAAACAGGTTTTTTACAGCTCTTATTAGTTTCTGGGGGATATCTATTTCTTGCATCGCCTTCCACAATTTCTTTCGTGGGACAGAATCATAGGCCTTTTTAAGGTCTATAAAGGCTATGTGGACATCTCTGTTTTTCGCTAGCTTTTTTTCTATTAATTGTTGGATAGTATATATATGATCGATACATGATCTTCCGGCAGTGAAACCTGCTTGGTCCTCGTCGATTTTGTCCTTTAGTACTTTCTCCAATTGTTCCTTTATTATTTTGCCATATAGTCTGCCCATTGATGATATGACACTAATGCCTCTATAGTTTTCGCATCTTCTTCTGTCCCCTTTTTTAAAAATGGATGTAATATAAGCTTCTGTCCATTCTTTAGGTATTTCTTCTTTGTTTAAAGCTTCTTGAGTCATACGGTGAATTATTCTAAATAGTTTATCGGTTCCATATCTTATTAATTCATTAGGTATTCCTCCAGGTCCAGGGGATTTGTTATTTTTAAGTGTTTTTATGTTATTCCGAACTTCCTCTAGTGTCACCATTATTTCGTCGTTGACTTGTTCTGTGTTTTCGTCCTCTTCAATAAATTGAGGTCGTTTCTCTATTAATAGATCCTTATAATATTCTTCCCATTGTTTTTCTTGTATGTACGTCAGACCTGTCTTTTCCTTAGAATTTTTCCGTAGTCCTTTTAGTACCTTCCATGATTCTGAATTTCTTGTTCCCCCTATGTACTGTTCGATGTTTCTGCAAGTTTCTCCCCATTTATCGTTTTTCTCCTTTACTACCATCTGTTTTGCCTCTCTATTTGTTTGTCGGTATTTTTGGAGATCATCCGGATTCTTGGTACTGAGCCACTTATTGTATAAATATTTCTTCTTCTTAATACATTCCTCAGTATTCTCCGTCAGTTTTATGTTATACCGATTTGATGTTCTTTCTTCCAACCCTAGAGCTTCCATTGCTGCTTCTTTCATACTCTTTTTTATGTGTTCGTACGTTTCCTCAATGTTTTCGTACCTGAATTCTTCTAACTTCTGATCCAGCCTTCTTCTATATAAGTCTTTTACTGACTCTTCTCTAAACAGATATAGCTTGAATTTTTCATTTTCTATTCGTGTCATGTTTGATCTAGTTTCTGTTTCTGTCGGTTGGTGATTTTTGATCCAGGGTATTTCCATTTTTGCAATGAGTAGCTTGTGGTCGGATCCACATTCCGCACCTCTTTTTACTCGAACGTCTTTTATTATAATTTTAGTTTCGATTTTAACAATGAAGTAATCTATGATCGATTTTAAATTTCTTTTTTCTTGTGTCCATGTGTACTTGTGGATCTCTTTGTGGCGATAAAAACCGTTCGTTATTCTTAAGTTGTTGGTTTCGCATAATTCAATAATTCTTTCTCCATTTTCATTTTCTGTTTCTTCGCCAAATCTTCCCACTGTCTTGTCGTTAACTTTCCTTCCTGTCCTGCCATTTAGGTCTCCTGCAAGGATTAGCTCTTGGTTGTGTTTAATTTGCTCTATTTGATCCTGTAACGTTTCCATGAATTGATTTTTTTCCGTGTCTGGTCTATCATCCGTCGGTCCGTATACTCCCAAGATTACTATTTGTCGTCCTAATAAGGTCATTTCCACTTTAATAATCCTTTCATTGATGGGTTCCCAGGTCTTAATTGTCTTTATCCATCTTTCTTTAATCAGGATTCCTACTCCGGCTTTGGCTCTTTCTTCTTTTTTCACCCCACTCCAGCAGTGAAAGACTCCGTTTGTTTTTTCTATCCCATTTCCTTTTTTCTTCGTCTCACTGATTACCATTATGTCAATATCCATTTTTTTGAACTCATCAGTAACTTCTTTATTTTTTGTGTTCCAGCCTTGGATATTCCAAGTTCCACAGACGATTAATCTCTTCTTCCTTTGTCGATGTTTCTTTTCCTTTTCCTTTTTGTGGTTGAGTTTTAAGTCTGGGGTTTTTAAACTATCAGCAGAATTGCCCCCCCCGTATCCGTTGGGGCACCCTCCTACGGAGGTGTGGATTTCCACCCGGGGAATGATTACTATTTTGTTTTTCATCCTGCTTCCATTTATTTTGCCCTTTAACTTTTTATATGTGTCAGGGTGCTAACTCCTGGCGCCATAACCCCCTGTTGGAGGACCTTCTTTTCCAGCCGCCCATTATGGGACAGACGCTGTTCGTAGCCGCCCATTCTGAGACAGACGCTACTATTTGCCTGTTTGGTCCGCGGGAGGTATTTTGTTTCCCTCCTACCCGGTATATCTACCGGGCATTCCCCTATCCGCCACCTGGGGACGCGCCCTCTAGGGATGCAGGCTCCCCCCGAGGGATTACAAAATTTAAAAACGGAATACTTAGTTATATAAGTATGTAGGTAAACATTGGTAGCATCTAAATATGTACCAGTTACAGTAACTTCGTACATCGTACGTAATGTACGGGTAGGTAGAATTGGCTATTGGCCCTTTCTTGTTCCAAAAAAATTACGACTCAGACACTCCAGAGGCAGGGGTTTTAGAAGGGTGCTGCTAGGATACTAGGGAACATTGGTACCAAAATCAGTAGTACAAAATTATTTGTTTCAGGGTTCCTCTATTTTTAAGTATTACTAAATCAGTACTGTATTATTTGTTTCAAAATTCCTTTACACTTTTTTATATTACTTGTCTATTGGCTCCTTCTTGCCCTAGAAAACTACGACGCCCGCGCCCCAGAGACGTGGACTTTCAAAGGATTACTTCTAGGGTACTAAGGAGCATTTGTGCCAAAATCAGTACTAAATTATTTGTTTCAGGTTTCCTCTATTTTTTAAGTACTACTTGACTCTTTGTCTTTTTTTGCTTAAAAAAAAAAATAACTACGACGCCAGTACCCTAACTGCAGGAACTATTAAAAATGTACTCCTAGGGTACTAGGAAACATTTGTACCACACTTTTTTACTTCCCTTGTCTGAAAGACGACGGAAGTATTGTAATTGCGAAAAAATCACCTTCCGAGATTTCCTCAGATATTCACGTTTCAGGGTCCGTAGATGACGAAAAACAGGTTTTTTTAATTCCGTCTGTCTGTTGGCGGTATAACTCTGAACCGGAAAAATTCAGACAAATATATACAGGGTGAGCACCTTAAAAAATAAAATTTTGTTTATTTTTCAGTCAACTTAGTAATAGATACAAGTAACAATTTGTACATAGCGTAGGCTTTATTCTTACCAAAAATGGAAACCAATAGATACAAAATAACTGTTTTGCGATACAAAACGAGGCACAAATTAGCGTGTTACTAAATATAGCTGCGACGCGACGCGAGAGGTCAGTGCTTCGTGGCGCAGGTAGAAATTTCCCAGCCCCTTACAAATCTCACAAAACGTTGTGGGCTGCACACGCGGTCCGCCTGCCGTTCGAATTCGACTACCGGTAGCGTTTTTTTTTTGTATGTATTTAATTTATTAGAAACGTGAAGATATTTTTACTCCTAACTTAATTTGATTTTTAAAATTATTTATTGTCAGAATGTCGACGGGGAAGTTCTGGGTAAAGCCTTTTACACATTTTTTATATTACTTGACTTTTGGCCCTTTATTGCCCCAGAAAACTACGACGCCGACGCCGGCACCCCAAAGGGGTGGACCTTTAAAGAGTTATTTTTAGGGTACTAAGGAGTAGTTGTGCCAAAAATCAGTACTACATACATTATTTGTTTCAGGTTTCCTCTATTTTTTAAGTACTACTAGACTCTTTGCCTTTTCTTGCTCAAAAAAACGACGCCGGCACACTAACTGCAGGAACTATTAAAAAGTTACTCCTAGGGTACTAGGGAACATTTGTACCAAAAATCAGTGCTGTACTATTCGTTTCAGGTTTCCTTTACACTTTTTATAATACTTGACTTTTGGCTCTTTCTTGTCCCAGAAAACTACGACGCCGGCACCCCAGAGGCGTGGACTTTTAAAGAGTTACTTCTAGGGTACTAATCAGTAGTTGTGCCAAAATCAGTACTACTACATTATTTGTTTCAGGTTTCTTTTAAACATTTTTAATGTTACTGGGTTATTAACACTTTCTTGCTCCAAAAAACTACGACGCCGACAACCTAAATACGGGGACTTTTACCAGTGTGCTCCTGGGTACTAGGGAACATTTGTATACAAAAATCAGTACTGCATTAATTTGTTTCAGAATTCCTTTACATTTTTTATATTATTTACCTGGCTTTTGAGCTTTTCTTGCTACAGAAAACTACGACACCGGCACCCCAGAGGCGTGTACTTTTAAGGGATTGCCCCTAGGGTACTAAGGAATTTGCAACACGTGGAATATTGAATTTCAATGGGTTATGCAGTTACAAAAATTACATGTTATTTAACAAATACAGATAGGTATGCATTCTCATTTTATGACTATCGTACCTATTTTAAGAAACAAGGCGAACACTTGTTACTGTGTACTAAGTAACATTTCTTTAAATTCAGCTCACCAACTTGAGCAACTTTACTAACGTATGCTATTCTTAATCTACAGCAGTGACGCGCTTAATTAGAATATTTTAAATTAAAAATAGAAAAAAATACGTTTGCTCAGCATCAAAGGAGACTGATACTTACTTAAACTAGTTCACCGATAATTTTAATAATCATTAAAACCTATTTGTACAATTCGAAGGACTCCATGGTGATGTAAGGCAGGCATCCTACTCGACGTGCCTGATGACTTAAAAATGTTACATTTGCTTTTTAGATCTTGAGCTTTAGCTGTACTAACTTCAAGGCGATAAAAAATAGACTAGTGTGCATATAGGCTGTAATAAAAATATATCGTTGCAAGACGTGTAAAAAAAGTATAAAATCAAAATGGCCTTGATTGATTCGTAATTTGATTAGTATTAGCCTTGTCAACATATCATAAAAACCCTTCTATATTATACAGCGTGTTCTCCGATTGAGTTTAACATACGTCTGATCACCCAAAAATTTTGGAATTGGATTTTCATAATTCATGCTTGTTCTAAAACTTATTTTTCTTATAATTTCAATTCAATTGAAATCAAGTACTCTTTGATAACTCAGCAATAACTTTTTCGGCTTTATGTAAAGTACTATAATTATTAAAAATATGGCAAAAGTTTATTCAGGAAAGATGCTGGAAATGTTCTCAAGTATGCAAAATTTGAAAAAGATTGGTTATGTTTGAAAAAACACAGTAGGAATATAATAGTAATTTACGATGCAAGTAACGTTATCAAGCTTTTTACATTACGAGAGAATAGTTTGAATGAACGAGCGACGTTGGGAACGAGTTCTTTAAAATTCTCGAGTAATGTAGAAAGCAGATAACATGATTTATATCGTAACACGGTTTATTTTATCCTAAAATACTAATCTTTTTCAAAAAATAGGAAAAATTGTTATTAATGACATTTACACCAACAAGACATTTATCTGCTATGGCTGTGGTGGTATCACTAGTAAGATAAAAACCATAAGTCACTCAATACTGTATTGTTGGTACCACTGTCAGGTTATGTTAAATTCGAGATTATCAGGTTAAGTTTTGCGTCAGTCTGTGTCAAATAACAAACAGAACCTAACCTACTAACATCGAATTTGACATAGACTGACAGTGGCACCAAAAATACACATCAGTACTACCAATATGAGATTAAATGCTAATAAAGTATTGGTATGTTATTTTTCTTAACAACACTAGTACTGTTAAATGCATCTTAACGCAACTCGTTGCTAAGGAGTTATTATCATAGTAACATAATTGGATAACATAAAAATAGTAAACTACGTATTTCTAATTTACCATACTGCAATATTTTAAATTAAGCTATCTTTTTCAAACTGTGCATTCAAATTGCGGAGAACATTGTCAACAACTTTTCTTAATAACCTTTTGCAAACTCGTTTTAGAAGCGGTCGCGAAGGAACATACGATATTTTTCCGGAAAAATCTAATTGGTGCCGAAAAAATAGCGTCAAAAAGTAGAGGGAGAAGTTTGTATCATAGTAGTGTCGGTCGTGTAAAAATATTGCACGATACATACTGGAAAGTGTTTTCAGATATCCCAAGCTTCAGGGTTTGCCTGCGGCTCGCCCTGGAATCTATTTGGTTCGACCTGCAAAACACTACTTTCCGGTTTTGTAACGTAATAGTATATTGTATGTTAAGAGCTGAAAGTGCATTCTTGCCGCTTGCGCATGAATATTGCTGGTTGAGACGAAGTCGAAACCAGCAATCATGCAAAAGCGGCAAGCGCACTTTTAGCTCGAAATATACATACTATTTTTTCGACGACTGAGCATATTATTAAAGGAAAATATCAAATTTCGTTATATCGCAAAAATTTATTGACAATCAAGTTAACATTACTCGCGCAGTCTATATGACATGTGACGCGATTATTTCCACAAATGACGGGCGTTGTCAAGGAAACATTCGGACGTGGCTACCTATTATGTTCACGCGGAAACCCAAAACGCTCGGCGAGCGGCAAAAAGATGAAAACGCACGCTCAGCGGCAAATGTCAACTTTCTGTTGTCAAATGACAGTGAGAAAAATCTACTTTCGATGTCAGTCGTCGAAAAATTACTATTCTGTTCGTCCTTAAATGCTTTGTCAAACTGACAGTTATAATTTTTGGCAAAACAAGCTTATTCATAGCAACTAGATTGCGCATTACTTGTTTCAGATTATTTTTGAAGTACTAAATTATGTACTATTAAACAGTTTTTAAACCGATTTAATTAAACTCATAGAAAAAATGTGTGTATGATGCGCACAGAAAGTTAATTTCCTGACCTCGTGCTCTTGCAACCCTCCCTACAGCCGAATTGCAAACGATGCACTCGGTGCAGCATTTCTACTTTCTGTGCTTATACAAGTAACTATGTTTATCTACGACCACTACTAAAAGTAGGCCTTTTAGCGCTGGTTTTTTTCACTAAAAATGACGTTTTATAATTCAGCGTGTTAAAAGTGAAATCAGCTGTTTACTTTTAGTCCATGTGCTAAAAGTAAACAGTTGGTGTTGGATTTAGAATTTCGAACTGAAAGTGAGGCTGTAAAGTTATTCTAGTTACTTCTTTCGTTAGAGGTAAAGTGTTTTTTTTTAAATAATTAAAGCATTATGTAATGAATAAAGTAAAATGTGTACATTGATAATTACTTTTGATAACTAACTTTGACAGCTACCGGCTGCAGAAACATTCACCTGCGCGTCAAGGCCATTTCTTTACTATGACATAAATTATCACTGTCATAAATGCAAATCTTTGTTAAATCGACATTTATGAATTAATAACAGTAAATTTAAGGCCGTAGAAAAAATTATGTGTGTAAACTCGTACTAAAAGTGTTTATGGACGGGACATGTTATGAAACTCAGCCTTTGGCTTCTTTTCAGAATTTTCATGTCTCGTGCATAAACGTCCACTTTTAGCACTTGTTGCACAAATAGCTATTTTACTATTTATATTTAAAAATTTATTTGTTATAGTCGTTGCCATGGTAATTGAGAATTGACCGTGGTATCTCTGCATCCGAAGTATGTCGAATTGGTATAAATAACACACGGGTCAAAAATGCAATACCTTTATTGGTTAAGAACTTATCAAAGTAACATTGCCCTCTACAGACAGCATACAGCGTTATTGCCAATTACAATAAAAAGAGCCAATTGGCTGAATGATATAAAACGATTCGTACCTACTTTAATTTCATTAGTACTGCTCAGAAAAGTGTTCTTTCTATAAATGTTTGCTGTGTTGTTGTTAATAATGTAATTATAACAAGTGGTAATTCCCAGCTTTGAATGGCTTTTATCAGAAGAATACAACAGATGGAAGAAATGGTTCTTAGGTTTTCGTTGAAGTTTAAGGCGTAGAATATTGTAGTGCACATTTTGTACGACCGATTAGATTACACCCGTTATAAAACCAGTAGAGTTGAAAAACAAACTATTAACGGTCTCGCTTTGCGTTGTCCCGCATTGTGTTGCTTTCGATTTGCATCTCTTACTAATTAACACTAAAAATTCTTTTAGTGTCTAGCGAAAAATTCCCACTACCTTGTTAGTAGGTTGGTAAAGTGCGTTAAAAAAACGTTATCAAGTGGCCTTGTGTCAAACAGTAATTTTTACTTCCTTTCACGATAAAGGAAGTATTGGATTCACCCCAAAAATTCGAAATTGAGTTATTAACAGATCTTCACGTTTTAGAGTCCCCTGATCCCAAAAATTTTTTTTTTAATTGATCTGTCTGTCTATGTTTCTGTGTGTCTGTCTGTCTGTGAACAGAATATCTCAAAAACGAAAAGAGGTATGGCGTTGAAACTTCATATATAAGTTTTTTGTACTATGTAGATGAGACGCAAGCTTTTCAAGAAAATCGCATAACCGGAAGTAGGTATTTACTCTTGTGATTTTTCAGTTTTATTAGATTTTTTCAAAAACGGTTCTAACGATTTGTTTCAAACTTTACATTTGTATTACATTTTTAATGTGTATTAATCTGAGATAGGTGATTTTCCAGTTGAATACTTCTAAAGTGGGTTTCTTTTGTTTTCTTTAAATTTTTTTATTAACCCCTATTTTAAATAGAACACCGGTATATTATTAGATTTTCTAATTCAGCTTAAAATTTAAAGACAATTTGTCTGTTCAACTAACGCTCCATTTTGTTTTTGTTGAATTTGCAATTTTTGAAAATTTTTGACAAATGCTTAAAAATTAAAAATAAAATTTTTGACTAATTATAATATCACTGCAAAAGGAAATTGTGTGAGTGTATCACACCAGATTTTTGAAAGTAGACTTTTTAGCGCAAGCATATTCACTAAAAATGGCGTGTTATAATTCAGTGTGTTAAAAGTGAAATCAGCTGGTGTCAAATTTAAAATTTTGAACTTGAAGTGAGGTTATAAAGTTATTCTAATTACTTCTTTCGTTAGCGGTAAAGTGTTTTTTTTAAATAATTAACGCATCATGTAATGAATAAAGTAAAATGTGTACATTTATAATTACCTTTGATAACTAACTTTGACAGCTACTAACTGCAGAAACAGTCACCTGCGCGTCAAGGCCATCTCTTTACTATGACATAAATTATAACTGTCATAAATGTAAACCTTTGTTAAATCGACATTTATGGATTAATAATAGAAAATTTAAGGCCTTAAAAATTATTCTGTGCAAACTCGTGCATAAACGTCCACTTTTAGCACTTTTGCACAAATAGCTATTATGGATTGCGTATGCACACAACCTCACTTTGGTAACTGACAACTCAAGTGACCGATCGCGTTGAATTTTGGGTACAGCGATGTAATAATCACATATAATACCATGAGTAGTCAACGTTATGTCGAATATTTTTGCTGTGTTATCACGAATGTCCATTGCGCTTATGTTCGATTAGCACGAGTGCGCTAGCACGAGTCCTAATCCTAAGCGCAATGGACATGAGTAGTGATACCACCGCAAAAATATTCTACTTAACGTTGACTAAGAATGGCATTCGAAGGACTATTCAATGAACCAAACTACTTTTTCAAATTAGTTTTCAGTAAATCTAGCGCGAAACTACGCAATTTCCATAATAACAGAACACTAATACTGACTTTTTCTAATAAAAATCAAATTTGTTTAAAATATTCAATATACCACTAGTGAAAATTGTCGATTATCTTCACTAGTGAAAATTGTCAAAAAATATTCACTATACCACTAGTGAAAATTGTCGATTATTTTCACTAGTGAAAATTGTCGATATAGTTCATTTTTATTGGCTCAAAAACGTCAAATCTTGTATTTTTATTGGTCAGTTTTTGATAGATGACCAGTGAGTTGAATAGTCACCGACATGCAGTCGTAAGACAAAATCTAGTTCAAAGCCCTCTTGATAACTTTTCTTTTTTTGAACGCACGTTATATAGACTCTGTTATTAGCTTCGAATTCGGAGAATCCCAATTTTATTATATTGCAATCACATAGCAATTCACTTTGTGTCGTTGGAGGTTTAAAGTGTTTACGAGAAGTGCGTTTCTTTATTATTTTGTTTGAAAAGGTCACAAAGTGGAGTTGCAAATTTCACAATGAATAATATATTAGATCGCAAGTACTTATCTTCTGATGTTTCATATATTTGAATAGGGATTATTTTGCCTAGCGCAGTTTTTTACTTTACTTTGCGTCGTTATTCCAGGAACATGCAAAGTGGGCTGCGTTGTACGCAGCTGTATAGTTCCATGGTCTACTGAATATACGTTAAACAAGAACAATTGCCATAATTTCCATATTACTATAGTTAACAATGATGGTAATATTAGTATATTATTATATGAGCGATTATGACAGCCATTATTCACGAAGATGACATTTGCGCCACAAGCCGAAGGCGCGTGACGCAAGTTATCTGAGTAAATAATGGCCATAATCGCGAATATAATACGATATTTTATCTACTCCTATGCAATAGGAGCCTTGTGTTCATATTTCAGAATTATGACATTTGTGACAGCTGTTAACTTCAAAAGTCATTTAATAATAAGAATGAATTTTGTGATTGGCTACAACCTATTGAATAATGAAAACAGAATTTTCTGATTGGTTGCAATTTGCAAACTATTAAATAATGAAAATAGAATTTTATGATTGGTTGCAAACCATGAATTATGAATCATAATTCATGGCCATTGTGCAGTAGGAGTAGATAATAGTATATTATTATATGAGCGATTATGACAGCCATTATTCACGAAGATGACATTTGGCATCTGAGTGAATAATGGCCATAATCGCGAATATAATACGATATTTTATCTACTCCTATGCAATAGGAGCCTTGTGTTCATATTTCAGAATTATGACATTTGTGACAGCTGTTAACTTCAAAGGTCATTGAATAATAAGTATGAATCTTGTGATTGGCTACAACCTATTGAATAATGAAAATAGAATTTTCTGATTGGTTGCAATTTGCAAACTATTGAATAATGAAAATAGAATTTTATGATTGGCTGCAAACCGTGAATTATGAATCATAATTCATGGCCATTGTGCAGTAGGAGTAGATAAAAGTATATATTTACGTATACGAGTATACAATATATTTCACTTCCCACCTTGACAGCTCTGTATGTTCCGTATTTATTTGCTGATCAATTTCAAATTTTCCTTAATTATACATTGACACCAAGCACATAAAAAATCCAAGTAGAAGAGCTTAGCGCTAGCTCTGTTTTACAACTACACTCAGTAGGAAAATTATGAACATCCAAAAACGCGGGAAATTTAAACTTTTATTTTAAAATTTATCAATTTTTTACATACAACAATTTTTACGATCTACTTACAAATAAATTCATCGATACAAAAGTAATAATAAATAAAACAACCGATAATGCATTACATATTTTTATAGTAATAAATACTGCAACAGTACTAAAAGATTATACAAAATAAATATTGATTGCGACTGCCTATCAATTATTCTAAACGTTAATGCGAAATACTACGAAATATTTGAGCAAAGCAAAAAGAGACTGTGCTCACCAGAGCAAAGAAATCAACAGTAGAACTTGAAGAAATATCTTCATTTGCAGTTCCCGTCTTGCCAGTGAATACTTATGTTTCAAAATTGCCATATTTTTACACATTTCTTCTTCTATATGTAAACATGGTCAAACCCTTTCCTCCATATATTTTTTACGTTGTACATTTTGTGAACCGTTCTTTGCAAAACTCCCAAATCAAAATCATCGAGAACGATTGTCGTGAGAGTCTTCCTTAAGTTCATTTTTCTTAGGAAATATTTAGGGATTACATGCAAAACTAAGGACGAAAGTATTACCTGAATTATGTTTTGCAATGGCACTTCTTAGAAATAGTATTGTTATTTTTTAAGTATTCCTTGTTGTCGTTTATTCCTTACGAACTTTCTTTATTAGAGAAGTTGATTTCTGTATCTTGTTCGACCACAAATAGCCACGTTTAAGAAACCTACTGTTAATCAAAACTTTGTAGCATTTGCATATTATTAACACAATAACTGTAACTTAACGTAAAATGTTTGACAAAAAAAATCCTTAAGATTTGATGTTATAAAACCGAGCATCCCGAAATTAAAAGACGAATTAAACGATAACAAAAATAATTTTCCAAGAAGAGCAATACCAACAATAATAGCAATCATTCATAAAGAACCACAAAACTGATTAATTAACCGCATTCGAAAATTTGGAAATTAGACATTTCTATCTGACGCGATAGCAGCAATATAGAAGCGACGTTTGTGTTTTTCTCATGTGAATGTACCTCCACGCCAAGCTTGCTTTTTATTGTTTCTTTGGTTCCCCTTACTTGAATTTTAGTTTTACTTCACATATTTTCCGAGGTTTTTGTGCGCATGGTAGTTGGTGCTTAGAGTTCGGGTCCAGATTTCATTGGGAGCGGACGTGTCGCCGGCAGCTCCGTGAAGAAGAAAAGTGTTTCTAAGTTTAGCGTGAGTTTGTGAAATAGTGAGGTTAACCCCGTCAAGGGGGTCGAAGTCCTATCTCGTGAGTTGCTTGTTCGGTGGGGCCCCGGGAGCTTCGAAGGGCCGCGCCTATCGCCCCTTTGCGAAGCGGTGGCGGGACTTAGGAAAAATTTCAGTTTCGATTCCTCGCGAGTGTTACTTAATTTCACGGAACCGATTTTATTCGTCGCGAACCGCGAAATTGGCCGCAACCCGTGGGTGAGCGAGTGTGGGATAACGTCCATACGCGACATCGCGATATAAACCGCGAACCCGCGAGATTCGTGCGATATTCGCGGTGTTTTACTGATTCCGAGTAGCAGGAGCACAGAAGGTGGCGGAGGTGGCTCCCTACCTACTACTCGGGACTTAGAAAAATTTCAGGTTCGATTCCTCGCGGGTGTTACTTAATTTCGCGGAACCGATTTTATTCGTCGCGAGCCGCGAAATTGGCCGCAATCCGTGGGTGAGCGAGTGTGGGATAACGTCCATACGCGACATCGCGATATAAACCGCGAACCCGCGAGATTCGTGCGATATTCGCGGTGTTTTACTGATTCCGAGTAGCAGGAGCACAGAAGGTGGCGGAGGTGGCTCCCTACCTACTACTCGGGACTTAGGAAAATTTCGAGAATTTTGACTGACTCGTGCGGATGGACAGTTTAGTTTATCTATTCCCTACCTACTGACGGAAGTCGAAGTGTGGAAAGTGGTTATCAATCCAAACTTTTATGGCACCGCAGAAACCAGGAGAGCGACCCACCAGAAGGCTGACAAGATCCTCAGAAAACACCTCGGGGCTGGTACAGGAAGATGCGGAGAGGAAGGAGACGCAACCGAACGAGGCAACGACCCAAGAAACGGAACATGAAGAGGATTCAGCGTGCACAGACACCCGCTCATCACCCACACGGGATCGCAATGACTCAACAAGCAGCGTAATCCCTGGAACGCAACACACAGAACACGGGGATGATGCCGACGCCCCTACCACTCCAGCACAGATCCCACGAGAAGATACACCCCCCATCCCCCCAGAGGAGCGACTGTTGATGCAGATACGTTCGATATATTCCAGCATCGTAGATAGGGTCCCTATAAAATACGAGACGATCAAGACAGCCGACCGCAGAATAATCCACGAGTCACTGGGGGAGCTACGTGACAGCGTGGTACAAATAGTAGGAATCATTAGCGAGCTTCGACATACCATCAAGCAACAGGAAGGTCAGCTACGAGCCACACCGCCACTAGCACCAGTGCTGCCAGTAAATACCAGCATCCCTACCCTGGTTCCCAACCATTCCGTAATACACGATCCTGCAAAGTCGTCGTATGCCGCGATGGCCGCCCATCCGGGGTCGTCAACCGTCGCTGTGCGCATATCACCGCAGCAGCCCGGCCAACCCGCATCCGAAATCAAGAAGTTGCTGCAACAGCGGATCGACCCTCGACAAGCTCGGATTTCGATTGCGGCAGTGAGAGAGACAAAGCAGGGAACAGTGATTGTCGAATGCGCCGGGAAAAAAGACGCCGAACGCCTCCGGACAACGCTCTCAGTGGTCGCTACAAACGAGCTGAAAAGCGAGCAAATAAAGAAAGGCCGACCTAGAATCGTCCTAAACAAGGTAGACAAAGACATCGGGCAAGACCTCGTAGAGACAATCATCATGCATAACCCTGACCTCGTCGAGGCTAGAGGTGGCACAGAGGTATTTCGCACGGAGATCCATGAAAAATTTAGATTTGGAGGAAGACGCAGGGGGGAAACCAGCATGGGGGTAGTATTTGAGGTCAGCCCCGGTCTTAGAAAGATCTTACTCTCCAGCCCGGTTTACCTTAACTGGCAGCGTGTGTGGGCGCAGGACCATTTTTCTCTACTCCAGTGCTACAGATGCTTGGAATTCGGACACCGGGCAAACAACTGCCAAGAACCCCAGACCTGCAGTTACTGTGCCGGCCCCCACCACCGGTCGGAGTGCACCAGCGAAAATTTACAGTGTGTACTGTGCTGTCGCGACCGATCGCCCCGCGGCAACGCCAGAAACACCGAACACGAGGCCGGATCGCCCGAATGCCCTGTAACGCGTCGAATAAAAGATAACGTTCTTTCAAATATAGACTTTGATGGGGACTAGCGTATTACCTAACAGAACGACCGCGAGTGCTATCAACTTCGCGCAGGTGAATCTGGGAAAGGGCAAAGCGGCGACAGCCCAACTAATTAAGACAATTACGGAACTGTCCGTAGACGTGTGCCTCGTGCAGGAGCCACACATTCGAGTCGGTGCCCCCGCTGGTTTTCCCCGGAACATGCCTGTAGTCGCGTGCAACGGTGATCGTCCGCGCAGCGCCATAGTGGTTGCTAACTCAAAATACTCGTTAACAGTGCTGACGGACCTTACCAACGAGTGGATAGTTACCGCAGAACTCTCAGTGCCGGGCGCAACGCTCTACATCGCCTCCGTATATTTCCCGCCGGGGGGAATCGAGTGCAGCGACCAGGACATCACAGACATGCTTGACAAAGTGATGGACGCGCTTCCGCGAGACCGTGCTGTGTATCTCTGTGGAGACTACAACGCAAAATCTCAAGTTTGGGGCGCGGCGCAGGAAGACACGCGCGGCTCCTCCCTGCTCGACTGGATGCAAGCCCGTAACCTCACGCTGCTTAACGACGGCGCTTCTCCAACGTTCGTCGGACATCGTGGCACCAGCTTCATCGACCTCACCCTGACAAACTGGATGGCCTATCGCTCGGCACTCGGATGGCAGGTTCTGGACGATGACACCCTATCAGATCACAGGCTCATCAAATGGGCCCACCAGATTCAAGATAACAACGACGCCGAATCCGACAACCATCGGCGTTTCTGCAATAAGAAAGCCGACTGGCCGCGGTTTGAATCTCGCATCGATGAGATGGCACCTGCCCTGAAGCAAGCCGTTGCCGCGTGCACCACGAGGGAGGATGTCGAGCGGGCGTCCGAGCTGCTACAAACCACCATCGTTGAGGCATGCCAACAGGCGATGCCCGTCCGCCGTCAATTTAGAGGAAGCGTACCGTGGTGGACCCAGAACCTATCCGAGCTACGCGCCACAACCCGCCGCCTAAGACGCCGATATCAGCGTGCGCCGCCACTGGAGCGCGAAGAGCGCCAGCAAGAATTCCGCGAGGCTAACGCAACCTATCGGGCCGAGCTAATTAAAGCACGAACGGAGGGATGGCGAGATTTCTGCACCCGCAACGCAGAAAGTAATCCCTGGGGCATCGCCTATCGAGTCCTACGAGGCAAGAGTAAGAGCACAGTGGTCGGGCACAACCTACGCCGCGAAGACAACACATACACCAGGGGCCTCGTTGATACCAACCGGTACTTGCTGGAAACCTTCTTCCCAGACGACGATCCTGAGGATGACTCTATCGTACAAGGGGCAATCCGCCGGGCATGGGAAAGCTGCGACGGCTCTCCCGACGACAAGCGAATCGAAGAGCATGAAATCCAGGCAGCCATCACAAGAATGAACCCGCAGAAAGCGCCAGGAATCGACGGCGTAACGTCGGACGCTGTAGGAAGAGCTTTCTACAAGCTCCCTCAGCTATTCGAGGACCTCTTCAACCGGTGCCTGTCCCTCGGCGTCTTTCCACGGTGTTGGAAGGTGCAGCTCGTCAAATTCATTCCAAAGAAGAGCGTCCCAGATCCCACCGACCCGCGCGGTTTTCGACCTATAAGCTTATTACCCGTTATCGGCAAGGCCCTGGACCGCATTCTCGCAACCCGGATCGAACACCAGATTGCTAAGACCGACGGGACAAACAATAACCAGTTTGGGTTCGTTCGCGGCCGAACCACCACGGATGCCATTGCAGCGGTGGTTGCGGAAATCAGATCGGCGCGTGCTCGGGGTGATTATTGCGTCGCGATATCACTTGACATCCGGGGGGCTTTCGACCACGCTTGGTGGCCCCGGATAGTGTGGGAACTAGAACGCCGCGAGTGCCCGGGAAACATTCTGGGACTGGTAAAATCATACCTTTCCCAGCGTCGCGCGGTAGTCACCTTACCCAGTGGATCCATCGAAAGGGACGTTATCCGCGGCTGCCCGCAAGGATCCTGCACCGGACCGACTTTCTGGAAACTGCTATACGAAAGCATTTTCCGCGAACGGCTACCAGAAGGCTGCAAGATTTACGCCTACGCGGATGACACCCTGTTGATAGTGCGCGCACGACAGTATAAGACACTCAAATCCACTGCAAATACTGCTCTCGCTACTCTAACTCAATGGGCAACGGACAGCAAACTTACCTTCAGCGCACAGAAAACCGATGCTGTCTTTTTCGGGAAAACTCCAAACCAGCAGCGACCCACGTTTATTCTTAACGGAGACAGAGTATACTGCAAGGACCACATAACTTACCTGGGAGTGCTCATAGACAACCGTCTCAACTGGCATGCCCACATCTCCTACGCCAGCGCAAAGGGGAAAGAAATAGCACACAAAATAGGCGCGGCCGCAAGCCTCACCTGGGGCTTCCGGGGACCATCGCTACGACTGGTATACGAAGGGGCAATACAGCCGGCAATAACATACGCCGCCTCCATCTGGGCCCGGGGATGCGACGTCCGACACAGCCGCAAGCTACTCAGCGCACAGAGGGTGCTCGCCGTTAGGATAGCCACAGCCTACTCCACGGTGTCGACAGAGGCCGCGCTGATGCTTGCCCAGCTTACACCGCTCGATCTTGTAGTACGAGAATTGACAGACCTAAAGGGAGCACTAACAGGCACCGACCAAGCGGGGTTGGCCTCCCTTCAGATACCCGGGCGACACATAGAGCGCAGACTACCAACAAACCAGGAAATGCATCCCGCTGACCTAGGCCCGATCCAGTTCGAGGAAGGCGACGACAGGGCCTGCCGGGTCCGTTGCTACACCGACGGATCACAACTCCCTTCGGGTGACACCGGAGCGGCCTTGGTTCTCTTCGTCGACGGCGTCGAGATTTTGAGTCGCAAGTTTAAACTAACGGAACAAAGCACCGTCTTTCAAAGCGAAATGCTAGCCATCCGCCACGCCCTTACACTGGCCCAGGATTACCAGCACGCCTTCGATGAGTTCTCCATTGTGTCGGACAGCCGTTCCGCTCTCCAGGCTCTCCAGAACATGCGCGCTCCCACCGAGCTGACGGGCGAGGTCCGTCAGCTCCTCTACCAGGTTAACGCTGGCACCAACATCCGACTGCACTGGGTCCGATCACACCAGGGCAACCCAGGCAACGAGAGGGCCGATCAATTAGCTAAGGAGGCGGCCGCAGAACAGCGCGCGCCAGATTACGAAGTGGTAGGAGCAGCGTGGATTAAGACACAACTACGCCGTCGGACAGCAGAAGCATGGAATCAAAGATGGGCTACAGCTGGTACCGGTCGTCTCACAGCGCGGTTTATTCCAACCTTGGCCGTCCGCTCCGCATTACCATTCAGTCCAGATGCAAACATGACGCAACTCCTGACAGGCCATGGGAAATTCGCCGCATACTTGCACCGAATCCGGAAGCGCCCGGACTCGGTCTGCGTATGCACAGCGCCAGCTGACACGGCGGAACACGTCCTTCTCCACTGCCCGATTCTCGAAGACCTCCGCTCCCGCTTCGATACGAAATTAGCAGCAGCTGGACTCCAATGGCCACAGACAATGGATCACGTCACAGCTCTTGCACCGGAACCAGAATGGTGGTCGGTGTTAAGGGATTTTGCTGCAGCAGCAATCAAGGAACGGGCGGATCTTTAGCCAGGCGGTGAGGTGCCGGAGTGACAAATGAGTGTGACAATTTGAAAATGTGAGAGTGCATTATGTGTGCCCCCCCCCCCTGCTAAGTGCGCGCGCCGGCCACCCCCATCGTGAGTGAATTCCTTTCTGTAGGCCACAATATGTCAGATTGCAAGCAAAGACTAGTCATAACTAAAATAAGTAAAATAGATTAAGAGTATACTAGGGTAAATATTATAATAATTAGGAGATAATAGTAGGAAATAATACATAAGTTAAGCAGAATATGTTACATGACTATGAATAAGTACGATGTAAGAGCATAAAAACCACGGTGTAGTACCTTTTGGTGGAGCACCGGGGTTCCCTGTAACTGGGTAAATTAATAAATAGACGGTAGTTGGTGCTCTACCACCTATTTATTACTGCCTTACTGCGATCAAAAATAAATACAAAAAATTATTAAAATAATGGTAGGCATAAATTTACTGAAATCATATATTAAGTAAAGTTGCTCATAATCACAAAAATAATCAATATTTTTATCGAAATATTATTATTTATTTTACACCAACTAAAGGTACTGTATCTAACGTGAGTACAATACGTCTTTAAGTCATGGGTGGCTATCTATTATAAGTAGCATGCCTATGTCCGTGCTTATACCATCTAACTTTAAATAAAACGTTATTCAAAGCGACATATTTCAAAGAAGATTGACATTTCTTTTTTAAAGAAAACGGGTCGAGTGCTTAATAAACTTTTCCCGCTGCTGATCATGTAAGTCAGTGATACAGCCTTAGTAACAAAACGTGTAAGTCGGTGATTATATTTGTTTGCGGCTTTTTCTTGACAACGGAACTTAATATTATTATTAAGTTCCTAGGATAATAAAATTAGCAAAGCAAGATGCAGATTTAGACGTTTTGTTTATAAATTGCAAGTGTTTATGTGACATATGACACTCACAGGTAACACGACTCACGAAAACTAATCCTGGTGACAGGTGACAAACCAAACGATTTTTTTCAAAAATCTAGGAAAATTTCGATAAGCAGCGGGAAAAATATAATAAGATAACTCGAAATGTATCGCCTATTAACATTTTCGGCAGGCAACAAGCCGCGACTTCGTCTTGGCTTGTACTTGCCTACCTCAAATGTTAATAGGTCCTTACATTCCTTGTTACTTAAATAGCTATTGATAGCTCATAATATGTCACATTTAGCTAAGCAACGAACAACGGTTAAACGTCAAAGGATGGTTTTATAAACATAACCTCACAATAACTGAATTACGACACTTAGAACACTTGACACTTAAGATACTGAATCACAAATTGGAGGTTAATCTTAATACCCTTAGTAATAGACTAGCACTTTCTTTAGCAAGAAGGTCGGCATTGGATTTTTATTATTAAGTTGTACATGAGCAGAACCATAATTATTATTTTGTTGTGTAACCTCTGTATAGCTTTTAACAAATTTACCGTCATTTGACATACAGAGAGATTTTTCTTACTACGAACACGGCAGAAGATATGTCGAATTTACAAATGCCGAGAATTTGACTTTGAAAGTTCGCGTATTTTGTCAGTAGATAATATCTGCTGTCATGTCTATCTTAAAATCGATAACTACGAAGCAACGGATCAGTGCAAATTGTAAAATGGTATTATCAGGGTCCAACGGTCCGGGAAATTCAAAATTCTTTCACAACATTTGAAAATAGGCGTTCTTTATCGTTATCAACGTTACATGGAGTTATTTCAAATTTTGGAAACTTTGGATGTGTTTCTCCCCAAAATCACAAAAGGCCTAATGTTCCCAATGAAGACAGGAATTTAAAAGAGGTTTGTATTACCGCTAATGACTATCTAGACTATTTATTTAAATAAATTGCAGAACTAGTAGATTTAGCTGCGATATTCTTCCCGTTGGCCATTTCAGAAGTATGGAATTTTGTGAAACTGTGACAGATATGACTAAAACTTCCTCTGAAAAGTCGTTTTCACTACAACTAACGATTTGAAGAACTGCGTTTAAAAATTAAAAGGGTTGTTCAGAGTACTAGCACTAATACGTTTCTATGATCGCTTAGGATATTGTTTAGCGCAAGAAGGCAGGCCCTTTGAACAAGAGCTAATTTAAACTTCTTGAATTTTGTTGTTTGAAATAAAAATAGTTTTATTTTTGTTTGCATCTTTTTTTTACTAATAGTTTGTTCGGAAGAAATTATTTCTTTCTTCAGAATGCGTTTTACTTTAAGAACTACCTTCTTTTACTGTACTGTTAATCTCGAAAAATCCTGTTTTTCAACTCTGAATTTATCACCTGAATTAATCACAGAATAACAGTACCTCATACATTCTATCTATGATATAATAATTAATTTAAAAAAATTACACTAGGCGTCTGCGTTGAACAATTATTTAAACAATCAACGCAGACGACCCGTTGATTAATATCAAAGTACCTTAGACTGACTGTCCATCGGTCTTGGCGTATTTTTAGGCACTCGTAAATTCGTCTTGATTTACTCGTGTTCGCAGTTCATGAATTTTCACTGTATATTATATATACGCATATACAGTGTATCCAGAAACTCATTCTCAACATGGGGACCTCCCTTATTAAGAGAGATAGAGATTTGGTTAAATAGAATGAACATTCATCAGGTAAAGTTGTGTTAAACCTCACAGGTAAACTTTGGATATTCAACGTAGTTCAGACGCTGTAGCAAAAAAGGTACATTCTTGACTATTTAATTTTTTTAAATAACTCGTCCATAATAAGAGGAAGCCGAATTTAATTTGCAACATTCTTAAGGCACTTTTTTTAATAGGAATCTAGTGGTGAATTCAGATTTTTGAAAACTGTTATCATAGTTGAGCTACAATGACCAACTTTATTTTCAATTTTGGTCCGATGAAACTAGATTCACAAACAATTGTTGATTTAATAGGCTAAATTTATTTTGACCTACAGAAAACCTACATGTGCTCATACCTGCTCGACATCAAGTACTTCTTGGATTTATTGTTTGGTGTGGCATACTATTTATGGCCACAATTGGTCCTATAACTGATAATGAAACACTAACGTCTGACGTTTATCTGCATTTGTTAACAAAGAACGTTGAAGACTGAATTACCTTTAGACGTTAAAAACACTCCGCTAGCGCGTGGTGCTTTTAAACTCGTCGCACGTGCTTTAAAGACGTACTAATACACTAGTATCATAATATACTATTATAATTTCAAAATTAAAAGAACATTTTCAATAACTTGAATTTTATTATTAAACGCGGTGTGCATCTATCAATTGTGTTCATAGCCTACTACTTGAGCAGTTCGAAAACAAAATGAGAAAAATGGCCATAATTTATTTATTTAGAAAAGTAACTATGTCAAGTGATATATCGTTAGAATAGTTGAAAAATGGCCTTTTTTATAAAGCCATGCATAGCCGACTATGCTTTCCATTCGAAAAAACACAAGTTTGTGTCATAACTCAAAAATTATAGCTTAAATAAAAAATTTGGTTAGACTGTGTTATTAAGCACATAATTATCTACAACTTTTTCCTTTACACATTTTTTCACAGATCTATAGGCACCGAACAAAATTAGAAAAGATCATTTTTGCGAAATATCTAGTTAGCCTTACATTTTTTCAAAAAAAAAAAAACAAAAAGCTTACTCGGAAAACTGCAATTCTTTCCCCATTTAGCCGTCTCTCTATCTCCAATACTTTCCGAGAACCCCATGCTAAACATTAAACAAAAGTCACCCTGTATATAGATTATTGTTGCCAGATGGACTGCTTATTTTGGTAGAAAATGAGAGAAAATATTTAAAATCTAAAGTATTGCAAAACCTTCCATGTACTTAATTAAAAATTCTTCAATTACACAATTACTGAAACTGGATACATCATAAAAATTACTAAAGTTCTATTTCCCGTTCTGTTTAAATATGACAACTTTGCATTTGAAGGTAATATGTCATATTTTATAACACAAATTCTTTTCACTGAATATTGAAGTGGAAGATAGCCATATTTTACTCAGTAACACCAGCTTAAATCGAGTTCTACATGACATCGGTTTTAAATTCAAGAAAGATGATAACCGTAGAGCACTAACTGAAAAAGAAAATATTGTCATTATGCGGCTCCAGTTTTTAAAACGTGTCATGGCGGATCTAAATTCACCTCATCCACTGCAAGTAGTCTCTATGGACGAAACGTGGATTTATTTTAAAGGAAACTCTGGAAAGTTCTGGCAAGATTCAAATATACGCAGTGTTAAAAAACCCGAAGGTTATGAAGGAAATCGTTTTATTGTGGTTAATGCTAAATCGAAATTAGGGAATAGTCGCATCCCTATTATTTGCAACAAAATCTTTAAAAAAATACTATCAGGGGAACATGAATTCAGAAACTTTTAACAAATGGCTCATCAACCACTTGTAGCCTGAACTCACTATTTTAATTTAATTTAGAATATTAAAGAGATTGCTACAAATTGCCAGGCTGATACTGGCTCCAGGCAGCTCATTTTGCCAAAGGTATCATTCTTACACTCAAGTTTTGTAACACAAAGAAAGCACATAGAATATCTTTATAAGCGTATAATTTTGTTAGCTATTACTACATAAGATTATATTTAATTCGTAATGACAAAATAAAATGTAACAATGTTTATAATCAAAATAAATCTGGTGCCCTACGGTAGTTCGTAGCGGTCCGTTGTCCTAAGGCGGTGCTAGCGACTTTCGGAACACCCTCAGTTCAAAGTAGGTCTCGTGTCTCTTGCGTCCATTTGATCTACTAATATAAAACTTGACAGCTTAGTCGGGACCGCGAACACGGCGGCAGTGCATAAACAAAACTCGATTTATTAAATTTCAAGCGGGTGAAATGAAGACAGAATTATAAGTTTGTACCTGATGCTGTTCGTACTATCGAATCTCCCACGTGTGCAGGGCTTCGCGGACTGCGGCCGCCGCAGAACGGCCTAAGAATTGAATTTGGACAAAATTGCGATCGCCGGCTTGTTCTAATGCGGCCTTTCTCTGCAGATAAATACAGGCTGGTGTTCAGGGCGCGAGCTTTGCGCTACGCTTGTGTTATGCCGTTAGGGTTGCAAGTAGTGGTTTTAATAATGTAGGTTTCGGTGTTACGGCTTAGGGAAATTCACTGCAGGGAGCTAATGCGTCCTCCGACCGAATGGGACCTGGGGAATTCTTTATGGGGGCGTCGTCGATAAGCCTTTGGTAGCCCTCCTGACGACGGATCTAGGTTCGGATTAACGGACCGGAGCGTCGTCGATGAGCCCTTAGTAGCCCTCCTGACGACGGGTTTAGGTGCAGGTTAACGGACAGGAGCGTCGTCGATGAGTCTTTAGTAGCCCTCCTGACTACAAGTCTAGGTGCAAGTTAACTGGCAAAAATTTCCTCAAAGAGCCTACAGGCCCTCCTGAGTAAAATTAGGTGAGGAGAAAGGTCCAGGAAAATGCTGTCTTACGATGGCTCTGCTTCGTCTTTATACAGCCCTAGCTGGCGTAATCAGGGGGTCAATCCAGTTTATTGAAGTAGGAGACTTTTCCCTCGAATGCGAGGCGGTGTACCGGCATTGGTTCGCGGTGACGTCACTTATCGCTGTTCGCGTGGACAAAGATGCAACGCTCAGATTTCTAACGTACTTCAAGCCATGGGAGAACGCGTGAATTAATTCCAAAATCGCGTTCACGCTGGGCGAGACGTTACACATTTAATTATTAATTTGGATGAGCCTTCATTGATAATAATGGACTATGCTCTTTATTATTCTGTTTTGATACAAAGAAATCCCTCAACTTCCTGGAAAAAAGCCGATATCATAGAATGGTTGAATACAAATTCTATTAATCACGATCCAACTTCATTTAAAACTGAATTACTCGTACTAGCCAATTCTCGCAGAAAATAAAAGCGCTATGAGGTAGATGAATACTGAGAAGTTATGGTCATGATGTTTTACGTCTACCACCATACCACTGTGAATTCAATGCCATTGAATTAATATGGGCACCCGAAAAACAATATTACAATGATCACATCGGCAGGGATGGTTATGGTGATGATCAAGTTCTTGCAATGTGGAAGGAAGCATTAGAACAATGTACCAAAGATGTGTGGAGTAATTATGTACGTCACACTAAAGAAAAAATTAGGACTTGTTATGAGCGTGAAAGGATTTTAAATGTAACTGTTGATGAGCTAATCATTCATGTTGGCAACAATTCAAGTGACCCTAGTTTAAGTAGTGATAGTGATTAAAAATTGTAATTATTAATATATTTACATTATTTTATTTTAGTAGTTATCTAAATTCCTATGTTCAGTGGAATTCTTTTTTGTAGAATTTCTTTGCGGAAGAAATAGAGTTGTATATTTATTGGTTAGATTATTATATTATTTGAAATTGTGTATTAATAAATGATTTAAGTTGCATATAATCTTAGTCATCATAAAAAAATAAACGCAAATAACTAAAACAGGACATTTCTCAGTCAAAACGAAAATAATTCATATTTACAGTACTTGACAGCTGTTGGTTTTCCAGTTAAAGCGCCACCTATTGGCTCCTGATTGCCTGATAATACAACTGACCGTCGCCTGCGTACATACCATGAGATAAAAAAATGATTCTGAACATTCCTTGATATGTAACAAGAGATCAATAAAAAAACCAATTAGGGTAGGCTGTGATATGTGTTATACGTTTGACAGTACTGAAGTGTATTGTCAGTCTATGTCAAATTCGAGATTTGCAGGTTAAGTTTTGCGTCAGTCTGTGTCAAACAACAAACAAAACCTCACCTTTTAATCTCGAATTTGACATATACTGACAATACACTTCAGTACTGCCAAACGTATAACACATATCATATAACGACAGATCAATTAGGGCAGGTTGTGATATGTGTTATACGTTTGACAGTACTGAAATGTATTGTCAGTCAATGTCAAATTCGAGATTTGCAGGTTAACTTTTACGTCAGTCTGTGTCAAACAACAAATAAAACCTAACCTACTAACTCGAATTGGACATAGACTGACCATACACTTCAGTACTGCCAAACGTATAACACATATCACAGCCTGCCCTAATTGATTTTTTAGTGATCTGTCTGTACAAAGCCTGCCAGCTAACCTGTTTTGACATTTATTGCAATAGTTCACATTTTGCCCATTGGCGCTAGTTGACACAATTTGACTTTTCAAATTTGAAAACTTGTGTTTGGTTAAAACATTTTTGAAAATGTCTTGTATTCCTTCGTGTGGAAATGGGTATGTATAAGAAAAATTTCTCCTATCACGAATTTCCATCAAATATGGAAAATTTTTGTAGCTGGATAAAGGCTATCACACAAGGGGAAAATATGAAAGGTACCAGTGATGTGGTGGATAAAAATCCTGCATAAACATTTGGACACATTTTCATTGCTAATTATGTCAACAGCGGCTAGATATAATTTTCAAATTTCGTGCCAAATAGATTTTGATTTAAACTTAAACCTTTCTGCATTGATAGCGGTTTGTGATAGAAATTTAATTTCAAATGACTAGTTATTGTCAGCGAAGGGATAAATGTATGATAAATTAGTAACTTCAAATCGCAATTTCTCTTTAAGATGACTTTGAACCTCCTAGTGACAGATTAAAGGTGTGTTCATTGCACTTCGTACCACTGAATATTTTCTTGATTCACGAGACAGACGAAACTTGAAAAATAATGCTTCTTCTTCTTCCTCTTATTAAAGGCCAGTGGCCTGTTTTAACCACAAAGTGGTTCTGTGAGCCCTCTTTACCCTTATGCCCGGTAGGTGGCTAGCCTTGCCCGTCAAAACTGTGGAAGAGTTCCCTTGTTAGGGGTTAACGACTACCGCAGGTGTTAGCGTGGTAGCCGGGGAGCGTATGATGTTTAAACTCTAGAGTCGCCGGAATTTGAACCCGGGCCGGTCTCCTGAGAGTCGAGCATTTGCTCGCGGGGCCATCCGCTCACCCCCGAAAAATAATGCTATTCCAAAAATTAAAAAAAAACAGGTTAGATATGCCCGATAAAACCATGATTTTACTATATTTATATTTTAATCTAGATCTAATGCCTCCTCCTATTTCCGTTCCACATGCTCCTGTACTTATTCCAAGCAATGAATCCCGAATGGTAAGCAAATAGATCTACGTGTATTTTTTAATTTTAAATACTTATTTCTCCTTGTAACAGAAGCTTAAGGACCATTGTGAAAGTGAGTCCTTAATAACCAAAAATCAGGAACTTACCTTAATGTGTGACAAATATAAATCTGAAATTGAACGCTTAAATAATCAATTAAACAGTCAGTCGGTAAATATTTCTTTTATTATTATTAAATACATACATCAGTAACTTATTTTTATAGAAAAATGATGTTGCAGTACAAGTTAATGTTCAGTGTGGTAAGACAACTCAGTTGCAGAGAGAAAATGCATTACTGCTGAGAAAGAATGAAATAATTTGTTATTTTGACCGTTATATAAATGTTTTGAAGAAATTAGAAACCCTTCAAGAAGATGCAAACAATTAATCCTAGGGCTATATTCGTTTTAGATCAAATACACAATTATGGTCTTAAATCTCCAAAATGGTCAGAAATGACCATGCGAATGTGTGTTGCTTGGAGGTTCTCATCTCTGAAAAGCTACGAATTAGGCAAACAATATTTGATTCGAGCCCCTTATCGTTCTACAATACAAAAATTAGTTTGCAGTTCTATTCATATACTAGTCACATTTTTCATTAATAAAGAGCAGTGTTCACAATCGCTATCTCTATAAACAGTTACGAAGAAAGAAATTTTATTATCAAATTGAAAGATCTTGATAATTATAAAACTAATACTATATGATGAACAGCATTAGTTTACCTTTGTGAGGTCATCCAATTAAAAATTACAGCCTTCAACATTTTGTGATCTTTCAATTATGTCTTCTTCTTCGGCAACCTTTCTTTACCCACTTTTGGACATACGCCTCTCTACGCTCTTTCGAGTCACATCTATTCAGTGCCAACTGATGGCAGTTTCTGCCAAGCGTTTCCTTTATATCGTTTATCCAACATCTACGTGGACACCCCACGGTTCTCTTGTGATTGCGGTCCCCACTACACGATACGTTTAGTCCATCTATCGTTTCCTTTTCTTGCTATGTGCCTCCCTCAATTCCATTTCAAATTCGCAGTTCGTTGTATTACATCCTCTACATTCGTTCTTCTTCTTTTCGTATGTGATCCCGTAAGCTTACTCCTAACATAGCCGTTTCAATCGCTCTTTGTGTTGTTCTCAGATAATTAGGCCACCAAAATCTCCTAAAATTATAATGTATTTGTACGAAACTACACAATAATCATGTATCTTACTTGCAGCAATTTTTAATTAGTTCGCTACTATATTATCTATTGAAGCGTCAACTAGACCAACACGCAAACTATTCACCGTTGCCTGCGATGATCGTACCCGTAATTTAAACAACTAAACTCACGCTTAGATTACGCCATAATAACGCTTTTTAAGTGGATTTGCTATCATATTCTTGAAGACTTTTAATTGACACATGTTACAACCAAGTTATGTGTGTGATCTGTCAAACGGTGTCAACCAGCGCCAATTTCATGAAGTGGCCATAATTTGCATATAACCGACATTTGGCTAGCTGGCAGGCTTCACTAAGACGCAGTATTTGTTAATCAACGCAGGCAGTATTTGTTAATCAACGCAGGCGA
This sequence comes from Agriotes lineatus, assembly GCA_940337035.1. Lineage (NCBI taxonomy): Eukaryota > Metazoa > Arthropoda > Insecta > Coleoptera > Elateridae > Agriotes > Agriotes lineatus. The sequence goes on along the minus strand of OW679194.1, from coordinate 184,492,408 downwards.
CGCAACTGACGCTAACTTGACTAGCAAGTAACATCTTATATCATACGGATAGCATTGATGACGCAGAGCTCATCTTTCGTGGTTTTTATAATATGTAGATACCCGTCGCGTCGCACTGAAATTGCCCTACATTCGTGGACTACATTTCTTGCATGTTCGACAACATTTTCAGTTCGTCGATGAAGTCTTCCTGTTCTTGGTCTGTAAATTTACATATCTGCTTATTCAAAACACGCTATTATACTCAAAACTTTAGCGAAAAAGTTGCTACTATTTGCCATAAAATTTGTAAATTTTTGTAGAAATTCTTGTTTACGAGCATTGGTGGATGAATTGTAGTTTCCATTTTCATTCCGTTGGCCACTGCAAAAATAACACTGCATCATAAAAATTTTTTGTTTCTGTGTAAACATTTTAGTGCAAAACTAACTTAAAATTAAATTTCATTTAGTTTAAATTGACTTTGACTTAAGTCAAATTAATAATAAATTATGACGATTAATATGTACGATACATAGCCGCCTATAATTAAATATGACTTATTGAACACACGATAGTTTTTCAGAAGCCGATAGTGTATTATAGCTGTTGTTTAAATTTATATGACGCTCAATTGATAGCTTATAAACTTAAAATGGCGTTTTAATTCATGTACATTATGATATTATAATTATTAATATTAAACAATTTGAAAATGGTAATCCTAGCACTGCCAGATGAACTACTAGAATTACAAATTATAAGCTCTTAAGACTGCTAGTTTATTTATGAAAGTTAATTCCTAGGTATGAGATTATTTATAGAATGATAAAAATTCGTAATTATTAAAAACATACAAAGATGAATTTAAGTATTAAAAGAACAGCATAATTATTCAAAGGTTTATTTAGTAAATTTTCGGACTAGAATTCAAATTCAATTATACAATTCAGATTAAGAAACAGAAAAGTTCTAACATATGGATTAAATAATGCTTAAATTAAGGTAGAAAGTCGAATAATTATTTGAAAAAGTCATTCAATGTGTCGAAAATGAATAAATTGTACTAACAACTAATCTAGCCGGGGTCGGTAGCTCAGTTGTTAAGCATTCTGAATATAGATTTAAGGTCGCAAATTCGAGCCCTGGTCCCGGTGAGGTTTTTAAAAATTTAAAAAAAAATCGGATGGAAGCTCTACAGAATGCCTTCATTCGGAAGTGATGTAAAACCGTGGGTCCATGTTACTGCGATGTGTAGCATGTAAAAAATCCCTTGCTAGGGTTGGAACTTCTTAGTCTCGGCAAAATTGTAAGTAGGACTAAGGTACCTGGTACTTGCATGCCTAGACCTTTTCCAGGGGGTTTGCAAAAAGGGCCTATGAAGGCCTACTTGCTTGACATCAGTCTCCGTACAACAAATACTAACTAATACTAACAAGTAATCTAGAAGTGTTAATTTTAAAAGCATTGATGTATTAGTATTACTATGGTGAATTGTATTATAAAAATAACAACGAAATGTTGATTCTAAAAATGGAAACGCATTTTTACTAAAGTAAAAATTTGAAAATAAAAACCCTTTTATAAAGTAATTTTATTTGTCTGGTTGTTGTATAAAGGGGGGTACTTGGCAGTGAATTGACGAGATGGAGAAAAAGTGAGTTTTAAATAAACGGTATAATGGGTTAATAGAGAAGGAGTTGTATGCTAGGAGTACAATAAGAATTTGAACTGCTGCAATCTACAAAATAGCATTTTCTGGAATTGGATGCTGTACTGAGTTTATTGTTGATTGGTTACATCTGAATTGGATAAAAGGCATTGCATTTATTGGTGGTCGACCTCATTGAGCGTCTTGTTGGAGATTGTGGACATCTTGTGAGATTTAGATAAAAGGCATTGCAGTCACTGGTAGTGGACCTTATCGAGCTTCTTGGTGGAAGTAAGAAGTCTCCTGTCATATTTGGATAGATGTCATTGCAGTCACTGGTAGTTAATTACATCTATACTTGGGTCGGTGCGCAGTTGAAAGTAAAGCGATTACTGCAGACCGGGAGCTTGCAGTGTTGAGGTCCGCATTGAAGCTACATCATGAGCCATTAAATCCAACGGGTGTTGCAATTAGTTAAAAGGCTGTACTTTCATTGGTGTCCCAGAACTTCTGTAAACAGACGGGGTACACTTGTTTCAACGAAGAGGCTGATTGGGATGCTTGGAGAAGTAACAACTACAGGAATTTGTTAAAGGATCTAAAAGTAAAAAGTTATAATAAAGTGAATAAGATACCTATTTAAAGAAACTACTTACATTTTCCATGATAATAAATGTAACAAATATGATGATTTCGACAGACTTTCCACTTTTATAATTTTTGACGTTGACAGTTGTAGAACTGTCATATGTTTTTTAAGTAAGTTTCATTGTATTAAAAAAAGTGTAATAATTTTGATAATACATGAACCTAAATCTGATTTGAGAGTGATTGTTCTGCTGGGGCTAGAAAATGTAATAAACTCAATAATCAATAATTTTATATCAAAGGGCATATACTTTACATAAATTCATCTAAACAGAAATTTGTTATAATTCAAAAATTAATACTATACCGGCTTAAATAGTCTTTGATCTACCCGAGCTGGTTAAATTAAATAAACTAGATAGCATCAATAAAGGCAAAGTAAAGGTTACAACAATATATTAACATTTTAGAATTCGTCCACCATCTTGCACATGTTTTTACGAGATTAGTTCTTTATATAGTTTTATTCTACCTTTCCATTTTCTTTCCAAATCTGAAGCCAACATTTAAAAATTCTGGAAAATTCACAGAAAAATACACGGAAAATAACGTGATAGAAACCTCCATAAAATATAAAATTTAAATAATTCAAGTATATGCCCCCACCACGAACTACGGCTACGAAGAAGTAGAAAACTTTTATGAATATGTCTCAAAACCGATAGAAAGAAATCGAAATCATCACTATATTATAATATAATATAATTGGAGTCTTAAACTCAGAAGGTGAAAAAAAAAAGAAAACAAAGACTCACTGGGAAAATTTGAAATAAGTACTAGAAATAGGTAATAACAAACACTAGTAACTAACGCGAAAAGTAAAAAGTAATACCTAATAAACACATTCTTCTAAGAAAAAGAAGAATAGAAGATGATCATGGATAATCCATAAGTAATAAACTGATTTCCCCCATGGAGAGACCACAGACTCGTCAGTGCAAAAATAAAATTTTATACTAAAAAGGAACGAAGAAATCTGGTCAAAGGCATTAACAAGAAAATAGAAAAAATGCCAAGGACAATTTTACAAGCAGGAACAAAAATAGCAAAATCTGATGAAACTAAAAATTAAAATAAGTGATGAAACCAAAGATTTGATAAAAAGAAGTGATTTAGTAAGCAGGGGAAAACGAAACACCATAGAATACGTGGAAACGAGCAAATACAATAAATTTGATAAAAAAACTATTGAAGAAAATAAGAATCAAAACTTCTAAGAAGAGAAATTAACGGCAGTATTAGCATAATCAAGCAATTGCAAAAATAAGCTGGCCAAAAAAAAACTAATAACATAAAGGAAACAATAGCGCTAACAGACATTAAGAAAAAACTATTACGAATACAGGATCCGAAGGAATACCACATATACAGGGTGTCAGGAAAGTCAACCGTGTCACTTTTGGAAATGCTAGGGGTCGTTATGTGGAGTCGAAAAGTCCTAATCCATTTTTGGCTTAGAAGCATAGTTTTCGTAAAAACGAATGTTGAAAATTTAAAAAAAAAGTTGAGAACTGCTATACTTTGCCTTAAATTGGAGGCTTGCCGCAGTGTCTTGAGATAGGCTAGGAAAACAATTGTCGCATATGCCGTCTACATACATAATTACACTTTTAAAACGGAGTTTGATAATTTTAAATCCAACAATGAAGACAAAATATCGACGTACTCACAGACCCAACATCACCAGAACACCATACACAAAAAACATGTTAGCATACTCCTGCACGGTGTATATTTTTACTACAAAAGTCAAACACGCAATTATTTATTACATTGACATTAATTGACAAAAAAAATCAAAAACACAAAATCGCAGTAGGTACCATACAGCTGTTCACAAAATTTGCGGTACCAATTGCAACAATGAATTCTGAAGAAATTATGCTTCTAAGCCAAAACTGGATTAGGACTTTTCGACTCCATATAGCGTTCTCTAGCATCTCCCAAAGTGACACGGTTGACTTTCCTGACGCCCTGTATAAGTCGAAGGTATAGAAAGAATTGTAAAGGAATTAAAGAATATCAGTGCACCTGGTGAAGATGGAATAATTCTACAATTAATAAAAAGGGGGAACTACTTAGTCTCACACTTCGGGGTCGGTTCTACAATGCAAGTAAGTATATACCTAGAATAAGCTATCCGAGATATAATTGTCATAGATTCCTTTGTTACAGCAATCGTTTCTAGGGTATTTATCCCCCAAATAACTGTATCCTTGGTTTGTAGAACCGGCCCTAAATGTCAAAACATAACCAAGCTGAGCAGTACTTGTTTCTATGTACTGAAGTGCAATAAGCAGCTCCAGTTGATGTTATGCTTTTGGCAGTAGTGAAGTGTATTATTGGTGGCACTATCAGTCTATGTCAAATTTGAGGTTATGCTCCGCCCCTGACCAACTTCCAGTTACAAAATGAAAATTTGTTTTACCTTATTTTTCTACGTGATTTCCTTTAAGACTAATGCATTTATCCCACCGATACTACAGCATTGTAATGGCTTCCTGGAAGAAGGATTGTCCAATCTGTGCAAACCACTGATTTACAGCATCTATTACTTCATTATTGCATGAAACTTTCTTCCCCCGAAGGCATTCCTTGAGTTTGGGGAACAGTCTGTAATCGCTAGAAGCGAGATCTGGAGAATATGTAGGATGTTCAAGTAGTTCAAAGCCTGCATTGGCTATGGCAGCCATAGCAACACAAGAAGTGTGGCTCGGTGCATTATCCTGGTTATACAGCACACCATGCTTCAATTTGCCACGACGTTTTTCCTTTATAGCTTCGCGCAAATTTTGATATTAAATTTGCATAGTAGTTGCTGTTATTGTAGCTCCTTTTTGTAAGAAATCAATTAGAATTACTCCCTGGACATCCCAAAAAACAGACGCCACTACTTTTCCGGCTGATGGATAAATCTTAAATTTTCGAGGAGGTGGAGAACCATGATGCTTCCACTCCATGCTTTGGATTTTGGTTTCTGGATCATAGTGATGAACCCACGTCTCGTCCATCGTTACAAATCTGTTCAAAAAATTCTGAGGATTCTGTCTGTATTTCATTAACAGGCGTTTACAAATCGGAATCGTTTTTGTGTTTGGGTTAACATCCGCGGAACCCATCTTGCAGATAATTTTTCCATGTCCAGATGATCTCTTAATAGGCTGTGCACAAACTGATACGAAAAGCCAGTTTCCTCAACTATTTCCCTTACAGTGACTCTTCTGTCTTGCGAAGTTGTAACGGTTATTGGCGAACCACCAGCATGTTGATCTTTGCACGCTGTTCTTCCACATTTAAACTAACGGCACCATCGTTTCACATAATTATAATAAACAGCACACTCACAATTGTTTATCAAGTCAGCATGAATTTGGGTTGGAGTTATATCCTTCTTTAATAGGTATTTAATTACCGCTCTTTGATACTGTGCTCCATTTTTGCAATAACTTGTCACTTTGTTTGAAACAAACAACTTCTGTAACCAAACAACGTTAGATACAGACTTGCTTCTGCGCATGCTCTGTTGACACATATCGGTAATGGGCATACTGCGGCATAAGGTTCGTATCTCCACTAAAAGCAGGTCAGGGGCGGAGCATGGGGATCACCTCTCGTACAATGGATCATACAGCAAACCACAATGGAAGATGTAAGTAATAGAATAATAAAAAATAAATGGCAATGAGCAGGGCATATAATCTGACATGATTATTACAAGATGGACAGATAAAACTACAGACTGAACGCCACGAGAAAGAAAAAGAAAGATAGGACCTTTAACAAGATATACAATGATATAAGAAAAGTAGAAAGAATAACATAGATGTCAACGAACCTAAATAGAGAAAAATGAAAAGAAGTGGGGGCAGCATTTGTCCGCATGTTGATGTCAGACGCTGATTAAAGAGAAACACAGCAGACAAACATAATAAATTAACGTATTCAGATATTTTTGTGATTCTGAGCAACTTTTGTTAATAAAAATGCAAAGCTCTTTCCGGTCAAAACTTGGATGGGAGTTCCACGGTTGCATCTCTCGGCGCCTCGTGATACGGCTGTCACGGAAATAGTTGGTCCCGGCTCTCATAACAACATCATGATAGTCGTTAGTGGAGTTGGAAGTCCCCATAAATGCACAGCGACGCCTATAATTTGCCTAACGGCTGTTGGCTGAGTGCGAAATAAATAAATAAATATATTTAGTCTTAATCGCAGTAGGCTATTAGTTTGCAGTAAAATTATTAACAAATAAAAAATAACCCGTTTAAAGGTAGTACAATGAATTGATCAGAAAGTAGACCAGAAAAAATAAGAAAGATATAGGGGTGTGAAAGAAAAAGGTGAAACATACTGAAGGTATTTGAAAAGCTAAACAAATGTGACATTTGTAAGTCTCCCAGCCAAATACGACGTATTTTAAAAAAATAACTTTTATGTCGTAACTCAAAAAATCCAAGCGATGCCGATGTGTTAATTTGAACTAGATTACATCAATTTACGTAAGGAAGTTAATTAGGAATGCCTACTTTTTGGGATTTATTGAAATCACATGAACTGTGACGTCGAACAAAAATTTTCCCATTGTAGAGTGTAGCAAAGCAATCAAAGGAGATATTTAATATCTGTTTTATGATAGTGTTGCTCTCGAGAAGTAATGTGGAAACTATTTTCTTTTAGCTATAATAATAGTGTAGATTCCCATTTAATCCCATCGAAAATGGGACACCCTCTGCAGCTAATTTCGCTCATCACTCAATGTATAAGAATTCTACAAGTATTGTGTGTTCTTTTTAAATTTAAAGTTGTCATATATAATACGATATCCGTAACTCTGAAATAATTGAAACCGTAATACATCAAATTTCAACCAACTATTCAGATTCGTGCGAAAGAACGAACGTTGCAACGCTCCTACATTGATTCGGAAATGACAATCGCTTATCCTGCAGACTATAAACGTTGCGTAGAATAGGTGGCTCCACATGCAGTTACCATAGAAACCAATAACCGAGACGCGAGTTATCATCCGCGAGCAGGCGGAGTTAACCACTTGTTTATCGCCCACGGCTAACATAAATACTGACAGAACAAATCGTCCCAGTAAAGCAAAACACCGACTTGTTTAGCAAAATAATGGTGGAATTTTAGACCTATCTCGTTAACTTTTGCTATGTGCAATTTGTATTCCGTTTGTGTCTGAAGTAAACCGTTACTATATTTTGATCATTCAAGATAAGCCCTCCTACGCCCCATTTTGTATATTTGGCTTACACAACCACTTGTCAATAACGACACGAGTCCAGTATTTCTTACATCATAATTAATCAAACAGTTAACCGAATTGATATCAGATACGAGAAATTGTCATTTGGAGATCAAATACAATATCGCAAGTTATTAATTTCCAAAACTATGAAATCACACTTGCAGTATCCATGCATAGTACAAAATTTCGATTTGTGCTGTGATAAAGTTACCACTATTGAGATAATATCTTTCGCAATTTCGTATAACGAGTAGCGGTCCGAAGAAAGACTCAGAAGTATATATGAACAGAATTGCCTGGAGGCTGAACAGGATTCCGTTACTTGCGCTGATTCTGTCCCTAGCGTTCTGAGTACACGGTTGAGACTGCAGCCGTGTTTTATGACAAAGTAGTCAGGCCACTCAGAGGGACGATAATATTTGGTAACTACACTGAAGTGCAGCCTCCCACTTCAAAATTTTAGGCTTGGACGAGTAGCACATCAATGTTAATGAATCGAACACTTAATGCCGATTGTTTTTATTATAACAATATTGCTCAATATATACAAATATATTTGCTTAGGAACTACTACTTGCATTATATCAAAGTGCAAAGTGTTTATTCTTACTGTGTCGCTATAAAGTATCATAACAACCGTCAGCGCTTAAGCGAGTTTATTTCCGCGATATATACATTTATGTTACAGTGAACTCGTATTACTAGGTCGTTCATTAAGCAAGGTTGCTAACTTGCAGTTGTGACATTTAAACTTCCTGAACGAAAGCATGTGAAATTAAATTTGCATTTTTAAACCTATTGAACTGTATTTCTTAAATTTGGAAATGAAATTTAAGTCTGTTTAATTTGAGATTAAACATATTGCCAAACTCCAGATTAAGAATGACAAAAGGAAGAAGAATGTCTCCGTAACCACACTTCTTGTTAATAAACTACACTTATAGTAGCGGCTCTTAAGATGCTGATGATTATTCCGCTGGAGAGGTAGGAGCGATGTCGGATGGCTCTTTATGCCTCTTCCTTCAGATGCTGTTGGAGGTCCAACCAAGAAGCCTGTAGATCCTCGAAGTGGTCTGATTGCTTCAACACCGGCTCCTCTGCTATTTCTGTAAAATAGTTTTGGGTTACTGTGTTGTTGAATTTGATGCCATTTGGTTTGGAACATCCCGCCAACGTCCTTCTGCTACCTCTTTCTTTGGAGACAAACAATTGAGTTGACACTGCGTATTTCCGCCTAACTACAAACGTCTATCTGCTGCCTCTTCCTTTGGATACAATTAATTGAGTTGACGCTGCCTTATATGGGTGAATACGACAATGGATGTCACTCTTGCTGAGGTTGGTTGTTTCAGAGGTGTTCCACATTGCGTGTCTTCGGTCAATTTCCTCGCAGACTCGCACACCTTGTCAAAGCTGTCTACGATATCGACCACGGCATTGAAGTCTTCTTCAAACTTCCCTCTCTCGAACTGGATTTCTATCCCTGCAGATTTTGATAAACCGTCTTTTTTATTCCATCCTCCACTAGCGGCTAGGTGCTTAGCATTGTGTTTATCGTTTTCTGAACTGCTTGCTGTCATTTCTTGATTCCACCCTCCATTGGGCGAGAAGTGCTTGGTATCGGATTTTTCATTTTCTGACTTGTTGGCTGCCATTTCTTGGTGCCACCTGGTGTCAAGTTTTTAGTGAGTTTTAGTCTCGTTTGCTGCAGTTCTTGCTGCCATTTCTTGATTCCACCTTCTATGAGGCGTGAAGTATTTGGTATCGAATTTGTCTTTTCCTACATTCCTGGCTGCCATTTTTTGATGCCACCCTCCACTAGGTGCTAAGGTTTTAGTGAAATTGGAGGGTTTCTCGTTTGCTGCAGTTATTGCTGCCATTTCTGGGCTCCATCCACCACTAGGAGCTGCTTTAGAAGCATCTGGAGGACTTCCAACGATGTGTATGTGTCCTTTAATTTCCTTTTCTTTGTGTCTACCGACTTTGTAAATAGGGACTTTGCGAATGGGGAATTTGGGAACTGCTTGCACTTGGCGATTTTCTGGTGGATGAGAAAGTGCTATTTTTTCATGTTCGATGATAGCTGGACGTTCAATTTCCGTATTCTTTATATTGGCAGCTGCTATCGCTCGTTCCTCCGCTGTAGAATCGGTTGTTGATAGTCGCTCCACCTGCTGGATTGTTTGTTTTTCCTCGTGGATGGAGATTTTAATTTGAGGGAGCGAAACGGCTGCAGCATGTTCGCTCATGGTTGGTGCTTGTAATAAAGTAATTAATTGCTCATACCTTTGTTTTAACGTAGCGTACTCAGAATTAAAGTAGGCTTGTTCTAAGTCCACCTCGTAAAGAAGGATTTCTTCATCCATCTCTGACACACTATCCCAAAGTTTCTTTAGCCCCATTTGCGTGATGGCGTAGTTTGCATCTTCTTGTGCCTCTGCCGTTTGTTCAGCATTGAGCATGGCTTCTTTGAACTTTCGAATTCGAATTTGTAATTTCCGAAGAAGATCTTCGAACAAGGCTTCTTGCTTTCTAGTTTCGGAAGCGTTGGAAACTTTAATGGCTCTTGAAATTTCTGCTGCATGTTCGGTCCTGATTGATGTTTGTAAGAAATTAATTAATTGCGCATGCCTTCCTTTTAACGTAGCATACTCCGGACTAAAGTATATTTGTTTATTCATCTCTAACGCACTATCCCAAATTTTCTTCAGCTCCCTTTGTATGCTGACGTGGTTTCAAGATCTTCTTCTCTCTGCTATTTTTTCAGCACTGAGCATGGCTTGTTTGAACTTTTGAATTCGAAGTTGTAAATTTCGAATCCGAAGTTTTTGCTCAGGATCTTCTTGCTTCCTAGTTGAAGAAGTGTTAGAAACTTCAGTAGCCTTTGAAACGGTCTACAAATAATTTGTTACTTCGCTGTGAATAGCTTTAACTGGATCGAGATACCCCTTCGTGAAATTGTTGTTGGTTGGAATATTTAGCTGCACCATTTTCGCGTGATTGATGGTCGCGGTGTTCCATAACTCATCTAGCGCCTTATTTCGACTGCTGATGTGAACTTCTGTCTTCTGGCTGGCAGAGTCCTTTTTTATATTCGAAAACGCCTAAGTTATTACGCGGATTCTTCTTGTGTGACAGCTAATTGGTTGAATTCCTCCATATTATTTGCCATTTTCTGGGAGCTGGGTGGGTTGGCAGACGTTGTTTTCCTCTTAGGATGCTGGTAACCCCGGGGATGTAAATGTTCTTAAGTTGAGATGGATTCGGCTTGAAGCACCATGTACAGAATTGCCTAGAGGCTGAACAGGATTCCGTTACTTGCGCTGATTCTGTTCCTAGCGTTCTGAGCACACGGATGAGACTGCAACCGTGTTTTAAGACAAAGTAGTCACGCCACTCAGAGGGACGATAATATTTGGTAACTACCTAAAGTGCAGCCTCGCACTTCAAAATTTTAGGCTTGGAAGGGTAGCACCTCGATGTTAATAAATCGAACACTTAATCCCGATTGTTTTTATTATAAAAATATTGCTTATATATACAAATATATTTGCTTAGAAACTACTAAAATTGCATTATATCAAAGTATCATAACAACCGTCAGCGCTTAAGCAAGTTTATTTCCGAGATATGTGCATTTATGTTACAGTGAACTCGTATTACTAGGTCGTTCATTAAGCAAGGTTGCTAACTTGCAGTTGTGCCATTTAAACTTCCTGAAAGAAAGCATGTGAAATTAAATTTGCATTTTCAAACCTATTGATGTATTTCTTAAATTTGGAAATAAAATTTAAGTCTGTTTAATTTGAGATTAAACAATATGTAATGAATGAACTAAGCAACTGCGGTTTTGTAAATCTAAGTAACATAGCTAAACACACTTTGGAAAGGTCTAAAATTCAATAACAATCTAGCAGTGAAAGATTTCGACGAATAAACCATAATATACCTTGGAACTTACAGCAGTTATGATATCTAGATTTTACTATTATCGCCGCTTTCCTTCTGTCAACCTTGCTCTCCATTCCACTTTGATCCATTGCTTCCCTCAACGGTCTTCTTGGTTTTCATCTTTTCCTTCTATATAGAGGATTTCAGTCCGTTACTCTATTTATCCATCTATCTGCACATTCATTCTCTGTCCGGCTTCCTCATTTTTTATTCTATCCAAGTTTTCTGCTTCGTATGTCATGCGTCTTTGTACCATGATATTATATATACAGGGTGTTAATTACGTAAGTAGACAAACTTTAAAGGGTGATTCCTTGACGAATTCTAAGATAAAAAGTTCATACAAACATGTGACCTAAACGGCTTCGTTTTCAAGATGCAGGATGTTGAAGTTTAAACAAAAAAAATTTTTTTATATGAAAATCGCCTAGAAGTATTCTATTGAAACTTGGTGTAGGTTAGTATTTCATAAAGTAGCATTGCTTATTCAAAACAAATTTAACTTATTTTGACCAGTGGCGTGCATCGGGGCCACCTTAGTTATATTATTTTAGAAAAATCTTGTACGCCACTGTTTTTTAGCCAATACGACAACTCTTTTAACTTCATCGATTTAAATTATACAAAAGATATATCTTTTATTTTTTTGATAGAATAAACCTTTTTCGAGAAAAACGGAAAAATCTGTAACTGCAATTTCGTTCATTGGACGTTAATTTGACCTAAACGATTTCGTTTTCAAAATACAATTTAAAAAAATTTAAAAAAAAATATTGTTTAATAACAATCTTACAATAGCTAGAAAAATTTTTGGCTAACAGTGGCGTACCAAGTTTTTCTAAAATAAGGTAACTAAGGTGGCCCCGATGCACGCCACTGGTGGAAATAAATTAAATCTACTTTTACCGAACAATGCCACTTTATGAAATGTTAACCTACACCAAGTTTAATTTAATACCTCTAGCCGTTTTCCAAATTTTTGAAAAAAAAGTATTTGTTTAAACTTCAACATCCTGTATTTTGAAAACGGGGCCGTTTAGGTCCCATGTTTGTATGAACTTTTTATCTTAGAATTGATCAAGGGATCACTCCTTAAAGTTTGTCTACGTACTTAATTAACACCCTGTATTGACCTTTATATTGTTTGTAATGCACTTATCCCATATGATTAAATTGAATATTGTCATGTCGTGTCCTAGTATATTTTTACCTCTTCTTTCATGCTTATCTCCTAGATATTTAAACTTTTTTCTTTCATTTTGGTGTCTTCATCATTATTAGATTACTGTAAAAGTGCCTATTTTCGGACATATACTGACTTAACTTTATTTAGCGAACGTCACCTGTTTTGTAGATGGTTACGCTTTAATCTAAAGAATATATTTGAAGGTAGTCATCTTCTACACCATAAAAGTATACTGTAAACGTATCGAGCATCTTCTTTCTCTTCATCAACTTCATACTAATAATTTGAGGGATAAAAGTTAGCATGAAATAAAGCAGGTTTCAGAAGGGTTACGTTCAGAGTTTCAGATATGGTAAATTTTCGGAAGGGCTAATGCAATTTAATTTGTAACTGACTGATTTGAGCTTATTATTATTAAACATAATGTGAATAAAATAATACAGAATGATTTGTTAAGTACAGAAAGAATATGAGCGTTATGCAGTAAAAGTGTATAAGCCAGCTGAAAGGTAAACGAAACAGTGCTAGCAAACGATATTGATATTGAGCACATTATATCAAATATTAGGGGCCAGTTGCAGAAAACAATGTTAAGTCTGGTGTTAGCTAACGTCGCGTCAAAGTGAACAAAATCGCATCAAATTTTGTTTACTAATGTATTAGTTACCATAAGCATTTGAGATTTGATTCGTTTTTGTTCACTTTGACGTCGCGTTAGCTAACACCAGACTTAACATTGCTTTCTGCAACCGGCCCTAAGTGTAATAAAGCACCGGGATTTGATGGCATGAGTGCTCGAATGGTCAGGGAAAGTAAAATTGTCCCAGTTTTATGCCACATATTTAATTTATCAATAGAAACCGGAGTAGTACCAAATGGTATGAAGATTGCTGTTATTGTTCCATTACATAAAGGGGGAAGCGTAACTACCATAGCAAACTACAGACCTATAGCACTATTATCAATCTTTTCAAAAATATTTAAAAAACTTATTGCAAGTCAGTTAACAACATTTTTAACTAAATCAAATTCCTTTTCTAATAACCAGTATGGTTTTCTTCCTGGTAGAGGAACCGAACTAGCATTAGTTAACTTCTCGTATATTTCAGAAAATTTATATAAGGAAAACAAAGTTACGGGATTATTCATAAATATATCTAAAGCTTTTGGTACTGTATGTCACTCAGATCTAATAAAAAACTAGAAAATGCTGGTATTAGAGGATTGCAACTAATTTGGTTTAAAAATTATCTACGAGAAAGACAACAGTGCGTAAAGATAGGGAACACATACAGAGAATTACGAGAGTTGACAGTGGTGTGCCACAAGGTTCGGTCTTAGGTCCGATACTATTCTTAGTATATATAAATGATCTATGCGAAGCAAATTTCAGGGGGAAAATTTTCACATTTGCGGATGACACTGCTTTGGTTTATTCTGCCAAGTCTGCCATGCAAAATTATGAAAACATGGAATTTGACTTAAAGATAATTAGAGCGTGGTTCAATATAAATAAAATGGCTATGAATACAGAAAAAACCAAATATGTCAATTTTAGCTTATGTAATGATTTTGAATTTACGAATCCTATCAAATATCACTTGAAAGATTGTCCTAAAAATTGTGACTGTACTGTTTTGCAATCAAATAACAACATAAAATATTTGGGTATTATTTTTGATAACCAGATGTCCTGGAAACCGCACGTAAACGCTTTATATAAAAGATTAAATTACGCTTCAGCAAAATTTTACCACTTATCAAAGTGCCTTTAGTCATCAACTTTGAGATCTGTGTATTTTGCAATTGCAAACTCTCTGTTTTCATATGGAATATGTGCTTGGGGTGGTATATACACATCCACAATTAAGTCATTAATAACGGTTCAAAAAATTTTTGTTAGGATGATTTCAAAATGTAGTAGAATTACACCGTCAACGCCATTATTTAGAAAATTAAGATTAATGAATTTACAAGAAATGTATTGCTATAAAGTATGTAATTTGATTAAAACATGTAAAAACTATTTACCGGTAGAAACTAATTGTTTAGTTAGAAAACCAGAATATTCGATACTTAAAGTACCTTTCTGTAGAAAAACAGCTACACAGCGAAGATTTATCTATTGGGGATCAAAATTATACAACTCGCTTCCTGGTTACATCAAATGCGTGCACCAAAAATTATTCAAAAAAAGATCTGCTTGTTTTATTCGAAATCAAGAAGATTTCGCAGAAACATTGTTGGCAAGAAATATGTAAAAATTAAATAGTAATATTTTTGAGAATAAAGTAGGGTACCTACAATTGCTTCCACTACAAAAAAAAAGAAAAAAATGTAATGCTAACTTTAAAACATAAACTTTTAGTTAATATTTATCTTAAAATTTAAAAAGAAAAACAAATTACATACACCTTCTACACACAAGTTTCTTCAACTTTGTAGAAGGTTTCCCAGGGAAGTAGCTTTTCGCTACAGTGAATTTATTTTAAATTGAAAAAATATATATACATATACATGTGTGTGGAACTAAATTGTTTTTCAGTGCATTGTATAGTATTGTAAAGGGAATAAATGCTATTATATTAAAATAATTATTGCAAAGAGTAATGAAAATAGAAGGCAACCGATTAAAAGACAATTAGTGCGACGTTAAATGAACTCCAAGGGTATCAGTGCATTATAAACAAAAGTGATGTAAAGGCAGAGCAAGTGTAGTAACAATTATTCCAATAAAAGACAATTTTTCTGGTTAGGCAAAGACATGACATCAAAACTGTAGTTCATAAGGTTAACATGTTATCAATCCTAATTTCCTTTATAAAAAATGAAAATCTAGTTGCTAAGTAACCTGACTCTTTTTTATGAATAACTAAATAAGCTTGTAAGATTTCTGTTGGGGCTCCTCAATTTATCGCTTACAATTATAAATAAAAAAATCCTTTTTAATACCATTTGTGTTTAAAGTGATTCACCAGTGTCCAGGACATCTGTGGGTATAGTTTTTCAGGTGCCAAGCAGTTTAACCACCAGAAGGTTTCAACCAAGTGCGAGTAAATTCGAGGGGCCAATTCCAGAAGTAAACAGCATCGTCCAGCAGCGTGCCTGCTACGCTTAGGGAAGACCTTCAAGAGCCCGTACGGGTAGGAATTCCAATCAACAAGCCATTCCCAAGTCCATAATTCCCGCGGCGTCATTGGGGAGCAAATCCAGCGTCCGAGACGTCTCCGATAAAGGTAGAATTTCACAGGAAAAGCGTTGGAGTAGGTCCATTATTTTTGGATGTCATCAAGATCAGACTGTCTACAAGGTGTAGTGCCAAGTTCCAGTGGTCCAGAGCCTTCCAGCCTTGGAAATACGGGATAACGCGGCATTTTTCACTTTTGGCCAGATATAGAACAAAAAACAATCGCGCGTGGGTTTCTACGTCACACCAGAAACCAAAGGAGCTCAGCAGTTGCTACGTCACAGCATTAATATTTACCTGACGCTGCCTTACCATTTTGGTGTTCTAAAATTCAATTTAACGCTGTTTTTGCATTGGCAGATCATCGTGTTTGCTAAGTCAAATTTAGAGGTTAGCTATACGTCAGATGAAAATTGTGCATTTGCCCGAAATATTAGAGAGTATTTGTCATACAACGAGTTATTCGTCATACCAAGTTTTCCTTAATTTTGTGAACCTACACCTTGAACCAAGTTTGTCTCATGTTGTACGAAGCAAGCCCTAATTTATTGCGGAGAGATAATATAAGAAAAGGGCAATAAACCATGTATTTGTGGTAATTATTTTACACTCTTTTAATTTGCCCTGAGTTCGACAGGTGATTTTCAATTGAATCTAATACAATTTATAAAGTATAGTTTCCCTTGCCATTAATTATTTTATTTAAAGTTACTTACCAAATTTCTGCAATACAAAGTAACGGATGTTTACCCATCGCTAACGCACTCATATTTAGAACTGCTAGGCATATTTAAACTTTAACCTCTTGAAAGACGCCGATGTATTTCTTCATTAGTATTTTTCATGGTATAATTTATTATAGAATTAATTGTTGTTCCACTATTTTGATGCAGCTAAATTTCTTTTTACCAAGACTAACTTCACGTTACCGTGCTTATTTTTACTTAAATATACCCAGAATCAATATCTTGTGTCACTCGCTTCTATACATGACGTGTGATTTGGCTAGCAAATTAATTGACTGTATTGATATATTTAATGGAAATAGTACCAAATTTAAACTAGATTGCTCGCGTGCACTGTGCCAGTCTATATTGTTCTTTATACATAGTATATATCTATTAATTTACATTTTTTACTTTGTTTTAATCTATTTTATGTCCTACCAGTACATTAATTCAAATTAATGACTCTATTTTAAGGTATCTTAGATACAAAATAACGCTCCAGGGCAATTATTTGCTTCATAAGAACACTAGCGTTATTATAAAAAATTAACAGTATTTGTTTCCATGGATACAACTTTATTATGCACCACTGTTACAATGAAAATTAATGACAGCTCAGCTAATGTCACAAATCTAACTTAGACCAGCTAACTAGATCAATCTTAAATACCATATCATAGTAATTATATGAATTGAATATGAATATGAATTAGGTAAGAAAATTGGTAGGACATAAAACCTTGAAGGCACCACGGGCATTATGAGCTAAGAGCCCGCGATTGTGGTACACACCTTGGGCCAAAGGCCCTCGGTTAGTACACTAACAATCTTGGGCTCTTATTTTACTCATAATGCCCTTGGTACCTTAATAACTATTTCTCGGTACTATAAACTTATAGTAGTCCCTGCTATAATTTTACGAAAACTACTCCTGTTAAGAATATGTTCTACTTATAGAGTAACTTTTTAATATTTTTTGTTATAAGTACTACTTAATAATTTTGTTAAACCTAATTTAATGTATTATTTTAATTTGTTTTTCGAACTATGATTTGTTATAATTTGTGGCATCACATATTATTTTGTTAATTTCATCTTGTACGCTGTGACCTAATCTCAGTACATAATGTACTGTTGGTCGCAGCCTAAAACAATTAAATAAGTTAATTAATTAATTAAATAAATTATTAGTGAGCAGGGGATTATTACAATATAGAGTGTGCAAACAAGTATGTAACATTTTAAATGTTTTACAGTGCATATTACTGTCAACAAGCGATTGTTTGCAAAAAGGTGCACTTGGGTCCTAACTTTGGACATCCGTACTGTTGCGCTGTGAATATCTTATAATAGTACAAATGCCCCAACAAAAAAGAAAAGAGGCTTTTACGCGAAATATACAATTACGCTAGATTGGGTCCTCCAAGATATTTAACAGAACAATTTGTTAATAAGGCAAACGACATTATTAATATAAAGACAGGCATTTTATCTAGAAATCTCCGCAAAGACAAACAGTGTTTTCAAAGCATGACGAAAATTATTTTTCGCACAATCGTTCTGAAATACTTACTTACTGTCATTGTTGACACATCTTGTAAGTTGAATATAAGAATACTGTGGCTAGTCTCCATAGAAACACAGTTCTCTTCGAGTTTATAACAGCTCTAATGCGGTAAGTAATAGTAATAGTTTTCACCAACAGATGTCTAGTTTATTTGTAAAAATGAAAATTACAATTTGTACAATTATTAAAAGTAATATTTCTTCCCGCGCCGTCATCTAATGTTTTTAAAGTAATATAAGTTTCTGTATTACTTATTGAGTTAGATATGTTACTATTCGAATAAATTGCAGTAGTCTTGTCTTCGAACACTGGAATCGACTGAACGTTACTGGTATCGCCGGTTTTGGTATGTAAAATCTTGTCAGCAAAGTCCATTTTAGTTGTTAGAGAATCGGCTACGTAGCTCTCAGCGACATTAGACGACCTATAAATGGATCTTCTGTTAGGTATTAAAAAAATATATTAAGATTATCAATAAAACCTCCAACCGGCATGACGTTTAAGTGCCATAACGTCAACCCCAGTATTTGCTAACAAAGTTGCCGACGTCCTTCTGAAAGCGTGTCCAGTATAGTATTGCGGATCTTGTAGTTTTAAATATGCTGCGATTTTTTGAGGGATTTGTCCCATTGTATTTATACCCACGAGTTGATTTACACATTTTCCTTGACGAACTGA
This sequence comes from Agriotes lineatus, assembly GCA_940337035.1. NCBI lineage: Eukaryota > Metazoa > Arthropoda > Insecta > Coleoptera > Elateridae > Agriotes > Agriotes lineatus. The sequence continues at coordinate 184,473,567 of OW679194.1, read as the reverse complement.
GTAGAAAAATCGACGAGAGTTTGCTTCCTTAGGCCTTAACTGTATATATTTTCGTACAATCGTCAAAAAAGGAACTTTTTCATTAAGTTTATCAATAATCGTGAAAGTTCGACTAATATGTGTTTTGGTATCAGGTACATTAACAATAATAACTGAACCTTGATCCGAAATGTCATCAACTGTTATCTTCACAAGTTCGTCACGCCTAAGGGCTCCTGCGATTCCCATTATCATTACTGCTTTCATCATAATGTAAGTTTCATTGGGGGCTTCCATCAGAAATTTGTTCATCTCCTCTCTAGTAAATACCTTGGATTTTTTAGGATGATGTCCAATATTTTTCTTTTTTAAAAATGCCAACAGCTTCTTAAATTGTGATATATCAATACCGTTATTTAAGTTAATGGTAGTTTTAAGCATTGAGTATTCTGCCCATAAACTTCCTGGAGACTTCAATCTTGAGCTTCTTTCAACAAAATAAGCTAGCAAAGTCTTTTCAGATATCTCCACTTTCTTCTCGCCCAACCATTTCTTGAACATATCATAAACGTTTTCATACCTTTTTTTTTATACTTTAGGAACCAAAGATTCGCAACCCCTTTGATAAGCTTCCTCAATGTCTGTATTTATTTGAAAATCTTCTTCATTAGCCATTGTGAAAAATTAATATTGAAACTTCAAATTGTTTATTCGGTTTCTAACAACAAAACGTTTCTAACGAAATACATTCAAAACACTCTGGATAATATACTTATGTACATGTCATAAAAATCAAGATAATTAAATCGGAAACAACTCAAATTTTTGTTATTTTATTTGGTGTTATATGCGATTGTGCGAAAAACGTTATACCCTACACGGTTGTTAAGTGCCTAACGGAATCTCGAAAATTGAAAAATCTCGACTTCGTCTCAATTTTTCAAACTTTTCTCGATTCCGTTATAATGCACTTACCAACCTAATAGTGTAATATACTATTGTTTTGGGTTTGCTGACATCACATACGTTAACCTTATAGAAAGCGATCAAATACGTACTATTTTAGAGCCGCCTGTAGTTCAAGGAGGACTGTATTATTAATTATATGTTTAAGCAAGATATTCCGTTTACTCTTTATCAATAATTATGCTCTGTCTATAGTATAGCTCAGAAATATTTTGTACTTTGAGATATAAAACATTTACGTTCATTTGCAGTCATATTGTGCGATTTTTTTGGTTGAATTTACCTTTTTTTAAAAGTTGGTATGTGTCCGAAGTTAGGCCATTGCGTTCGTATTATTGGACACTCTTAAATACACAGGAAACAGGCATAAACTATTTGTGTCCGAAATTAGGCAAGTAGTCCTAATAATCAAATTTATATACAGATTCGTGACGGAAAATGCGAACATGGTAATCAAATGTGCTAGAGTATAGTTTATTGGCTTTGTATGCGTTAGACAGAAATAGATATATATGACTTAAAATCTAATATCCTAGAATTCGGTGTTTTCTGAAAACAAATCACCTTGGTTCTCCAAATACTAGATGTTAATCGCATATTAGTCTATTTCTGTCTAACAAAAACAAGGTCCATAAACTAAACTCTAACAGTCTAACACAATCGATTATCTATGTTCACATTTTCCGCCACCAATCTGTACATATTTTGTTAGATCAGGAAATTATTAATATTTTTTTAATGAAAATGCTTACCTAAGAACCCACTAGCAACATCGCTCAAATCCGATAAGCAAATTTTTCTACAGTTAAATAGCTACAATTGTATTGCTTTCAGAAACGTCCGAAAGAAGGGTCTTTTACGGTATATTCTTATTCTTCTGTTGCCAGGTACTATAATTTTGTTAAAATGTATTTCTATCCCGCTTTTGTATATTCTTCCTTTAACCTTCACAGCATAAAACTAAAATCTTCTTAATTTTGAAAGCTAACCACCTGATCGTCTGCGAAACCAAGTGTGTATACGTATTCATTTTCTATTAGCATGCGCTGCCCTTCAACAAAAAGCGATCACAACCCCGGCTAGCTCAAACTCTCGACGATTTGTTATCATGGATAAGGATCAAGCAGTAATTCTTAAGGTTACTAAATAGATAAAAAGCGATGCAAATTACAAAAGGGCGCCAGTTATCAACCACGACAACAACAAAAGCAGCCTTACTCGCAGTCTAAATAAAACTCATTTACCGTGTACGACCTCTCTGCAGTTGAATATAGCAAAATTAAAGTAAATAGCGTTCTCGACGCACAAGCATTAGACCAGGCTCGTAATTTCAAAAGCATCTGGAGTTAAATGGTACAATTAGTTCAAAGTAGGCATAGAAATGTTAAACTGGGTCGCGAATTGCAATATAAACCAAGAGGTTGTATATTAAAAAATCATGCAAATGCTACGTTAAGCCAAAGAAAAATTAAATGAGCAAAATTAAATAGTGAAAAAAAATTATTGAAATTTTAAACCAAAAGTGAATTGTATTTTTGTATTTAATAGTATCAGGCTTCAATACAATTATTTATACAATACAGTTATTAGAACTACCCAGGTATCAATCAGTAAAAAAAGTCATCATATCTGACATGCAGTCTTTTAGGCGCTGAAAAAAGGTTAATCCCTAACCTGAGAAATAGAAAAACTTATAAGTATAAAATATAAGATGTACTTATTATCGAAATGAAATTTTACTACCTTTCGCTGACTTCATTAAGCGCTAAAAAGAGCTTCTCTTGGTAGTATCTTATCCACAACTCAGAATTAAATATAAATATTATAAAATAAAGCTAATGCCCTAAAACAGTCATGGTCATCTGGTGTTCCTGGGGCATCTCCACCAGGACGCTTGGTAGGGAAGGAAACCAAAAAGGCGCAAAAGAACTCTGATGGCTGGATCCGCTCAAATGAAAGAAAGTCTTTGGAAATCTGCAAGATAGTTTCCGCCCAAGACGAACAGGAGCGGTCCATGTTCTTTACTTATTTCGATGGTATCTGTTATTTATTACGATATAAGTTTAGTTAGCAGTTTAAATAATGTGCGATTTTTTGATAATTATCAGGGTTGCTTCTGTTACCATTTTTAAATATGGGAATAGCCATACTAGTTTTCAATTGATTTGCCATTATGTCTTCATTTACTATTTTTGGAAAAGTTTTGTAATTTCAGTTATTCGGCTTTCATAACCATATCTGCACTATGTTTCCTGCAATTACTCCAAGTGTGTTAATTTCGGCTGTTCGTGTTAACTGTTTTATACGGTTGGCATTAACTTTTGTTTACTGCATACGAATTTCAGTAAACTGCTGTCTTTCAGAACCTTAGTGTAAAGACATAAATGACACCGTTAAACATGATTTCAGATATAGCAGGCGTCTTGAATTACCATGGACAGTTCAAATTTCTTAATAAACATATTACCAAGTTTGAGCGGTAGTTGCATTCCTAGATCTTTAATAAAGGGTTCGGCAGAATAATGTTAGCATTTTTAAAACGTTATAAGTTTGGACAGGATGCAATGATCGTAAAGATCAAACATGTAATAGACTCTACATACCTTTGGATTTGATACGTCAATAAAATTAGATCGCTTGCTTTGGCAAGCAAGAATCTTTGTGGTCAAGCAATGGAAAGGTTGAGGTGAATCACTGCTGTACAATGTGCGTTTCTGTTGGATTTTCTGGACAGCAGTGGCAAAGTGGATGCACCACTGGCCATTCTCAGATGGGTTAGAAAATAGGAAGAAGATGGACTTCTCCACAACAAAAAAGGAATGGGTAGTAGAAGATCTGTTAGAAATGGAAAATATATTGAGCGATTAAGAATTGCGTTTGAGCGTTTCCGCGATATTTCATGGGCATCAAGTAAACCAGACTTGATAGCCCCACATCGTTTCATGAATCTAGCTCTAAGAGAAAGTTCTTTTCCATACGTTTTAACAACATAGACAGCTTAAAAACTGTATTCATACCAAAATGTAAGCTATCTCCGGCGAAATTCTGTGTAGTCATGTTAAATTTCACCTTACGACTTCGGGCTTATACTGAAGAAAGGTTTGATAATAGGTCAACAATTTGTGATAAGAATAAGTAATGTGTTTTGTTTTGTTCAAAAGTTATGGCATTTTGAAAATGGTAACATTAATCTGCCGAACCCTGTAGAATCGAATTTTTGCACCTCTAGGTGAAAATTGGAACAGAATACAATAATCTACTGATCCAATGTTTAACATGCCAACAATATTCTGGAAGTTGAATATAATCTTGTAACAATTCAATATAAGAAGGATAACAAGCTGTAAATACCCTAAACAGTACCGTAACCAATACGTTCATCGGGCCAGCTGCTACTCCGGAGAAGAGGGTAAGTTAACACTAGTATAATCTAAACCAAAAATGAGCACCACTAACTTGATTGTTTAACAACTCGTGAATCTAATTTGGAAGAAGGGGTAATCGCAACTTATATTGAAGTGAGATATCTCAAAATTACATTTATCAGACGCATGATCTTTAATAAGCTATAACCTATTATTAGAAAGAAAAAATGCATAAATACGGGGTAATTAAAGTGGTATTTATTTTCAAATCCCACATGCAGAGGGTATAGTTCCTCGTACCGAAATAAAATATTGTACCTAGGGTAGTCAAGACAAGGTGCGTATTTTAGTCAAACCCAATACTAACCACGCGGCGTGTACATGCTGCGTTCACAGCGTAATGTATGTAATGTATAATTTCAAATGTAAGTTTAACGCACAAATAAGCATAGCGCAAGGTACGTAGGAAATTCACCTATAAATCACGAATGTACTAATATATAAATAAACGATAAATATGGCATTAGTAGCAATATCGTCAGTTTATAAACTTATTCAAGCCGAGACATTTTGAATTGCAATTAAAATATTTAGAGTACAAGGTTGTAGGTTATTCTTTTAATCCAGCGTCCATCAAGGAAACTGATGTGGCTTCAATATCACATAGGTACCCACGTAGGCAAATAGTACAAAATACGAAAGCGATATAAGTTCATAAACTGAAAAATACAGATAAGCAAATCCGTAAATACGAAAATTCTAAAATACTAAAATCCAAAATTCATCTAAAAAGGAAAATCCTTGTTACAATAAGACATATTTAGCCTACAGACGTGGAGCACATTCAAAAATCTCACTTTAGGTGTAAATCAGCTTAGTGATCCAATCTCGAATCCCAAATAGCGTACTATGGAGGTACTACCTTATCGAAATCTTTTAAAATAAAATGCATAAGGACAAATTGCCATCAATAGCTTCGCTAGCATAAAAACTGCTATCTGCAATAAATCCACCATATGGCATTTTTCCCAGATTCCATTTCACTAAGGATTAGGGAAAGGTAATGAAAATGTAGTAGCCTTCAAATCTCATCTTCCTTATTAAAGGCGAGACGCGAATCTTTGACGATTTCAAAGAGTTTGCTTTTATGAATTCTGCCTTCTTAATTGAAGGATCAGAGAAAACAAGTAAACTGTTTCAGCACCACGATGGGATAAAATAATTTAGGAAATATGGCGGAAGAATGAAGTTTTTAAACGAAACGCTAAGAATTCGAAAAGTAGAAGTAGAAGAAGACAATAAGCCAAAATCCAATAGAAAACGCCTGAAAAAGCCAAGAATATCGAGTGCAGAATCGACTAAATATGCCAAAACAATGCGATAGATAGAATTAACTCTCAAATAAAGTCACTCCCACGGGACATTATACACAGCTTTTTACAATCTGCCGCGGGTTGCCAGATTTGATAAATAAACCAAAAATCGCTAACGGTATTAACCTCCCAAAGATCAAAACATACACTTCGTTTACCAAACAGATATGAAAATTACGAAAGCTAATTAATCGAAATATCACTTTCAGATGGGCTAACAAAACAAAGAGTTATCACACAACTCAAGAAAAGAGCTCCAAATTAAACGTATGGCTGCATCTACAACTCAACGTTATCGGTGGCAGATAAAGCCACCTACACCACTCTAAACTTACTTATCAATTAAGTAGATCTAGCAAAAACTAAGGTGAGTTGGAGCACAAAGATTAACGTTAGTAAATAAACAAAAAATGGATGCTAACGTCCATAACAACACGCTTAGCCTTGACGGTGTTCACATATGACTTGGTATCATTATACGTAAAATAGAATAATTTCTAGTTTTTCACTTTCTTTATCTGCAGCTGTGTTGTTATGCATGATGAAGATGGCATCACGAGTGTTTACTTCTTTAGTACACTATTCTACTGATAGAAGTAAATCCAAATAGTGAAGCAGCTCGTTTTCTGTTAACGAAAATTTCAGGAGGTACTGCTGACTGCTTCTATTTTAGACTCCCAACATATAGGTTATATTTCCACCAACAGCATTTTTATTTGAAACTTAGTATAGTCAAACACAGAACAAATGGTACAGCTTTAAGTTTGGTAAATACAATTCTATCAGTAATAGTACGGCAACCAAATATTTCATTGCAATGCGTTTCACATATTCATAATTTTCAAGTTCACGCTCTGTAATTTACCTACTTCTTGTAAGCTCCATATTTATATATTCAAGAACATTCTTTATTTGCATCGGTCAGTATTGCATACACTTGGCCGGTATGACATTTCATATATTCACTTCTGAAACTCGGAATACGTCGGGCACTACTCGGCTAGCATGACATATTCAAATTAATATGATTATTCACGTCACGCTGCATTTCTGGGACAAAAGAACGAATGCAGTTTAAATCTGATGAATTCCCAGACCATTGTAGTTAAGTTGTTATTCATCTTGAAAATATTTCTGCACAAAAATCTGAGACTGAAGCTGAGTCTTGCTGAAAAATCGCTAATTCTTAACTCAAATCTTCCTGGCTATTTATTATCTTTAAATTAGCAGCTTCAAAACTGGTTTTTAATGTTTGACATTTAATCATTGAGCAGTAGTAATTTTTCATTGTTACTTTTTCTACGAATTTCACTATCGCTCTTCAAAACTACGTAAAAAACAGCATTCCACCAGTGTTCTGCATGTCACCCTATATAGTAGGGTCTGTTCCGTCATCCGTTCAGTCAGGGGTTGCTTCTTCCGTGGTCAAACAGCTCTTTTTCATATTATAAAAGTCTTCTATGCAGCTCTGAGTTATGAACTGAGACTTCAGCCTTGACTAAATCGTGTTGCAGGTTAAATTGGTTTTGTTGAGATTTACTTTGCTATATGTTTTGCTGCCACATGTTCCCCTTCGCTTAACTTGAATTGATTCAATATCCTTTGTTAAAAATATTATTTATTGCTCCCAGACTCGTATCAAATCGCCTAGCAATGTCTCCGTGTCATCAAAATGTGTTCACCTAATTGCATGATCTTTTCGTGCTTTCTCCCATAATAAAAGTCGGTTGACTACAGCCAGGATCATTTTTTAATGATATGGACTATGCCTTATAATAATAATTTTTCTAATAAAGTTTACAAAATAATATCAGTAGTTCAAGCAAAATTAATTGCAAGTTACATTTTTCACATGATATGGCTCCCAAAGTTACCATAATAATGTTACCATGTATAAATATCAGAAATAATGACTGCTCCGTTAGGCATTTTAGGCTACGTACGTTTCTGTGCACAACCAAATAATTTGCGGATGCAATGCCGGGTGGTTCTTATCGCATTGGCAAAATTTAATTTTAAACGTCAGTTCCCCACGTTTTATTTAATTAAGTTGACCTTCTGTGTTCCAATAAACTGCCGCCGACTTGTCTGCGTGCTGCTTACCTAATAACGCATTTAAGAAAATTAAAAATCAGTGTTATTTTCGCCGAGCCGTGTGACCGGACGTTTGGCTTCTCAGAATTTTTTGAGCTCTCCAAGATTGTAGGACTCGTTGCGTATTTAAGATTTGCCATTTTGCAAAGGCGACAGGGAATTGCGTGACTAAAAAGAGATACTTTGCGTGCTTGGAGTTATCACTGGTTGCCCAGTACTGAGATAATTAACATGTGAGGATTATGTACCGTCGTCCCAAGTGCTTACAAGCAATCGGCTCGGCAATCGAAGTAGACAGGCGCAAAGTTATGAATGAACGTCCCGGGTCGTCGTTGAATTTGTATAGCCAATGTTGGGGATAAAAGCGAGAATCTCGTACAGATTGTTGCGGCTGCTTCGACCACTTCGCCAATTTCCCCGTAAATTAATAATAAGCACGTGTGTGTTTTCCTTCGCTTCAGCGAATTTTAAACAGTTAGCTAATTAATAAATCCGGAGAGCTTAACGACGTGGTTTTGGTGAAAGCTGAACAAAAATCGTCAAAACAGAGGATGGTTTACGATCGCACGTTTGCATCTGGAATAAGTTATTGAAGTCATTAAAAATCGAATTGCACTGTGGATCTACAACAACGGCCCAAAGCTGAATTTGGGTTGCATCAACCCCAACTTTTCTCAGGTCAGGTACTTATCTGTAATTACATCCTAAAGTGTTTGCTGAAATGTGAATACCCCCAGTGATGTGCTTAAATTAAAGGACGTTTGCTGAATTAGCAACTACTTTGACTTAACGTCAATTCATGTTGGTGTATTTTGTGCACCTTGCGCTGCTATAGAGATTCCATATGTGTCTGACCTACGTTTTAGTTTTGTCAACGTTTAATAAGATTTCTTTATTTTGTGCGGATATAGTTCGAGATGGTACACTCCAGAGTCAATGTTTTAATTTGTACACTCGGGGTTTTGTTAGATTGTTTACTTGAGTTTTGAATTTTTTAAATTGACTTGTCTTGCGTGATTGTAGTTACATTGTGGATTGTTTGTTCGGCACTCCCAGTCATTTAAATTTCAAGAAACCTCATTTGTAAGCTAATACATATTTGTATTTCTTTGGGTAAACGTGTCATTTGTCTAAGCAGTTATGTTTAATCTTTGAGTGGACAATTGTTATGTTCAAACTAGTGTTTGCCTATGAGATAAAGCAATTAAGTGACATAATGCGGACACAAAATTAGAATATAGAACTAGTTCGCAACATGTGCTAATTAAACTGTTTGCATACAAGACTCAGCTTTAGTGTTGGTTTACTGGGTCACGTTGTAATACTATAAGAAATCGTTTCGCAGGCAGCTGCATAATAATACTATTACTAGGTCAGATTTCACACACATCGTTTATCAGCAGGGTATTATTATGCAAACGTCGTGTTTTTGTGCTTATGCCAATAGTAGGGTATGAGATCAAAGCAAAACTTGACACACATGCAATTATGTATGAGGACTTGTATTTGTTAATATTTATAATATAATTCTAAACTCTGAGGTGTATTCATTTGTGACCAGACACAGGCTACAATTGTTTAAGGGGTAGTTAGGGCTGGCTACTCCAGTCACATTTTATATCAAACAAAAACTTTTATCTCCTTCAGTAAAGCAACGTGGTACGTCCTGAACGAGTACAAGAAGTAATCCACGGAACTAAGCAAATCGAAGGCTGGCATAAATTCAAGGAGCATCGCGGACAGTTAAGATATTGTAAAAGGGAAGTTTTAATTTAGTAGCTGAGGCAATTAAGCCTTCACGTAAGTATTTTGTATCAGACCCAATCTGTTTCGACCGTGATCGGAGTGAACCAGCGAGCCAAGGATTGAATTTCACGGTGGAGCCTTGGCATTTCATCATCATTTTTACTGTGCTAACACAGCATCACACTTCACGAGTAACTTGAACCACACCCACCCGCAAGCTATCTGTGGACGATCGGGGGCTTTAAAACCGTTGCCTCCCAACGCAAACCAGCCTGTGTTAAGCGCGGTCCGGTGTTATCGTAAAATAACGTTTACACCGCGACAGTTCACATTAATTTACACACTACGGTAGCTGGGGAATGAAATGTACTGCTTTTAGTCCCTTTGTCGAGCATGCTACAATATGTCATTTATCTACCAGAAAATCACCCAGTTGGAGCTTGTTGTTAATAGTCTAATGATTGACAAAAGTGTTGTGATAGTCTGTGCTAGTGACCATTTTAGAATATCAACGCTATATTTTATTGTATTATCTTAACAACTAATGATTATTGAAAATGCATATCTTGGCCTGGAAGGTACCATTTTACATGTTTTTATGGTACTGAACACATTATAGTAATTTACGATGCAAGTAACGTTATCAAGCTTTTTACATTACGCGAGAATAGTTTGAATGAACGAGTGAGATTAGGAGCGAGTTCTTTAAAATTCTCGAGTAATGTAGAAAGTAGGTAACGTTAAGTATATCGTAACACGGTTTATTTTATCCTAAAATACTAATCTTTTTAAAAAATAGGAAACATGGTTATTAATGACATTTACAACAGCGAGTGGTGGTAGCACTAGTAAGATAAAAACTCAATACTGTATTGTTGGTAGTACTGTCAGGTTATGTTAAATTTGAAATTTTCAGGTTAAGGTTTGCGTCAGTTTGTGTTAAATAACAAACAAAACCTAACCTACTAACATCGAATTTGACATAGACTGACAATACACTTCAATGCTGTCCACATGTGATTGAATGCTAATAAAGTGTCGTTATGTTATTTTTCTTAACAACACTAGTGCTGTTAAATGCATCTTAACGCAACTCGTTGCTAACGAGTTATTGTCATAATAACATAATAGGATACAATAAAAAACATTTTAACAAACATTGAAATAGTACCTACAGTATGTAGAATAGTTATTAGTATGAAACAGTTAGGAAAAATAGATTCCTTGGTAAAAATGCTAATATTTCAAGTATTATTCATAGGATGAATTTACCATTATCAATAGTATCGTCACAGAGAAGCAACCTGTGAAAACTAACACACTTAAAGAATTAAGCTACACAGCTTAACGCACTATTCAATTAGCCAGAGCGAGAGATTACCCTATTATACACAGTGGGCAAAAAAACGATCAATTTTTAAACGCTGATCAAACCTCAACTGGTTGGTTAATTGGCACTGCCTTACAACTATTAGATTAGTCAATTCGATAAGCTTTGTAATGATGTATAATATGTGAATAGAAGCATGTTACAGAACTACAATACCATCGCTTGAACTTGATTAATAAAAATCAACGATTCCAGCTCGGTAGTGATTTAATAATTATTTAATTCCTAAGTAGGCGGCCCTGTTAAATTTTACAAATGTCATTCATTTAATTGATTTACATCTGTCAGTTCATTTTCAACAATTGTGGGTGCAACAACTTGCAACGAACTTACGTGAGTGGACAATAATGGTACGTTTAAATCAAAAAGACAAGATTTTTATGAAATCTTTATGCAGAAATGGTCTATCTACTACGGGGGTCATATAGAACCATACTTGTAATTTCATTTATTAATAAAGATAGTTTTTCGCAAAGCAAAAACAAATAGTTACTCTGAAATCAATTATTTTTATTAACCAAGTTCAAGCGATAGTATTGTAGTTCTGTAATATGCTTCTATTAACATATTCTACAGCATTAAAAATCCTGTCGGACTGACTATCTAATAGTTGTAAAACCATTCTAATAGACCAACCAGTTGAGATTTTGTCAGAGTTTAAAAATTGATCTTTTTAGCCCACTGTGTGAAGCTTTTAAAATATTAGCTCCTTGAAAATTTCTTTCTTTTCGATGGAAACGGTTTCTTTGTAAATACAAACAAGAGCACGCTACCCGAAAATCTTGAAAAGGTATTAACTCAAACAGATGCCAGTTAAGTAAATTTATAAAATCTTGCAAATTGTTATAGTTTGGATTTCATGATTTAAGCTAAAATATTTCTTTGAATGGTTTGAAAACATTTGGGTATTTCTGCAAGGCCGTTTGTTCATATTATGTGGGAAATATACCAAATACAGCAACAGCAATAGCAGAAATTAATTTCACATTTGATTCTTACTTCGTCCTCAAACGACTTCGAATGAATTCGTCATGCTACATGTGGATAACACATATTCCTATACAAAAACATAAAATTTGGTCTTATAGTTCTAATAAAATCAGACTTCAAGACTGTTTCAAATCGTATCTACTATAAGAATGCAGCTCTTCTGCATTGCAATATCTTTTTCTAATCCAAGCACATGCATGTCCAATTTAAAACAATCCCACGAAGAAATGCAATTCATCAGTTTAGAATAGGCAGATATCCGTATTATACCTCATATTAAGGATTCAACAAGCAGAGAGGAACAGATAGTGACGATATTATCGAATGACACATACGGTCTGGTTTTTCTTTTATAATATATCATTGGACTACCTTCAGGAATCTTGAATTGAATTGTGAATTCGTCTAGGTGTTGGATCTACGACGCGCCAAGTACCAGTTCATATAATGGCTGAACGAACTGCAATCCGCCATGTACATCCTGCTTTTCACTTCTTTTGGTCAGACTGTACTAGCAAGTACACCCGAACCAGTTCTCATAAACTTCATAAGCACTGCAAGTGAAGTAATAATTGAGCAGTAGATACAACTAGCGGAAGACTAGTTCGTACAAGTTTTGAAAAAGAAATCACTGTCTAAAAGAGTGGACGAATTACGAATGATTCTTTACACACATGGGGAAACATTTTCAAAAACGAAAATCCAAAATTTGTTTAAAGCTGTATTGCAAGCGAATGCCGCACCTGCACTTTAAAATCACAATTTTCTGTCAAATACACATTAAACAAAATAAATTTCTTTTTATTTTTGTTTATACTCAGGAAGTATCAGTTAAATAGTAATAATATTTTGTACATAGCTCAGGTTTCTAGCCATGACGAAAATGGAATCGAACAGATAAAAGGTGAACATCGTAAAAGGGACAAAAATGTACAGCGATCGTTGCGGATCGCAATCAGCGCAAACAGAAAGATGCGGCAAACGACGCAAACTGTACTCACGGCAGATAGAAATGTACAGCGATCATCGCCGATAGCATTTACGAGGAAAGTTCTGTGTAAAGCCATTTAGAGGTTTTTAGTATTATTTTTCCCAAAGTTTAGATGGCGTCATCTAAGATACAATAATACTAAAATTTCTTACTTTACTACTTAATCTTTATTTTCTCAATTCTTTAAATCGACTATCCTGTATTTCAAACATATAAAAACAGAGCATTCGATTACTTTTACTTAGACCCCCAACAATGTGCTTTATTTCGCAGTGTTTCAGATATTAAGCTTTTTATTTTTTATTTTATTTTTATTTTATTTTTGGTACTCATCCAACAGCCGTTAGACCAATTATAGGCGTCGCTGCACATTTTATGGGGATTTCCAACCCCACTAACGACTGTCATGGCGTTATTATGACATCCGGGACCAACTATTTCCCTGTCAGCCGTACCACGAGGCGCCGAGAGAAACAGCCATGGAACTCCCATCCAAGTTCTGACCAGAAAGAGCGTTGCTTAACTGTACTGATCGAACGTGGACGCTTGTTCAAGCTACACAACCCGGACCTTTTAATAAAAATCACGAGAAATGTGTCCTTGCAGAAGGTTTAGAACCACACTAGTTAGCTGTGGAAAAATGTAGGACTCATAAGAATTTAAATAACAACAAAATACTGTGTTTAATTAAAAACATATTTTTATGAGCCACACAGTCAGAAGCATTTTAAAATATGCCCCTTTCAACACCATCACGATTACCTTAATCAAACTTTTTTTCTTCAAACTAGCTGGCCCGGCAAACGTTGTTTTGCCCAAAAATAATTTGTCTCTGACACCCCGTTTAACCACTATAGAGTTTTATATCATGTTCATCGTCTTGGACTTAAAAATATATGCTACTTTCTAGCTGTACCCGCGACTTCGTAAGCGCGAGGTTCGTTATTTCTGTATTAAATAATGACTAATTAGTTTCTGTCATCCCAGCCCATCTTATCCCATCCCATCCCCGTCCCCGTCCCGTCCCGTCCCGTCCCGTCTCCTCCTCTACCATCCCATCCCATCCCTTCCCGTCCCGTCCGTCCCGTCTCGTCCCATTCCTTCCCGTCCCATCCCGTCCCGTCCAGTTCAGTCCCGTCCCGTCCCGCCCCGTCCCTTCCTGTCCCTTCCCGTCCCTTCCCGTCTCGTCCAGTCCCGTCCCGTCCCTTCCCGTCTCGTCCAGTCCCGTCCCGTCTCGTCCCTTCCCGTCCCGTCCCGTTCCGTCCCCTCCCGGCAAACGTTGTTCTGTTCAAAAATAATTTGTCTCTGAAACCCCGTTTAACCACTATAAAGTTTTAATTTTATGTCATGTCCATCGTCTTGGACTTAAAAATAAATGCCGTTTTCGCAATCACCGTCCTAAAAAACCTCAATAACGACACCCATATCGATTTTTAGGCTTATTTACCCCATTTCACCTCTTAAGTGGTAGCGAACCCGACAGACGTTGTCCTGCCCGAACATTGATTTGCCTGCTATTAGCGTGTTCAGCAAACGTTTTTCCGATATTCGAATTTTCGATTTCTTCCATTTTAAAAACATGCTAATAGCTACAACTATTTTCATTATCCGTAGCGCGCTGGTCATCATTGCGGTTGGCACGTAAAATAGATACCCGCGCAGCTGACTGTCTTCGACGACCTATGTTAGCTCGTCGTGCCTTTGGCATTGTAACGGACACTATAAAACGACACCGAATTGTTTTCACAATCACTTGTACACAAACCAAATTTGAATGTCTGACTGACTTACTGACTGCGACGACCCTGCATTCGCTTCGCCCCCTGTGGGTGCAGGTAACGGCTGGGCCTCCCAGGTCAAAACTGTCCTTCCGAGAATTGTCGGCACAAACAGCACAATAGCTCTGATGCGGATTATGACATGATTTTATTTTCCGGCTTTCCCTTTGGATTTTTCCGAATTTTCTTTTTTGCTAAACCACCTCTGGAGTAAGACGAACACAACAAAAGAAAAATCATCCAAATCGGTCAAGTCGTTCTCGAGTTTTTGCGTTACTAACAGACGGCGATTCATTTTTATATATAAGAAGATAAGATAGTGACGCAGCTTCAGCGCTCAA
>OW679194.1:184150110-184458454 GCA_940337035.1 Agriotes lineatus | reverse complement strand
GGATACATGTAATTTGTATACTGAAATACACCCTCTCCGTCATTATCTTGCTGCAAATTATTTTTTAATAAAGTCTAACAACATTTTCGAGACGAACCGGTTAGTAATCAAAGAGAGCATTATAGTGTTTGTGAAGAAACAGAAACGGACATTTTGGCTTCCATGGAGGTAATTCTACACCATCAACAAAAAAAATTGTTTGCGCTAATAAATTATTAAAAACGTAGGGGTAGATCCTGTTACTAACTTTAATGTCATTTAAACAAAAGACTAGCAACCAAAAGGTCTCTTATCACACGTTATTGAATTCAGAATTTAGAGACGAATCACATTTTTTAAAATAATATTCATCCTGCTCTAGGCGAAATAAAAAGTTAAGATAATTTTTGGTTAAACCCGAAATAGAATTTTAATTATAACCATATAGTTTTTGTGTTTTGTTGTCGGAAAACACTAAACCTAAGTTTCATAAAGCTGTAGGTATAACCACAACGTATGAGTGAAGTCAAACTAAAAATTTAAATTACAAGTTTCAGTATTTTTTTTAAACTTAGTAGTAAAAATAGATGTTTGGATGTAGGTTAGAACGTGAGAGGAAGACTGAGGCTTCTACGTGCACTATATCTAATAAAGACGTCCAACGTTCTGTATTCTGTTGTATAGCAAATGAATAAATGCCGATTAGTTTTCAATTGCATTTACATTTAAAAATGTTACAACAGCACTTTTAGCTGCAATCATGAATTTCAGTATTTTAAACATTTGTACTATGTTTAAGTGTTGTGATGCAAATAAAATTATGTATGCATTAATTTCATGCATAATATTTAAAACTATCAAACTCGCTTCAAATGGCACCCAGCCTGCTGATAAAGCATTTGTTAGATGGTAAAAACTTGAATCACTATGGTTTCCCATTCCTTTGTGTAGTTGGCATCATTATTTCTATTATTTTAGGTGTCTGCACTTAGTTTAAATATAGTTACACCTAACAACTTACTACACTAAAAATCATTTATTTTAATATGCCAAGTTTATAAATTCATTAAAAATGTAGACCGATTTTTGGAAAAACGGAAATAGACCTTAAATTTTTTAAAATCGCACCTACATTTTTGAAGTTATTATGTTGTACTTACCGATTTTGTGTTTTCCTGCAGCAAATAGTTATTCAAATATTTCACTTTCTATTCGCATTTATTGGTGATTGTCCTACATCAGAAATTCTAAGTTTAATTGAAATTGATTTTTGGCGGTCGTTGTTGCAAAATCATTGTAATCTACTTTAAAATTGGCTTCATTGCGAGAAAGCATGTCCAAGAGCTGTAATAAACAGGAGCACTTTCCAATTCAATTTTAGTGCGTTTTTGGGTAACTTAAAGGCATTTTAAATGCATCTTTCTTTTATGATAAGAAATCACACCGTGGCCGTTACACGGTTTTAGAAAGTGCTTTTCAGCATTAACTTTTAAGGCCTACGCGTTTTTATGAAGGTTTTCACCATAAATAACTTTTTCTGGTTGACTCAACATTATGAAGTAATCTACGAGATGTAGGTGGCAGGTATTGTGGGCATAGGCCATTGTCCGACTATTACTCGCTCGATGGATTGCAGACACGGTGGTTTTACCAATTTTTACGTTTTTATTTGTAATAGAAATCTATTGTAGAAACGCTCCAGTGAGACTAATAACCTACGCTAAATTGGAGAAACTTCAAGAAGCATAAAACGCAGGTCAACAAACTTTGTAGAGGTACGGTATTCCTAATCACCCTGTATTTTGTATTGGTTTAAGCCCCGACTGCACAGAGCTAGTTGGAAACTACTGCCCCCAATTGATATTGAGTTAGTGTAGTCGTTGCTATGGAATTCGCTGGTTAAATCGAATTTAAACGTCAACCACAATGATACAGCTGGCTCTAACTGCTTTTTTGATTATAACGTATTCCATTTCAGTTATTATGAAGTAGGGTTATTGTATATCGTCGATTCAGTGCCCTTTTGGGTAATATAATACTTATCTTTTATTTTCTCAAACACGCACGTCGCATCTTTTGTGTAAAAAGCAAATATAATATATAGTTTCAAATATCTGCAATCTTAAGTAATATTACCTACGTATATTAATACGTACTCCTTGAAGTTTTCAGAATATACTTCAAAATGTACTCAGAATGAATTGCTTATATTGAGCTTTTCGTACCTAAAATAAAAAAAAAAATACATTTACCTCTCGAATATAGAAATTTATATTACCGAATGAATAATTTACTTTGAGCTTTTCGCTCTGCCGAGGACAGTTCGGATGTGCTGGAGAAAAAAGGAAGGACATGATAATAAAATGGCGATAATTGGAAAATAAAGTACTGAAGATGTGAAAAGCTGCCTATTTTGGATGGGAATCATGTTTTATCCAAACAGTTTCGTGTTACTTAACAACTCAAAATTCCTGAAACTGTTAACAAAATATCATAGTGTGCACTGACCTGTCACAACAGAGCATTTGAAAAGAACAGATTTGAGTGCTATTTTATCATGAAATATTATCAGGAGTAATATAACTAGTAGTACGCTTATTAATGGTGATTTTTTAAAATTAATATAATGAGTTATAATCCCAAAGCTAAAAATACAACGAGTCCATAGAAAGAATTGTATTTTCTTGCAATCGGAATAGAAAGAAATGATTATTGGGCGTACTGCGAAGCAAAAATGGGCTGAAATTATTTTATTTTTTTATGCTACTTGTCCTGTACGGTCGGTGGCGAAACGGCGGCGCCGAAACGTTCGTAAACCGCTATTGGGTGTAAAGTAGTTGCTTCAGTTTCATATCTTATTCTGAAGAATCTTTCTTGTAAGTAGGACTTTAGGATGATATACATTGCCTCTGGTAGAGTTTTCTTTAGCTTATAAAGTAATCCTTGATGCCAAACCTTATCAAAAGCTTGGCTAACATCAAGAAACACTGCAGCGCAATAGCTTTTATCTTCAAAAGTTATTGAATTCTATCTACTACCTGGTGGATTTGTTCTATGGTAGAGTGTTTCGTTCTAAAGCCAAACTGATGGTCTGGAATTAAGTTTCTTTCGGCAATAATATCTTGTAGTCTCTTTGCTAATAGTTTTTCTATTATCTTTGCCATTATTGGAAGCAAACTTATAGGTCGATATGAAGTTGGTTCATTTGGCGGTTTTTCCGGCTTTTTTATTAATATTATTTCGGCCACTTTCCATTGTACTGGGAAGTATTCCAGTTTAAGTGCGGCATTGAAGAGTGATGTTTACATACTCAATCCTTTTCTAGGTAGTTCTTTCATAACCTGAGCAGTGATCAGGTCGTACCCTGGTGCTTTTTTAGTATTTAGGTTTTTAATAACGTTTTTAACTTCTTTTGACGTAACAAGTTTGATGCACTCACTCGGTTGTGCTAGTTCATGCAAAAATGCAACTGTTTCTTCATCTTCGTTTTCCTTGGCCGCCGGAAAAGGTTGAAAGACCTCTCTCAGATGAGGTTGTTCTTTGGGTTGCTTAAGTTTTTTGGTAGCTTTCCAGAGTGCATAATCTGTATCTTCAGATGCTGACAGATTTTCAATGTATCGCTTAAAGCCATCGTTTTTGAGTTTTGTGAAAAATTCTTTAAGTTGTCTTGCTGCACGGTTGTAATTTATCCTCTCTTGGGGATATCTTGACCTTTGCCAAATTTTTCTAAGGCGCCTTTTTTTTAATTTTATCCCGAACAACGGGTGGACAGTTAATTTTGTTCTTTTTCCGTCTTTAAATTGGTGTTGCTTCCCAGGTAGCTTCTTAAATCAGTGTAGTAAATTTCTGCGCTTTTTTCTCCAGTTCTGTGGCTATTTTGAGAGACACTTTCAAGTTCGTTTTCTCATCAATTAATACTTTAAAGTGTTCCCAGTCGGGTTTTGGGTTGAAAAGTCTAACTGGTTGATCCTTTTCTATTATCTGTGAGTGAATTGTTGCTATTACCGATGTATGATCCGATGCAATATCATAGTTGGGAACAATAATCAAATATTCACGAGCAAACCCCTTAGTGAAAAAGAATTCTAAACAGGCAGGAATCTTCCGAGGATCTGTTGGCCAGTATGTGGGTTTGTAGGTGGAAAGATGATCTAGATGTAAATCTTGGATAACATTATACAGTATTTTTTCTCTTCCTGGAGCTGAGATCCTGGATCCCCAAGTGGTGTGCTTGGCATTATAATCGCCGCCAGCCAAGAATCTATTACCGAGTTCATTGAAGTAGTTTATGAACATTTCCCTGTTTGACGAGTAATTACTACACTTGCTATTTGAAAGAATGGTTCTTCTATTTTGCTTAGTAAATGATGTTTAATGCCTTCTCTTATGATGACTGCAGCACCAGCCTTTGCTCTTCGTTCTGCATCTGGATGGGCTGCGCTGTGGACTATGTAGTGTGGTATTTTAAAACTCGTGTTGGATGTGAAGTGGGATTCGGATATTAATAGAATGTCTATTTTATGAAGTGCTAAGTATGATTCAAGTTGGTTTCGGAGGCCGTTGGCATTCCATAAGCATCCTTCATCTAATAGACGTGTCTGTCTGGGACGCAGTTTTGTCTGTCTGGTACGCCGTTTTGTCTGTCCGGGACGCTGTTTCATCAGCCAAACCGTAAGAGATAGAGAAAAAAGTTATGAAAGTTATATGTTTGGACTGGTCATGTCAGGTCAGGAACTGAATTTCAGTCACGTGACACTTCCGGTTTTAGAGAAATCACAAAAAAGGCCGTTTTTCAAATAGAACGCGTATTAAATAAAAACTGTTTCAGCAGCCAAACGGAGCTGCGACCCTCTGCGCCTTAAAACGTCGATCGGTTAGGCAACCACTTTGACAGCTTCCAGAATGTTCCGATGCCCTCTGCGCCTTCAAACCTCGATCGGTTAGGCAACCACTTTGACACTTTCCAGGTCTGGGCACAGTTTTTATTTAATACGCGTTCTATTTGAAAAACGGTCTTTTTTGTTTTTTTAAATGAGACATTTGTCTCACTGGACTGCTAGTCCTTTATCTAATAAACGTGTCTGTCCGGTACGCTGTTTTGTCTGTCTGGGACGCTGTTTCAGCAGCCAAACCGTAAGAGATAGAGAAAAAAGTTATTAAAGTTATATGTTTGTAATGGTCATGTCAGGTCAGGAACCGAATTTCAGTCTCTAACACTAATTATTATCTTAATTATAATCCTAACTTTTTAGGTTAGATTCTAGGCAAATTTTATCAAGGCGCATGCGACTGGTAGTTTGCTACCAACAATGACGTCATATACGTACGTGTGGTGAATACGCGTTCTATTTGCAAAACGGTCTTTTTTGTTTTATTAAATGATACATTTGTCTCACTGGACTGCTAGTATCTTATAATATATTTCACCCATTTTATTTCCTTAATTTCTGGGCTTGTTTTAGCTCTTCTCTCAGCTGTTTGATTTCTGTGATAAGAGCAAAGATTGCTTGCTGTTGTTTGTTTATATGTTGTTGCAATTAAACGTTTTGTTGTTGCAGATACACATTTTGCTGTTTTAAGATTGTTATGATGTCGTGTTCAATTGTGGTTGTTGCATTTGTAGGTTTGCTTTTGGTCCTTGTGAAGGTTGTTCCATTAGCTTTTGAGCATAAGAAATACCTGGTTGGTTTTTATTTGCGATTGCTTCCCAAGCATACCCATTTTTGAGGCCACACTGAACAAATGTAGACTATGTGTATAGAGTAGTCATACAAATAAGTAATGTAAAAACCGTATTAATGACTCTCGTCTACTGAAAACTCATGAGTAGCGTATAAACACATAATGCCAAGTTGCCGCATTTTATTATATTCACTTATTCCTTTCATTTCGCAAGCATCAATTTTTACCATAATCGGCGTAATGTTTTGGTTTGGCCACTAAGTCATGTATACTGCTCTCCAACGATTTCTGTTTGCCGCCAACAACCTCGCTTATCTACATTCTATTTCCTTCGTTTGCAATGCCTGTTGTACTTCGTTGTACCACTTTGTCCTTGCTCACATTTTTTGTAACCCTACATTTCCATATCTTCCTAGGTATCATGTAACTCCCACTATCGAGCTGGTGGCCTAGTGGTAAGAGTGTCAGACTCGTAATCTAGCGATCAGTGGCCGCGGGATCAAACCCCGGGGTAGACACGAGTGTACGTGAAAAGATGTACAAAAATCAGTCCTTCTCAGGACTAACCAGAATTTCATTCACCTGAGGACGCGAGTAGACCAAAAACTCCCGAAACGTGGTGTGATAAACACCAAAGACAGTGGAAAAAGTCCGATAAAACATCTTATAATAGACCACTGTTAAAAATTACATCATTCGCAGAACAACTCCTCATTCTCGAAAAATGACCATGCCATCGTACCTGACCATCAACTTTATGGGGGCCTGTACTCCAGCCCGTTCCCTCAAAATTTCATTCTTTATCCGGTCTGGTTTCGTTACCCCGTCTACGTAGTGTCGCATTTTACTATTCCGCAACCTTGATTTTTGTTACACTGATAAAAACAAGGATTCACTACCCATAAATTACTACTGGTATAAAGAGTGTTTCAAAAACATGGTCTCAACTTAAGGAGATTATACAGGACGTTAAACATTTTGAATATAAATCCATCCGGAAATGTGCTGTTTTGGCTCAAAGAGCAATTTTGACAGGTTGATGTAAAAACTCTATTAGAACTGATTGAAATGCAGAAGAGCACCATATCAATATAATAAGAAAAAATCAATCACTACATTTGGTGAACATTGACTTGAACGTTGCTTTGGTTTGAGCCATATTCTTATTAAAATAAAAACTTGGAGACTACATGCAATATCAGCGAAACTAAACGGCCCTATTACTCAATCGATGGCGTAATTGTGGTAAAATATTGTTTTCAATCCACCATCAGCCAAGAGAAAATAGTAATTCCAAGCAAGAAGGAGGCCCAGGTCCCCCGGAAACTGCACGCTCTTGAATTTGAGAAATAAGTTTTGCATCGAGGAGAGGAAGGGTCTAATACCAGCAGTTGAACAATAGCCGATCAAATAGGTGCCTCCCATGCAGCAGTATGGCGTGTCTGGCATGAACAGCTATTGTATCCTTATAGTCTCCAAAAAGTACAAGCGTTGCGAGTGATTATTAACCTAGAGTATATTTCTGCCAATAGTTTTTGCCCAATCTTGTAATGCAACCTAATTTTTGTTTCGTCGATGTTTTATTCGAGGCGGTTGTTTTAATAGTCGGAATAGCGACACATGGGACGTCCATAATTCGCACGCCGCGCTGTTTGGATTAGACCAAATCTACTTCAATTTCCCTTAACGTCTGGGCTGGTACTGTGAAAGACTGTTTAATTAGACCGTAACTTCCACCTCGCTTAAATGGCTACATGTATGTGCAATTTTGAAACATGTTCTGCCTGGGCTTTTGAGCCGATAGATTGTAAGAGGAGATCCCGTAAGATGACCAGCGCGAAGTCCAGACAACACCTCTAGACTTTTTTTCTGGGGTTACGTAAAGTTTATTAAACTTTTACAAAAAAAGATTTGTTAGGGAAAGCGATCGCTGCCTTTGTTTTTTTTTACAAACTCCGCACATATTCCATCGAATAACGGATGATGTAATTGTCGGTGCACTATTTTAACAACAGTTTTCCATTTAACTGATGTTATTAAAATATAGATTAATTGAATCAAATCGCTCTGGAATTAAAACGGCACATAAAGTAGAAATTGAGTTTTAATTTTTACTCTTATGTTTATTAACTTCTTATTTAAAAACGAAAATATCTTCTCGTCAACATCAAATCGAGGATTCAAAAGCGCTCATGAGCCAAAACGGCACATTTACTGACATGAGTTTATATGCAAGATGTGTCTGTTTCAACGTTCCCTATAGCCTCCTAAACACCATGTTTTTGCTTAAAATAAAACTGCTGATCTTTATTTTTCTTTTCTCGAGTTCAAAGTTCAAAACTCTTCTGCAATGTCTTGTGATTTGGTGCGCTTAGTAATACTCATCAGCGTACGCCATTATCTCCACATTCAGTGGTTGAAAGTATTCCATTTCACACTTCTTCATCTTCGTTTATACGTCTTCATAATTTCATCCATAACCACCAAAAATATTAACGGACTCCGTATTCCCCTCTGTTGAACTCCGAAAACAAAGCATTGTGACATGTGATTCCCTGTTCTAATGCGGTGGCTTGTGGTTTGACAAAAACTTTTTTCTACGACCACTACTAAAAGTAGACCTTTTAGCACTAAAAATGTGTTTCACTAAAAATAAGGTTTTTTCCACGACCGGGAGTAGAACTCGGTTTCTATAGCATCAAAATTGTGACAGAAGTAAAACATTTACTCCCTACAGACTAAATAAGACAAAAATTACCCCTAGGGAGTTTTCATTATCACTGACAGAACAATTATGTCAAATTCGAGGTTATCAGGTTAGGTTTTGCGTCAGTTTTGACACAAAGTGACGCAAAACCTAACCTGCTAAGAGCTCAATTATGTCAAATTCGAGGTTATCAGGTTAGGTTTTGCCTCAGTTTTGACACAAACTGACACAAAACCTAACCTGCTAACCTCGAATTTGACATAATTGTGAGCTTTTGTCATAATGACTTACAGTGCCACCAACTTTAAAATTTACTATAGGCTACTAATTTTAAAATAATTGTAACTAAAATGCCAATAAATGGCGTTTAAAAAACGGGTTTCCGTTTTTAATCTTCCTGTAACGTGAAAAAAAATAGTATATGCAACTCGGGTAGAATGCTATTTTGCTTCAGTGCAATTTCTGAGTCAGAAAGTTATTCTCGTTACTTATTTCGTTAGAGGTAAAGTGTTTTTTAAATAAGTAAAGCATTATGTAACGAATAAAGTCAAATGTGTACTATTATAATTACCTTTGATAACTAACTTTGACAGCTACCGGCTGCAGAAACAGTCACCTGCGCGTCAAGGTCATCTCTTTACTATTACATAAATTATAACTGTCATAAATGCAAACCTTTGTTAAATCGACATTTATGGATTAATAACAGTAAATTTAAGGCGTAAAAAAGGTATTGTGTGCAAACTCGTGCTAAAACATCCACTTTTAGTACTTGTTGCGCAAATAGCTATTAATCGCTTGCAACACTTTTATAGATGCTTTTCTTTTTTGCAGAGTATCCCATACCATGCGTCTCGTAACATTTTTAAATGCACTTTCTAGTTCTACAAATACATTGGTTTCTTTTACCCAATAACTTTTTCTAATAATTGCCTTATAACGAATGTTACGTCTTGGGTAGTTGGTGTGAATTCGCCCTGCTCTTCTTCAAATTGGCTCTTGTCTCAACCTAGTTAGGAGGAAGATACTTTCATGTTGTTTCCAAGCTTATATTTTAAACTTTCCTCTGGTAATTACTTTAGTAGTTCTAGGACGATGCTATCCTATCCTATGCTTTTATTTTCCGCTACATTATGCTCTTCGAAGTGTGCCTTTGAGTTCTCAATTTTTCTTTGAGTTGTTTGAATTGTAACAGATAATTGAGCTGCCATCTTTAGTTACCATATTGCTAATTGCCGGTTGCTTTTCTTTACTAACGCTCTTTAAAATCTTGTAGAAGGGCTTTTAGTTTTCTTTTTTGCTTGTCTCCATCATATTCCCGAACTCCTCCCGCTTTTCCTTTTTAGCTCTTTCTACCATTTATTTTACTCATTTTCTTTGATTCTTACATGTTTGACATTCAACTAAACCTCTGCTTCTTAGGTAACTATGCCAATAACTCTTTTTTATTGCACTTCCATTTTAATAGCTTTCGCCTACCATGCCACCGTCAGCAATTGCAACAAGTGGTACACATGATTTGTGATAAGGCGCGTTATCCTGGTGATAAAAAACACACCCTTTGTCAGCATTCCACGCCGTTTTTGTTTCATTGTTTCTGGCGGTTTTCAATTAAATACACAAAATAAACACCTGTTTTTTCTATTTTGAAAATAATCAACCAAAATAATTCCTTTGGCATCCCAGAAACCAGATATTTAAACTTTTCCAGCTGACTGTTCTCCTTGTTCTGCATTTTGGTTTTAGGGCCATAGTCGAGAAAGTTTTCCTTGTCTTTTCCATAATGGGATAAAAACAGTTCTTAAGTCAGCACGCAAACATGTTGCTGATCGAGCGTCAAAGATCTTGGAATCCATCTTGCTAACAGTTTTTTCATCCCTAAATATTTTACCAGGAGCTCGTGTACTACATAGTACGTACGTAAGGCTAGTTTGATCTACTATATTTCTATTCATTACAAAATCACGAACTTTCACTGCCTATATTTCCAGTAACGGAAACACACTTGCATGCTCGTCATTACATGATGTTCTACCATATTCTCGATACTAACGTTTTACATACTCATACGAAACCGCAATCTCGCCCACAGTATTTTCTAAATCGACATGCACTTCAGTTAGGGTTAAATCATTTTTCTGAAGATATTTGATAACAACTATTTACATGAGACATTATATTTGTAGAAAACTGGAATTCACATTGGCATTTCAACACATATTGTTTTGTAATAAGTAAGCCTAATCTGATGAGACTTTGCATGCAGTATGTAGAAATAATGTAATGTACATAACCGAGATTAAAAATTCTAGGGTAACTAGAAATAAGTCCAGGGCGAAGCAAATCAATCAGCCCTCTTACTTTTTACTTCCTTTTACTATAAAGGAAGTATTGGATTCACCCCAAAAGTTCGAAATTGAGTTTTCAACGGATCTTCACGTTTTAGAGTCCCCTGATCCCAAAAAACATATTTTTTTTCATTGGTCTGTCTGTGTGTCTGTGTGTGTGTCTGTCTGTCTGTGTGTCTGTGAACAGAATATCTCAAAAACGAAAAGAGGTATGGCGTTGAAACTTCATATATAAGTTTTGTATAGTATGTAGATGAGACAGCAAGCTTTTTAAGAAAATCGCATAACCGGAAGTAGGTGTTTACTCTTGTTATTTTTCAGTTGTTTTCGATTTTTTCAAAAACGGCTCTAACGATTTTTTTTAAACTTTACATTTTTCTTACATTTTTAATGTGTATTGATGTGAGATAGGTGATTTTCCAGTTGAATACTTCTAAAGTGGGTTTCTTTTGTTTTTTTATTAACTCCTATTTTAAATAAAACACCCGGTATATTATTACATTTTTGAATTTACCTTAAAATTCTAGAGAAAATTTGTCTCTTCAACTAACGCTCGATTTTGTACCGTTTTTGTAGAATTTGTAATTTTTGAAAATTTTTAACAAACGGTTACAAATTAAAAATGATATTTTTGACTAATTATAAGATCACTGTAAAAGGAAGTTGTGTGAGTGTATCACACCAGATTTTTTATCGTCAGCTTTCTAAATCCCCGACTCCCAAATATTTTTTTTCGACAGTGTGGGTTTACTGAATAAAAACGAATTTAAGATGCAGCTTCCCATACATTATATTTAATTCACAATCTCCGAGTACTATCAGCTAAATATTCACGTGCTGTTTATAGACGTTTCGTTTGCGCTTTTGTAAAGTAATGGGAATATTTAACTCATAGGCAGAGCATCTGTCAGTTTTACTTAGTCAACACAAACAGAACATAACGAAGAAGGATTTCAGACTTTTTTTCTACAATAGTCTGAAACTTTTAAAATCAAAGAGCTCTTCTGGGCTTAAATGTTCCTTTAAATTAAACATGTTAACACTACAAATCGTGGGAGTAGGTATAATCTAACCATCTCCGTTTCAAATATCCTTATTTAGTTGTTTAATTACTGTCAAACCAAATCTCATTTTTTCAATTAATTTGTGAAGAATGTTAACTAATTAGTCAGCGTCTACACATTGTTTATCTACGTTACTCTATTATTTAAAATGTGAAAGTTGTAGACAATATTCTATTTCTAAAAGCTATCTACAATGCTAGGAAATAAATAATTTGATATAGATATAAGAAGCAATGACTATTGTGTATCCTTGAAAAATATTGATGAGTCATTCAAATCATTGGGAAATAAAATATTCCATTCTAAAATCTGTCCCTGAGGGCGCAATCACCGCGGCTATGCAGGACTATTCTAATTTGTTTGCCTGACTATTCATAAGAATCGATACTGCTGTCTCGGGGTGAACTGGAGCCAGACATTTAACACAACCCGGAACAAAGCTTAGCAGTAGATTCACACGGATAAAATCTTGCTGGACTTGAAGTTTCCCAGAAAGACGCTTTGATTTATAAAAATGTAGGAAGCGGTCTCCGTCAGAACAGCTCCGTATTTTTGCTTGAGCAATACATTTTGGTTTTAGAAGGGCTTTGTGTATAATTAATGGCACTATAGTCGATGCAGACGTAGTAATAGGCAATAAATTGTAAATATTGATTTCAATCTATTGGTGAAATAGTGAGCGCGGATGTCAGGTTACATTTTTATTACGGAGTGAAGGTACATTTGTATTGTGAGGGGTACATCGATGTTAGTGAAAATAAGTAATGCTAAAAGTTGTTTATTTGTACATCATTAGATTGATAAAAGTATAATAAAAACATTTTTCTCCAACCACACGAATAAGACGCCATATTGTCAAATAATTTTGTATAAAAAGTAAGTCATTTCGGGATGTTCACCAATTACCTTGGCAACCGTACACTTTTCGATTCATATTTGCACTAGTACAAAAATGGTCGCAAGATAGGGTTTTACGTGGTAAATTTTAAATAAAAAACAAACGCTTCGTCAATATTCGGCAATCGCCGTCGTTGTTGTTTAATTTCCCCGTATAGTGATTGTTTAGTTGCGCCATGACAGTTCTAGAATATAACCTACAATGTTTGATTCTAAATAATAAGTCATATTACCGAATTTATGAGTAGTTGGAGAAAAAATAGTATGTTTCATTCGTTCAAAAAATGCGTTTTCGGGACGCGTAAGACTCGCCGGACGACTTGCAGCGGAGTCCGGCGATCTGTTTTACTTGTCCGGAAAGCATGCATTTTTGTACTAATGAAACAAATAACTATTATATAAGTTAATAAACTACTAATGAAGAAAATGTAAAAAATACATTATTTCTGAAACTAATTTCTAGATTATTCTAAACAAAATATAATCTAGTGATTGAAAAGCGCCATCTGGCATTCTTTGTTTGTTATGCTTATTTTCATACCGAAAAGATACGCTAAGTTGTATTTTCTATATTTTATTATTGTAAATTAGATTTAAGCAGTGCATTTTTGAATAACACAATTGCGTAGAGCCGTCCCTGTGCAGTAAACGCATTGTAAAACTTAATTTGTGTGTCTAGCGTTAAACGCGAATCCAGAGCCTGTCCGCGGGATGAAGGAATTTTAACTAAAGATTATTCCACGAAGAAGCAAGTATTAGCGTGCGGTCTTTGCCTGAGAGCGTGACCGGTGGAGAAGTGAATTTTGCCATACGAAGTCACGAAGAACGAATTAAATACCAGCGGTTTCGACAGCCTCTGCATATTAGTTTTGGTAAGGTTCACAAGGAAGTATTTACTGGAGCAGGCCTTCTTCAGCATGTACAGAAAAGGTACTTGAATTACGAGACCTAAAGAATGTTTTTACGATGTTTCAGTATTTTGTAACTTTAGATGTTCAAGAGTTGCTAGCTGGCAGTTCAGGGATTCCCTCGTACTCGTTCAGACCCCTGTGAAGTTAGCACCACAACTTCAAAAAATGTTATTTTTTTCAAGAGTTCCAGTTGCACCCTAAAGAGTTCTAGAGTTCCTTGCTATTTTTAAAAATAGTACTATGTATTTAAGAGAAAAGAATGTGCATCGAAAATTTGGGGTGCTAACTTCACATTTCCCTAGGACAAATACCACTATAACTCTTTTTCAGTCACACTTATTGAAAAAATTCATTACACTTTTTGATAGAACTCGCCGGGGTGCTACTAGAACTCTAACAAAAAAAAAATAGATTTAAAAAAAAAATTTTATAATATGGAACAAAGTACATTTTTAATTTTTTATAGTTCCGGTAGTTCTAATGGGAGTTCTAGTAGCACCCCGGCGAGTTCTATCGATAACTCTAATAACATTTTTTGATAAGACTCGAAGTAAAAAAGTTATGCTTTTTTATGTTAGCACTTTTACAAAACGACCAAGACCTGGAAGTAATTTTTTACAGTTCTGGTAGTTCTAATAGGATCTCTAGTAGCACCGGGACGTGTTCTATCGATAACTCTAATAACATTTTTTGATAAGACTCGAAGTAAAAAAGTTACGCTTATTTTTGTGTTAGTACTTTTACAAAACAAAAGTCCTGAAAGGATTTTTTTTAAAGTTTCGATAGTTCTAATGGAAGTTCTAGTAGCACCCCGGCGAGTTCTATCGATAACTCTCATAACATTTTTTGATAAGACTCGAAGTAAAAAAGTTACGCTTATTTTTGTGTTAGTACTTTTACAAAACCACGAAGTCTTGAAAGCAATTTTTTAAAAGTTTCGATAGTTCTAATGGGAGTTTTAGTAGCACCCCGGCGAGTTCTATCGATAACTTTAATAACATTATTTTATAAGACTCGAAGTAAAAAAGTTACGCTTTTTTTATGTTAGCACTTTTACAAAACGACCAAGACCTGGAAGTAATTTTTACAGTTCTGGTAGTTCTAATAGGAGCTCTAGTAGCACCAGGACGTGTTCTATCGATAACTCTAATAACATTTTTTGATAGGACCCGAAGTAAAGAAGTTACGCCTATTTTTGTGTTAGTATTTTTACAAAACCAAGAAGTCCTGAAAGCAATTTTTTAAAAGTTTCGATAGTTCTAATGGGAGTTTTAGTAGCACCCCGGCGAGTTCTATCGATAACTCTAATAAATTTTTTTTATAAGACTCGAAGTAAAAAAGTTACGCTTTTTTTATGTTAGCACTTTTACAAAACGACCAAGACCTGGAAGTAATTTTTTACAGTTCTGGCAGTTCTAATAGGAGCTCTAGTAGCACCGGGACGTGTTCTATCGATCACTCTAATAACATTTTTTGGTAAGACTCGCAATAAAAATGTTACGCCTATTTTTGTGTTAAGACTTTTACAAAACGACTAGATCCTAGAAGCAATTTCTTTAAAACTTCTTTGGAAGTTCTTGCGGGTTATGGGTATTTTTGTCTAAGTACCTCTAGAAAGCGGCTTAGGTCGTGAAAGCTCCAATAAGGGGTTAATAAGACTACCTCTAAAATCAGGTGCAGGTAAGAATTGCTACATGCTATTTGAGCCTCTACGGTACCGTATTTTGCATTACCTTTATGAATGAGGCGTAACTTCTTTACTTCGGGTCCTATCAAAAAATGTTATTAGAGTTATCGATAGAACTCGCCGGGGTGCTACTAGAACTCCCATTAGAACTACAGGAACTTTTAAAAAATTGCTCTCAGGACTTCTTGGTTTTGTAAAAATACTAACACAAAAATAGGCGTAACTTCTTTACTTCGGGTCATATCAAAAAATGTTATTAGAGTTATCGATAGAACTCACCGGGGTGCTACTAGAACTCCCATTAGAACTACCGGAACTCTTAAAAAATTGCTCTCAGGACTTCTTGGTTTTGTAAAAATACTAACACAAAAATAGGCGTAACTTCTTTACTTCGGGTCATATCAAAAAATGTTATTAGAGTTATCGATAGAACTCGCCGGGGTGCTACTAGAACTCCCATTAGAACTACAGGAACTTTTAAAAAATTGCTCTCAGGACTTCTTGGTTTTGTAAAAATACTAACACAAAAATAGGCGTAACTTCTTTACTTCGGGTCATATAAAAAAATTTTATTAGAGTTATCGATAGAACTCACCGGGGTGCTACTAGAACTCCCATTAGAACTACCGGAACTTTTAAAAAATTGCTTTCAGGACTTCGTGGTTTTGTAAAAATACTAACACAAAAATAGACGTAACTTCTTTACTTCGGGTCCTGTCAGTTAATGTTATTAGAGTTATCGATAGAACTCGCCGGGGTACTGCTAGAACTCCCATTAGAAATACCGGAACTTTTAAAAAATTGCTTTCAGGACTTCGTGGTTTTGTAAAAATACTAACACAAAAATAGGGGTAACTTCTTTACTTCGGGTCATATAAAAAATGTTATTAGAGTTATCGATAGAACTCGCCGGGGTGCTACTAGAACTCCCATTAGAACTACCGGAACTTTTAAAAAATTGCTTTCAGGACTTGTGGTTTTGTAAAAATACTAACACAAAAATAAGCGTAACTTCTTTACTTCGGGTCCTATCAAAAAATGTTATTAGAGTTATTGATAGAACTCACCGGGGTTCTACTAGAACTCCCATTAGAACTACCGAAACTATAAAAAATTAAAAATATATTTTTTTCCAGTTTATAAAATTTTTTTTTTAAATCTTTTTTTTTGTTAGAGTTCTAGTAGCACCCCGGCGAGTTCTATCGAAAAGTGTAATGACATTTTTCAATAAGTGTGACTGAAAAAGAGTTGTAGTGGTATTTGTTCTAGGAAAATGTGAAGTTAGCACCCCAAATTTTCGATGCACATTTTTTTCTCTTTAATACATAGAACTATTTTTAAAAATAGCAAGGAACTCTAGAACTCTTTGAGGTGCAACGGGAACTCTTGAAAAAAATAACATTTTTTGAAGTTGTGGTGCTAACTTCACAGGGGTCTCGTTCAGGTGGCACCAAGCCAGCTAGGATTGGATTATGTAATTCTAGGGCGATCAGGATGAGACGCAGCACTTCTCATCGGCCCACTTCAAGGTAAATTTGGTAACAAAAAATTTTTGCAGGTGTTTGCACGGTCAGTTTTAAATGTACGCGGATATGAACAGGGCTGGCTCCAAGACAAAGTTGGGTTTAAAAACATTTTTGACATTAATGTTGTAGGCGTTTGGGAAGTAATTATTTTAACGGTATTTCTATTTCCATGTACGTTGTGTACATGCGAGTAGCCCTAGTTGTTTTAATGGTTAATCGTATTTTTAAAATTTTGTTTTAGTTTTTTGTAAGTGTTTGGAAGTCAATAGATTGTGTAAGCAAAGTGGTTTTTCTTGTACATTTTTTGAAGTTAGTTTTAGTCGGGAACACTGCAGGGGAAAACACCTTCCTGTTTTTAGAAAACTGTGACACTTCCTCTCTATGAACTAGGATATTAAGAGATTTTCATTTTCACTGAGCTAGCAAGGTAAACTCAAAGGGCAAATAATTCTTCTTACTGTTACATAATTCTAAGAAGTGGCAAATAAGAGTATTATCTTAATTGCCGATTTTAATGCTAAGCTTGGAGAAACGGCCGACAGCTCTAAAATTATAATAGGTCAACAAGCAATAGGCAAAAGAAACAACCGAGGCAATATGTTATTCAACTCAATTTTAATGAAAAATTTATATTTTATAAATAACTTCTTTTATAACAATGTATATACTCTAGTATAACTTGGGTTAACTAACGGAAAAATACTAACAACCATGTTTGCCAACTTTACTGTTCAAGAGGCCAGCCCAGGGATAGAAACAAAATACCCGACACGTTCAACTTTTCTTTAGTTAAATAAATTTCGCAAAGATACCTCTTTACCGAATCCTGTTTGGATCTTTCCTCTGATCATTCTCTCTTCTCTCTCTCTTCTCTTTAGCTTTCCGTCGTCCATGTTTGAACATAGGCCTCTCTCATTTCTTTCCATCTTGCCCGGTCGCTTGCTGTTCTTATCCATGCTAGGCCTGCCGTTTTCTTAATATCATCGTACCCTCTTGTACGCGGTCGCCCTCTTCATCTTCGTCTTAACCACGGCCTCAGGTGTATAATAGTGTTTGACCATCTTTTGTCTGTGTACCTGGCCACATGACCTGCGTAATCCCATTTTAATTTCGGTATTCGTTGAACCACATCAGTCACACCAGTTATGCTTCTTATGGGTTCGTTGCGTATTCGGTCTTTAAGAGAGATGCCTAGCATGAGCATTTCCATTGCTCTCTGGGTGACTCTTAGTTTGTTGGTTAGTTGTTGTGTTAATACCCAGGTTTGCACTCCATAACTTATAACCGAAAGTATGCATTGGTCATAAACTCGTGTTCTAAGATGGATTGGTATTTTTTTGTTTTTTAATACGTAGCTAAGTTTGCCAAATGCTACCCATCCTAGTCTTCTCCTTCGTTCAATTTTTGCTGTCTGGTTCTCCTTTTCCAGTTTTAATATCTGCCCCAGGTATATATAGTGGTCAACATTCTCCACGGTGTTGGATCTTATTTCTATTCGTGGGTCTTCTTCACACATAACTTTTGTTTTGCTTAAGTTCATTCGTAGGCCTATTTTATTCGCTTCTGCTTCTAGTTCTGTGAGCATGGTTTTCAGATTTTCTTTATTATCGGTTATCAGAACTACATCATAGGAGTATCGTAAGTTATTCAATCTTGCGCCATTCATGTTTATTCCTTTCTCCTCCCATTGCAGATTTTTAAATATATTTTCCAGAGCTAATGTCAATAATTTTGGAGATATCGCTTCTCTCTGTCGTATCCCTCTTTTACTGGAATGTTATTGGTGTTTTCATGTAGTTTAACACTTACTGTAGCTTTTTCGTATATGTTATTTATTATTTGTGAGTATCTATAATCGACTCTTGCATTTCTAAGCCCTGTTGTTATTGCTCATAGCTCAACCGTATCGAAGGCCTTTTCAAAATCCTCAAAGGCCAAGTGTAATGGTAGGTTATATTCAGCGGCTTTTTCAATCAGAATTCTCATAGTAAGCAGATGGTCATTCGTGCTGTAGTTACTTCTAAACCCTGCTTGCTCAATAGTTTGATATCCATCTAGTTTCTTGATTAATCGGTTGTTCAGGATCTTTGTGAATAACTTATAGATCTGTGATAATAAACTTATTGGTCTATAGTTGTCTAATAATTTTCTGTCTCCTTTTTTGTACAGTAATACAACCACCGCGTTATTCCATTCCGTGAGAATTTTACCTTCTTGAATACATTTATTAAATAGCTTGGTTAGTTTACCTAAGATTTCATTTTCACCTTCTTTTAACATCTCTGCCAAAATCTCGTCCTCGCCTGGACTTATTCTTTTTTACAGATTTTAGAGCATATCTTATTTCTTCTTCATCAATTTCTGGCATTTCCTCTGAGTTTATATTTAATACTTTTCTCTCATAATTTAATACTTGAGCTTGTTCTGCAATTTTTGAACTGTCTAGGTCTGTATAATATTGTTCTGTTACTTCCAATAATCCGTCTGCGTCTGTAATTTCTGTTCCTTCGTGATTCCTTAAACAGATTATTTTTGATTTTCCTTGCCCTATTCTCAGACACCTCATATTTCTATTTTCCTCTATTACTTTTTCTATGACATTTTCGTAATGTTTTAATAAGTCTTTTCGTATAATTTTTCTAGTTGCTTTACACACTTCCCGAAATTCTTCATATTTGTTCTCCCTAAATTACCTTGTAATAATTACTGTTATCACTCAAGCTACCGAAAAGCACACTTTGTTGTCGCTACGCAATAAGCAAACTAAAGAACTGTTCAGAGAATTATTAAAATCAAAGCTGCCTCGAATTAAAAATGCCAACGAATTTGACGAAGCAATCGAATGCTTATCAAGGTAATAGAGAAAGCACTCTGGGCAGCAACGCCCGAACTAAACTAAAATCAGACCGCACCTATCCTTACCCAAGATAAAGTGAATGAGAGGAGTACTCCCAGCAAGAAAAAGCTCGAAGTACTCGTTCACCTTCAGGTAAGACTAATACAATAAAGCATTCAAGCAACTTAAAAAGTTACTAAACGATTATGAAAACCAATCGGTGCGACAGTATTTGAGTAGTTTTTTAGCAACAGCTACATCCGAATATCGTCTTTGGAAGGTAGTGCAAAATAAAACGACCACAGAAGGTGATTCCACCCATAAAAATTTCGAACAAGAAGTGGGTAAAGAATAATAGTAAAAATGCAAGTAAATTAATTTGCTTAACACCTAGTCAACATATTTACATCCTATCTAGCATACGCATCTCTCGAAGGATAGCGGTTATTCAGAAATTTCCTGATACCCCCTTTTCAGATGAATTCACCTATTCAGCACATAAAGAAGGAGGCTGCAGATCGTTTGGACAGGTAGTCAGGTTGAGTATGATGATCTTTAACATCATTTTAAGCTTAAACTACTTCCCCACACAGTTAAGAGTGGCTCATATTGTATTGATTTCCAAGCTAGAAAAACCACCAGTAGAAGTAGCTTCTTATGCATCCATTAGTGCACTACTGATTTCATCGAAAGCATTTGAAAAGTTACTACTACAAAGGATGGTACCGCTAATTGAAGAAAACAAACTAATTTGCTGAAGGTAAAGCTATATTAGCCTCCAATCGTGACCCAACCAAAAATATTTAAAAAAGCCTGAACGAAGTGAAAAAATGGTTGAAAATATGGCGCATGGTCATTGCTCAGAAATCAGTACGCATAGCATTTACAAGCAGGAGAGGTACGTGCCCTTCTGTGAGTCTCTTCTATGAGAGCATGTGAACATATTGAAACGCTACGATACATTACACCTTCCTTAACGTTTCTGTGCTGCCCTTAAATTCCAGGAAGCCCATTTAACATAGTTATGTTAGTTGCAAAGGGCAAACTCTTTCTTATTATTGTACTACAGATCTTTCACTTAATGTCCATATGGACGGATTGTGAAGTAGATATTGGAGATAAGAGAAAAGGTACTGAACCATTGTCCTGCACCGATCAGTGTATACTTAGAACCACATTAAATTTTAATCTACAAGATGATGTTGCGAGTTGATAAGAAAACGAAAGGAATTCACGTGGAGAACGGCAGATGCATGTCGATCACAATTTCCGTAAAACTTCTTTGTGACATTATATTATGTATTGTTTGTGTGGTCTTGTTTTTTCGTAGGAAGAGGAAAATCTTCGATTGACACCCGGAAGCCCGTTCTTCCAGGTAGTGCCGGATTTTTACCAGCTAAAAACCTCTCCCTCTACACTCTGATATACGAAAATAGCACTGTTATTCACATATCATCATTTCGGTTCCGGTCTTTGACTTCGTCCTTCCGGGACATCCTTCTTACAATTCAAATACTTCTTTCTTCCTGTTCTTTAACTTCTTTCCTACCATAGTTTCCGGTGTGAGTTCCCCCACTTCAGTTACTGCTTCCTGTCGTTCGTTCGCTCATCTTTCGCAGTGAAATACCGTATGTTTTGTGGTATCTGGGTTACCACAGTATGGACAGTCGTCTGTGTTGGTGATTTTAAATCGTTTCAAATAGGCTTTAAAGCAACCGTGGCCCGTTGGTACCTGTGTTACATAGTAATTTGTGCCTCCATGTCTCTTGACCACCCAGAGTCTTAAATCTGGGATAAGTCTCCTCGTCCACGCCCCCTTTTCGGCATTTGACCATCTGCCTTGCCATTTCTCAATCGTTGCGTTTCTTGCTTGTCGTTTGTTAGCATTCCCTTCTCTGTGTCCCTCCAAGTAAGCTCTTTCCTCCACCAGCAGGTCGATCGGTATTGTTCCTGCAACCACCCGCGGGGCTTGTGTAGTCCTGTAGCCACTTGCTAAACGTAAGGCCATCTTTCTTTGTACTTTTTCCATTATCGCTTTATATGTATTAGTTGTCATCGTCCTATACCATACGGATGCCCCATATAGGAGCGTAGATTGTACCACTCCATTTAGAACTGTCCTTTTTTCCCAATTCGGTCCACCTATACTTGGCATTACTTTTGTGAATGCTGCCACCCTGCTTTCGTTCTTATTTGTTATCCATCTTATGTGCTCCCCAAAGCTCCTCTTGTCGTCAAACATTATTCCAAGGTACCGTACTACGGTACTACTGCTCCCGCTTTCTTTCTAGGACCCTTCAGGATTATCGCCTCTGTCTTCTCCGGCGCTACCTGTAGATAATGGGCCGTAAGCCATATATCTACCTTCCAAATTGCTTGATTGACCTTAAACTTTAACTCCTCTTCATCGGCGGCTATCACCATTATGGCCAGGTCATCTGCAAATCCTATCGTCTGAGCTCCTTCCAGCAGGTTTATTTTAAACACTCCGTCGTATAGTACGTTCCACAGGGTCGGTCCCAGTACCGATCCCTGTGGGACTCCAGCGGTAACTTCCATCTTATCCTTTGCCGATAATAATCCTTCTGTGCTCTAGGTATTTGCATATTATATTGACCAGGTATGTTGATGTTTCTCTTTCGCAACTCCTTTATTATTAAACACCATGGTGCCAAGTTGCATGCGTTTCTAACATCCACGCAGATTAGTATGAACTATTTGTTCCTGCAGTTGCTTGCTTCTTCCTGTACTTTAGAAATCGCTTGTATAGTCGATCGACCTTTCCTAAACCCATATTGTTGGTCTGACAAGCCCTCTCTGTTCTCTAATTCTATTTCCAGTCTACATCTTACTTAGGGTGTTTAGTAGACACATGGGTCTGTAGACGTTTTCCCTTGTTTCGAAATAAAGACCAGCGTCGCTGTCTTCCAGCTGTCCGGGAAGTCTTGGACTTTCAATAGTTGATTCATTATCTTTAGCATCCATTTGGGGCAGATGCTTGACGCGACCTTTATTGCCCCCGCTGGGATGCCGTCTGGCCCTGGCGTCTTTCCAGTCTTCATTCTGTTTACCACCTCTAGTAATTCTGCCTCTGTGAGTTTGTGTGGTCTATAACCAACGTTTTTCAACCACCGGAAGTAGCGGTCGGTTTCTATAGCATCAAAATTGTGACAGAAGTAAAGCATTTACAACCTAGAGATAAAATAAGACAAAAATTTCCCTAGGGAGTTTTTATTATGACTGAAACAACAATTCTGTCGAATTCGAGGTTAGCAGGTTAGGTTTTGAGTCAGTCTGTGTCAAAACAGATGCAAAACCTAACCTGCTAACCTCGAATTTGACATATACTTACAGTGCCTCCAACTTGAAAATTTAAAAATGTCAATAAATTACGTTTTAAAAAAACCGGGTTTTAGTTTTAAATCTTCCTGCAACATAAAAAAAATAGTATAGTAGTAGTAGTAGTAGTATTTTATTCATCATAATATACACCGGGGTGCTTAGATATGTCACAATTCCAGTTTAAATATAAAAATATTTTTAAAAAAATAAAAATATATATATAAAAAAAATATACTATGTATTTACAGAAATAGTCATCTACAGAAAAATACAGTAACAACAAAATACTATGGTCAATAAAACAAGACAGTCTTAATTTTCAACAAATCTGAAATCGGAAAGTTCATAGTAGACATTGGCCAGAAGATGTTTTTAAGCTTAACTTTGAAGAGTTTTGTTGGGGAATTTTTGAGAGTACTAGGAAGCGAATTAAATAATCCTACTCCGAAATTATTTCGTTTAGTGGACGTTAATCTCTGCTGCGGAACCTGTATATCGCCTCGACGTAATCATGGGCATCGCCGTTTTTTGTATAATCACCATAATGTTCTTTTATGTGTAATAGATTACAATATAGTATTGCTGACAGTAGCGTTAATATGTTATATTTTTTTAACAATGGTTTACAACTGCCTGACTTACTCGCACCCGCCAACACTCTCAAGGCTCTTTTTTATACAATGAAATTTTTTTAATATGTGTAGAGGTACCCCAGTTTGTCAGACCGTACGTCATTACACTATGAAATAATGCGTGGTATGCAGTAATGGCAGCATCTAAGTTTACTCGATTTTTTATTTGTCTAATTACATAGATCGTTCTTGATAACTTAATTGAAAGATTGTCAACATGTGCTTGCCAAGTTAGTTTGTTATCCAAGGTAAGGCCTAAAAATTTTACAGTTTCACAGATATTTTGTTTATTTGAAAATAGTAAAGTGGTAGTTTTATATTGATTTAAACAAAGCTTATTTGCCTGGAACCAATCTGAGGCTTGGTTGATAATGTTGTTATGTAACTGATTGACTAGAGTTTCATCCTCTACGTGGTTTACAAAGGTCGTATCGTCTGCAAATAAAGTTGTGAAAACTGGGATGGCATTAGGCAAATCGTTAACATAGATTAAAAATAATAACGGCCCCAAAACACTTCCTTGTGGGACACCATGTTGAATTGAAGACATCTGGCTATACTGACCTTTGCAAAATACACATTGAGATCTGACATTAGTTTTAGAGTTACGCCCCTGCAACCGTAATACTCCAGTTTATCGAGTAAAATGCTTTTTGAGACACAGTCGAACGCCTTGCTTAAATCAAGAAATAGTGCAAAGGAAGAGTTTTTATTTTCCAATGATTCTGTTATATAATTAATGAGATTCAGCACGGCTCCCGGCGTGTCCCTTCCTTTTCTGAACCCAAACTGTCTGTCCGTAAAAATATGGTTGGTTTCAAAGAAATTTAGAATTCGAACTGCAATCATTTATTCTATAATTTTGGCCAAAATGGGGAGAAGTGCAATGGGTCTATAATTTGATCTATCATCAATTTCACCCGATTTATATAAAGGTATAATGTTGGCTTGTTTCAATTTATTAGGAAATATGCCGGTCTTTAATATGATGTTTGCAATATGAGCTATCGGGGCAGATAAACATAAAACATTTTCTTTTTACATACAAACCGATTGATTATATAGGTCTAATGATTTTGACTTTTTTAATGCCTTTATAATATCTTCTACCTCGAATTCCTCAACAGCAAATGAGAAGAGTGATTGTTCATTGTTTATTGGTAATTTCTTTAGATAAACACTGCGTGTGTACTTTGATGGGGGAATATTTGATAATAAATCGTCGGCTACATGCACAAAGTAGTCGTTGTGAGATTCTGGAGAAATCACACTTACCACTCCATTGCTATTGATATTGTTTACACCTTTTTTTATTATTCTCCATATTGTTCTTTGTTTATTATCAGACTCCAAGATTTCTTTACTGATTTTTTCTTTTTTTAATTTTAAGATTTTTTGTTCGTATTCGTATTTTTTTTTTAAATTCAGCCGATAGAAGATCATTATTTTGCAAGTTCAATTTCAAAATGTTTCCAAGACGATTTATTTCTTCCCTGGCCAAAACTATTTCTGGATTGGTAAATATAGAGGCATTTTTACATTTGTTATTTGTATTAATTTTAATGGGAGGGAAAGATAAATCGTGATAATATGAAAAAACTTTATAAAAAGCATTAACTGCGCAGTTTGGGTCAGACTCTCTATGTAATTCTACCCAATCTTCAGTTAAGAGGTAATTTGAAAATTTGATTCTATTTCTAGAACTTTTATTTGGTACGGTTTTGTAAACAGAGGTCGCCCGTTTTTGAATAGTGTTAAATTTAATTATTTGAGATTTATGATCAGATATGTGAAATTCAGCCACAGTTGCAAGTCGTGTTTCAAAATTTGTGAAGATGTTGTCGATACACGACTTGTAACTTTTTTGTACTCTAGTAAAGTCGGTGATATTTTTTTGTAATCCAAATGAATGGAATATGTTAGTAATTTCGATGCTTTCCTTAGATTTAACTGCAAAATTTATATTAAAATCGCCTCCAAACACTAGTTTACTATTTTTAAAATATTTAGATATTAAGTCAAGAGCCTGAGAAAGATTATTTTTAAAGATATGGATATTACCACATGGTGAACGATATAAAGCCACCGCAACACAGTTCAAATCAGCAAGTTTAATGCCAGTGCATTCAAAGTTTTTTCACTGTTAAGTTCATTAATGAAATTTATTGATGTAAAAACGTGATCAGATCTAGTAAAAATGCATACTCCTCCACATTCACTCTCCAATCGGCACTAACAAGAAGCTAGATTGTAATTATTTGGTGTATATAATAGTAGATTATGCAATAAGGGAGAGAAATTGCACTGAAGCAAAATAGCATTCTCTCCGAGTTGCATATACTATTTTTTTCACGTTGCAGGAAGAATAAAAACGAAAAACCCGTTTCTTTAAACGTCATTTATTGACATTTTAGTTACAATTATTTTAAAATTAGTAACCTATGGTAAATTTTAAAGTTGGTGGCACTGTAAGTCATTATGACAAGAGCTCACAATTATGTCAAATTCGAGGTTAGCAGGTTAGTTTTTGCGTCAGTTTGTGTCAAAACTGACGCAAAACCTAACCTGATAACCTCGAATTTGGCATAATTGTTGTGTCAGTCATAATGAAAACTCCCTAGGGAATTTTTTTTTCTTATTTAGTCTCTAGGGAGCAAATGTTCTACTTCTGTCACAATTTTGATGCTATAGAAACGGACTTCTACTCCCGGTCGTGGAAAAATGTTTTTATCCGCAAACGTCAGAAAAGTGACAACTTATTTGTCTTTATTGACAAGGTAAAAGTGTCACTTTATCTGCCTAAGCAGATAAAATAGCGACTTTTGCATACTTTATCTGCCTAAGCACACAAAATCGTTGCCCTCTTTCTTTCTATGTTTGTTCGTTATCTCCTCCGAGGATACTGGACCGATTAAATTGTATGATGGCTTAAAATTTTGCTAATTTTTAGACTTAGATCCGTATGCCGGTTTTATTTTCAAAGAGTACGAAAAAGTTTTAATTTAAATAAACCTTAAAGCAGCGGATCGGAGCATCTGTCGCCGTGGTTTATGGTGTGACAGCTGCTGTGGCCGTGTGCTATTAGCTTGGGTGGTTCAGTATGTTCATATATCATTACAGTAGCGCGTTATTTGAATAAGATCGGTTGGCGCAGAGGTACAGTGTTCGCCTGTCACGCGGGTGGCCTGTGTTCGATTCCCGGCCGATGCATTCTTTTTTATTTAAATTC
The DNA here is from genome assembly GCA_940337035.1 of Agriotes lineatus. Taxonomy (NCBI): domain Eukaryota; kingdom Metazoa; phylum Arthropoda; class Insecta; order Coleoptera; family Elateridae; genus Agriotes; species Agriotes lineatus. The sequence continues at coordinate 184,431,614 of OW679194.1, read as the reverse complement.
ATATTAATGAAATTTACCTAAATACGTTTGCGGATAAAATAGTATATGTTATTCGGAGTAAAAGTGACTTTATGTGGCTTAGCTGAATTATTTGCCTCACTAACGTTCGGCTAAATAAACTTCAGCTTCGCCACATAAAGTATCACTTTTACTCCTAATAACATAATCTACTATTCTCCATCCTTAAGCCAATGTTCACTAATCATCACCACGTCAAAATTTTGTTCAGTTAAGATGGATTCAAGATAATTGTATTTGTTTCTAATACACTGAATATTTGCATGCAAAATAGTAATATTACTGGTGTTTTTATTACAAAAGAGAGGCACTGAATGTTTCTCAATAATAGAAGATACTTGCTCTTCTGGGCACGTAAGTCGTATTAAAAATTTCGTTTTGGCGACTAGTATTTGCCATGGCTTTCCCTGGATTGTTGTAGGCGTATTAGATGTTGGGAGGAGACAAATGATTTGTAGGTTGCAAGGTCCGCCGATGCAGTAGAAGATCCTATGCCATACGCTTCAAAGTACTTCATGTATAATTGTTTTAGCGACTCCACGTCTATAGGAAGGCCCTCAGAAGCCAAAAACACCCTTATAGAAGCATTTGTGAAGCCCTCGTGACAAACTGATTGCGGTTGTTCATGTAGATAAGATATGTACAACCTGACGGCATTCATTATTGCTGGTTCCCGCAGACGAGCCAAAAGGTACCGGTCTTCATTGGCGGCAGATTGCACTGTCAGTTTCACCCTTGACGGAGTCATTGCATCTACTGTGAGATTTGTTTTCTGGATGCCTGCACTCACAAATTTTATGGGTTAATTTTCTTTAAAGGTGTGTTGTTTGCCAGCTGCTATAGCCTCCCCATCAGAATGAAGCCTTAGAATCTTCTCTTGAGTAGTGAATTGTTTAGTTGTCTTTTTCTTCACTTTGTCCAGCTGCGTTTCATATCCTTCGCTAGGATTTTCCTCAATATGGAATTTTCTTTCTAGTGACCACTTTGCCGATACACCAGCAGGCCAGAACTGCTCTTCTGCTAATCGAGCGGCAGACTTTCTGTTTATGGTGCCAATCTTGTATGTTATCTTCGCTGCATTTTCTGATTGTTTTAATAGGGGGTAGCATCTTATAAAGTCCGACACTCCCAACTTTTCCTTAATATAATGTACTACGTGATTGCTGTTATAGTACGATGTAATCACATACTGCCATTCACTTTTGCCTACTTTTCCATTTTGAGTAGGTAATGTTAAATTTGACACTGGTTTTGGGCCACTCAAACTAGGAGATAGTTCTGTTGTTTGGGTGCCAACTGACATACAAGACTTTGATGTTTGAACTGGAGTCGGTTGTGAAGTCGAAGAAGCAACACCTGGAGATTTTAGGGCTTTCAGTCTTATTTGGAACTCCGCCATGAACTCTGATATTTTTGTTAACTTATGTTGTATCCCTTCTATGTTTTTCCTAATTTCACTTGAAGATGGATCGTATAACTGTACTTTGATTTGGTCTTCATTGCTGTTGAAGAAGACTGAGGAGAGATTGAAAAGATCCTGCTGCATGCCGTTTAAACTTTTTCTAATTGATTGTGGGCCACAATCAGTAAAGGACTGACACATCGAGTAAACTTCCTCAATTCTTTTATGAAGCAAATCTAGCTTTGAATCTTGGTTATATACCAATTCGTGTGTTTCCGTAATAATCGGAATTGCATCAGCCACTTTCTTAATTAGTGACCCTATAGGCTCGATGTTATCTTTTGGTACTTGGTCCTTGTTAATTGTGAAACTTTTTCATGCATATATTTTAGATTGGGAGAATCACATAGAACGCAAAAATATCTGGTGATTTTTTTGTTGTGAAATCGTTTTTAATGTGGTTTTGTCAAATCCACCGCATGCCATGCAAAATATGCGCCTACATTCGCCGCTACACTTTAGTTTGTATTTGTCCTTAACATCCAGGAAGACTTTTTGGCAAGCATCGCATTTGAAATTAGCCATTTCAACGAAATTGAGTTCAAGTTCACTACCAGTAGTAAATAATTTAAATGTAATAGGAAGTCAAATTGCAATTACTTGCAAAATGTGTTTCCTATTGTGTCACTGGATTATGTTATGATGAATTGCGTACATACGAAGTAATATGTAGTTTAGTCAACACAGTAAAACAATACACACACGAGTATTAGCATGAAAGAATGCAAAACACTGCAAAACAAGCGGAGCAAAAACAAAAATGCGACCGCACTGCACGACGAGCAAACTAATATTGCAGTGCTATGTGACTCTCAGACTTCGCTCTTGAGTCACAAATTGCGCCTCAGCAAAATAACGCATTTCTCTCCCTCGTTGCACAATCTACTATTATCAAAATCAACAACATGAGAAAACACGCATTCATTCTTGTTTTTTAATTTCTTTTGAACTATTATTAAATTTGAAATGTCACAAATACAGGGAGGTAAAAGAAAATCGCATTATCTGTGAAACACGTTGTAAGCCTTCACCACCTAATATCTATATTTCTTTTCAATTAGAAAGCTATATTCAGATAGAAATAAGTACATGGTTTACGTGCCTGTGTCGATTTTAAGAGAATTGAGTTGAGTATTGGAACGCAATTTGTAAAAAACGCACGCTTGGGAAAAGAGCAGTAATGATATTATGTGCTACTTTTTTCACCACCCTGTAGATTAATAAATAAAATTATATAAGCAACGTTGTATAAATAAAATAAAATGTTGCAAGCAATAGTGAAATATATTATACTAGCAACCAGTGAGACAATTGTCTGATTTAATAAAACAAAAAAGACTGTTTTTCAAATAGAACAGCGTCCCGGACGCATTTAAGCACAACGTACATGGCGCGAGCACCGACGCAGTAATGAACGGTTTTCATTGGTCAGCGCCGAACAACAGTACGGATTGCCGATAAGGTACTGACCGCACGTACGTTTTGCCGAATGGTGCCATGCAATTGCGTAAAGGGAAGGCCGCTAGGTAGGGCGGTAATATAGGTTCGGAATAGAACTATGTAGCTATTTATTGAGATAGGTACATAAATGTTAAACAAAGACAAACATTTAAAAAGTTGCAAAGTTAACAAACAAAAATTTGTTTCATTCGTTAATTTAATGACCACTGCATGGAATTTAGCCTTTGCGACGTTGCGTTCCACATTTAGGGCGAGATTCTTTTTTCTCTTTTGATTTGTTCTTTTTTCCCCTTCAGCTGGTCTACCACTCGGCATTATTTTGCTGCCTCTGTTAACATTAGGCCTTCTTCTGGCAGTGGAAGTTGGCTGAACTTTGATTGCTCCACGAGAACGTCTCAGAGGAATACTGCATCCCACGGAATTTAAAAAACTATCCCAGGCACTCCTAGTTGTAATGTTTTTAAAACGCGTTGAAAACTTAACTACAGAAGCAGCAGAAGTGCCAAATTTCTCATGACGTTCCCTCATAAGAGTGATCAATTCATCAAACGAATTTTCCGGATCACATTGCACTTGACTCTTAATGCCAGATAATATATGTTACCTGTGATCCCAACGTGAGACTGTTCGTCATTTTGACTTTCAAGGCATAATGACTTTGATATGCTCGTATCATCCTGCGCTTCCACGGCAACTATCTTCAGCGGCCTCTAAAAATCTTTACTTTTGGCATTTTTCTCAAAGCCAAGCGTGCAATAAGAAAACGATCATCAGTATCATTTGCTTTTGGGCCATAATTAAACCAATAATCCCCAGCTTGGTGCTTACACATTTTGCCCAGACGACCAACAGTGCATGTGCAACATCCAGTTTCGACATCAATTTAATATAACAAGTGTTCTTCGGTTTCCCTCTGGACACTTTATGTGAAATTGTCAATTCTTAATATAATTTCTTTTGTTATGTAGGTGGCTTTCGATTGATATACCTTCGCTGCGTGCTCGCTATTACACCTTCTGTTGGCAAAATTCCTTAGTCGTCTAATGTAATATTGTTCCATTGTTGTACAAGTGAAATCAACAAGGGGCACTACGTTGTACGCTTTGTAAAGAGAGAGTACAATATTACTTCGACACGAAGTGTACGAGGTATTGAAATTCCCTCATATGGAAAACCACTCTGAGTCAAAAATCTCTAAAATTCGTGCCAACCGACTAATGAACCCACTATACCAAATCTCCGTCTCGGCTGTGCGGATCTTTTGGCGAAAGCCCCAGCCCACTAGATCCCTCCCTCGTATTGGGGGTTGCCTAAACGTGCTGTGTGGTGTACGTATGTTAGTATGTGTACACGATTCCGGTCGCCAGGAACCTTCTTGAAGTCTTGGATCGTTTTCATACGATAGGTCCTCCGAAAATGAATGCAACATCAACTTTTGAGGTATGGTCGTCGGCAAAAAATTTTTAAATTTTTTTTTATAAATAACTGGTTCATAACATTTCATTGTACTAGCGAAACAGAGTGAGGCCTAGTATTCTTGGAAAGCACCGAAAGGCGCTTTTCTTATGTGGGGTTGCCGAATATTCTTTATATAGGAGAACACACACTTCTGAAAGATTGTTAGTTTGATACCCATCGCGATAAGCTAAAAACCAATTCTGTCGACGAGTCCAATATTTGGTTTTGTATTGTAACCAGGTGGGATATTTTGTTGCAATTTCCATATTGGTGGAACTCTCAAAAGCGTCATCCGCTTCAGCTGCAGACGATGCTATTAAAATATTCTTGAAAGAATAATATAAACACACCGGCAAAATTAGAGGAACACAAAAAACGTCATATTTTGGGATATTTTGTAGCATTATTTAATTGAATTATGTTTCAAGCTTTAATGTTATCAATACACACCTTCAGAGAATAACAATTAACGATATAACAGATGAACCTACCTAATTCAGGTTGCCGTTAAATCGGGCATTTTTTACAACAACAGAAAACAAAATCGTAAACCCTCGTTGTAACCTAACCAACAAATGAGCACTTGTTTTGAAGAACACAAAAACCTAAGCAATATATCAACAATAAAACAAATGATAATTAGGCTCAAATGGGTGGCTAGATTTAATGTTAAATTCCTATTTTTTATTCATGCAGAAGTAACATTTATAACCAAATTGAGTCATATATATACTAAAACTTAGCGAAAATATGACTTTTTTTGTGTTCTTCTAATTTTGCTGTTGGCGACAGTCTTTCGGTATATTATGCTTTTTTTCGAACAACCATCTCCACACCGACTGCGCAACTTGAAATTAACAGAGATTTTTTCTTCGTTGTCTGGCTTGGACAAAACATTTTTTCTGCGTTTACTTTTTGGTACTGAAGAAACGCTTTTGGATTTCAATTTAGAATATTGAGAGCAAAACGTACGCTCGATCAGTACCTTATCGGCAATCCGTACTGTTGTTCGGCGCTGACCAATGAAAACCGTTCATTACTACGTAGGTGCTCTCGCCATGTACGTTTTGCTTAAGGGCTTTTTTCTCTATCTCTTACGGTTTGGCTGCTGAAACAGCGTCCCGGACGGACCAGCGTCCCGGACGGATGGAAATCACGTGATTTCTCGAAAACCGGAAGTGTCATGTGACTGAAATTCGGTTCCTGACCTGACATGACCATTCCAAACATATAGGTAACTTTAATAACTTTTTTCTCTATCTCTTACGGTTTGGCTGCTGAAACAGCGTCCCGGACAGACAAAACAGCGTCCCGGACAGACAAAACAGCGTCCCGGACAGACAAGTCTATTAGATAAAGGATGCGGTGTCTTAATTTTTACGTAAGTTGAAATTGATTTCTACAGTGTGTCTGACGGCATACGGAAACGCCAATGGTAAATGTTGGTAACGATCAACGACGGTCATGTATGACTTTGTCGAATCTGACTCTGTGTGCTCATAAAATGCATTATTTTACATTCTCTACCCAAGTTATATATCAACCTAGATTATTCAATTCTGGTTCTATTATAATTTCCAATTCGGTTTCGCTTACAGCTAACATGAATAATTCACTATAATATAATCAAAAAATCTGTAAAAGGCTTTACCCAAAACTTCCCTCGTCGACATTGTGACATTAAATAATTTTAAAAATCAAATTAAGTTAGGAGTAAAAATATCGTCACGTTTCTAATAAATAGATTTTCAAATAATAAACACGTTACCGGTGGTCGAATTCGAACGGCAGGCTATATTAAGTAACGCACTAATTTGTTGCTCCTTTTTGTATAGTACAACATTTATTCTGTATTTATTGGGGCCCTTTTTTGGTAAGAATAAAGCCTGCGCTATGTACAAACTATTGCTGGTATTTATTGCTAAGTTAAATCAAAAATAAACAAAATTTTATTTTTGTTTAAGTGGTCGCCGTGTATATATTTGTCTGAAATTTTCTCGGTTTCATGCCAGGTAGATATATAATGTGTATACAAAATATTGTCTTCCTCCGACAAATAGTTTTTGAGATATACCGTCAATAGACAGACAGACAGACGGAATTGAGAAAACCTGTTTTTCGTCATCTAGGGACCTTGAAACGTGAAGATCTGAAGAAATCTGGGAAGGTTATTTTTTCGTGATTACAATACTTCCTTCGTCTTTTCGACGAGGGAAGTAAAATGAGTGAGCTTGGTCGATAATAAACTTGAGCAGAACGATGTACCTAAATAAGTATATCGTATGAGCACAAAGAGCTAGCCAACAAATGCCTTGTTGAGCAGCATAAGCCTTGCACGACCCTCGTTGATCCTTAGAAAATCTTCCCTATGTTTCATATGCCGTTACACAGTGCATATAAAATTTTTGTGTGACGCTAGTGTATTTTATGGGTGTTCTTGGAAGCATTTTGTGTAATTTTAGATTTTGTAATTTAGCACTTTTTAATTAAATTATTGTTGGTTGTGATTTCTGGCATTTCTTGTACCTATTATAAACAATAGGTGTATGAAGATAATTTTTCAATATATGACTATAATACCAATACAAGCGTATTAATTGTATCGGACCTTACATTTACATTAAATTTATATTGTGGGTGTCCACCAGAAATCTGACCAGACGCATAACAGTAACTTTTGTTTGGTAAAGATATTTATCGGTTTCGGCCTTTGTTTAGATATACAAAAGTAGGTTGGTAACTAAGTCATAACTGTATCTGTATGATAATAGTCCTTTACCATACATGGCAACCGTTACCAAACTGAAACAACTCTACCTGTACGGTTATATATATTCCTTTACCGTACATGGCAACCATTACCATACTGCAAGCGATAAACTATTGAACAAACCACGGATGTTATGAATCATAACATTCCCAGATATGTTAATAGCTATTATTAATTTATAATGATGAAATTACTCTTAGGATGAATTAAATACCATAAATAGTGTGTTTAATTTGCACGTTACTTGCAGTATATGATAATACGAAAGCAGTGAGAGTAGAATTGTATTTTAGTAAAATCTGCGGTGGCAGTGCGGAGGAGTCTCGGTGATAGAGCAGACTTGTAATCCTGAAGGAAAAAATGATCCAAGCGAACTCTTTAAACGTAAACTCAAAGGGCTTTCGTGGTCTTAAATCAGCCTCCGTCTTTGAGAGCGGTCATCTTTGATCGTCTTATAATTAAGGTAGTAATTCTCTTCGGAGTAGTATTAATGCCTTTCAGAAGTAAAACGAGAGTAAAGTAACAATGCAAAACTAAGTAGGACAATTTCAACATGTGTATGTATAAATATTCTTGCCAAACAATAGCCGCTTTATTTACTGCGTTTGCCAATTTCACAATAATTATATAAATTACATTATTACGGTTGAACTACCATTACTTGATTACTGAATAAGTAGCCTCGAGGGTAATATTACAGTAATGCTGAAAAATTCATCATCCAATTATGTAAAACTTATTTAAAATTATAGTTACTTTTGATTTTTTATATACTGGCTAGATTCAAAATGAAATACTCGTCGCACTTATGCTTCTCATAAAACCTCTATTGCAATAAAAAATTTCAATAACTGTTGATAAGCATACACATATGGTCAAATAGAGTTGCCTTATTTAGTAGACTAACATTAGTCAATATAGGTTTTGCTTTAATTGCATATTCTAAATTATAAAAGAAAATGTTATTAGTTGCTTATGGTGTATTTTCGAGGTAGGATTATAACTTCGAGATCTTGGAGAATTAATTCTAGAATTTATGTTTATCCCGTGTAACAGAATTTTCGCTACCTGGAGTGGAAGCCTATGGATTTGCATAAAAAATAATCTAAATTATCCTTACGTTTGAGCTTTAAATAAATCTGCACCTGTTGAACAACTTTAATTGATTTATTAAATTATTACTGAAAAACAGCATCTTGGGCAAGAGTATACTTACTGTATTGAATTTCTCGATTCCCTGGAGAACCCAGTATTAGTTCTAATGGCTATTTCACATGAAATCGAATGTGTATTAATGATGTTGCTAGTGTTACATTACTAAATGCATTGAGGCATTAACAAATAATTGACGAGTCCACCTGCATTACTGGGAACATTTATTTAATTTTAAGGAATGCTGAAAATAATGTTAACTATTATACATTAGAAATGCACAATCATTGTTTTCACTGTTGTGAATGGGGTATAAATTAAAGAAAAAAAATTGTCTGTACATATTCAAATTCTAACATGATACTAGTTGAAAACGTGGGTTATCTATAATTTTGAGGCGGTTATGGGGGTTGTTTTTATAACTACAAAAACAAAACAAATTTCTTGTGCAGTATAAGCGCTTTATCTATCAAAACAATTATTAATGGATGAAGGGTCGGTTCCAAACAATATTCAAGGAGCTGCAGATGAAGCGATACACAAGTTGTTACCGAAGATCACATTCTCGGTATGAATAAATCTTCCAACGGTGTTTGTAATGGTTCCAGCAAAATATCGTAAAAAACCTTGCCCTTTGCTACACTTCAACAAATTATATCAAAATTTCTGGATTTGCCATCCAGGTTACCTAATATGGAACACTGCTTTAGACGTTCCTCATCAACCTTTTTACCAAATAGGAAGTTGGTATTACCAACATGGACGTTGCAAATCATCTAGTGTAGCCGAATCTTTAACTAAAAATAGAGAAAAAGAAAAGAAATCCTCAACAAATTTTATATTGCTGTGGTTTGGTCTAAGGTAAATATAAATTTAGCTAATGATGACGTGTCAGCAATTATTATTTATAAATTACAGATTTGAACTGAGTAAAATCAGATTGTTGTATTTTTATTAAAATAAAATAGTATTACGCCCTCTTTTGTATTTTACCTATCTGCAATTCAAATCTCAAAACGCTAGCTCGGTAGACACTTATCATTTTTCTAGCTTATACCTTTTAGAATTGTTCACAAATTGTACAAATTAGCTGAATTGAACTCTGCGCTTCATAACCTGCACATTGCAACCCTTTTGTGATTATTTAATTTGGTTTGGCTATTCATTCTGCCCAAACTAATAATTAATTAATATGAAATTTGACTTCAATCCTGTGAAAAGCAAGTTGTCTCCTTTGCGTTCCTTAATCATTTCATTTCTTTTAATACAAGCATCTCGTTTTCAATGCATTTACTGAATGACATTTAACTTAGCGTTGCGGCTAGATAAAACACCCCAACTCTGTGCTTTGTAATTTAATTTTCAAATTGTACTGCAATCAGAGCAGAGCCGTAGGGCCTAATACCACTGTAATATGGAGAATGAAGTGGAGAATCTTCATGCGCATATTCCAAAGAAGGTATACTGTTTATGCTGGTTAGTGGCTATTTCGCAACACTACCAAATAAAAGATACTAAAACGTTTTCCAAAAACCAATATGTCCTCGTTATCCACGAATAGATAATAAAATTGCAAATTAACAATAAAAACTTTTTGCTGGAGTGAAACTTCCATTAAATTGCTTGAACGTCACAGCCGAGTACTTGTTGTTTGCCATTTGACGTCCATTGCGCTTACCCTTTCTTTTCCTGTAATAATGAAGTTTTGACCTTGAACTTCGATAGCTACATATTTTGTTTTTTCTAGAGTAAGTTCAGGTCGCCAGTTGGTGTATTCTTTGGTAAGTTTTCTTATCATGTAGCTGATGTCTGAATATTCAGCTAGCACTCTCTGGTCATCGGCAAAACGCAAGGTATAACTATTTATGTTTCTAATTTGAACTCCCATTCTGTTGCATTTTCGTATTCTTTAGGTATATTTTAAATAATGTCAGAGATATGGAGCACCTTTGTCTTAATCCTTTAATTTTAATGAATTTGTCAGATGCGGTAGTTCCTAACCTAACCTTGCCAGTTGCTGCTCTCTTCAAAGAATCTATGGTATTTATCACTGTTTACTTTATTTCGGTTGTTTCCAATACTTCCCATAATTTGTTTAACGGGTCAGCTTTTAACGTCCACACACTATTTTCTTTTCCCTTAATTATTTTATATTAAACACGTTATCTATACATGAACTACCAAAGCGAGAAATACTTTGAATTCATTGACATAATTTATCTTTAAAAAAACAAAAGAAACCCATTTTAGATGTATTCAACTGGAAAATCACCTATCTCACATCAATACACATTAAAAATATAATGTAAAGTTTGAAAAAATCGTTGGAGCCGTTTTGAAAAAAACTGAAAAATCGCAAGAGTAAACACCATACTTTCGGTTATGCGATTTTCTTGAAAAGCTTGCTGTCGCATCTAAATAGTACACAAAACTTATATATGAAGTTTTAACGCCATACCTCTTCTCGTTTTTGAGATATTCTGTTCACAGGCTGACACACAGACAGATCAATGATTGATTCACGATTCACGTTAATTTCATGTTAAATATTTAGTAATGAATAAAAAATTTGCAGGGTGCCCCACCCACCCGCTGCTCTCCCATGTTGAAGATCTAGAGCTGCGCATGCCTATCTGTGTTGTGGTGTGAGTGTTGTGTGTACTGTGTACAGTCAATGGCGTGCTGCCTGGGAATTCATAATTGTTTCTATTCTAAGGTTATATTTAAGGCAGCTGGGAATCACGGACACAAGAAGTGCTCTGTAATGTATGTACGAATAGCGCATTCGCTTGCAATATCACACAAAACGCTGGAATCGCATATGCAGCCGCCTGCCCTTCGAATTCGATCACCGGTAATATTTTTTTTAGATGAAGATATTTGCTTAATCTGATTTTAAAAATTACACAACGTCCACTTATGAGGGATTCTACACCAATTGGTACCTGAGTTTTTTCATTATATTTTTTTGATTATATATTAAAATTGAACATTCTGTTCTATCTGAATTTGAATTTTTAAAATAAAAACTGCGGGTCACGTCGTGAGTGGCGGGTCACGTCGCGCCGCGCCGTGAACGTTTGTGAACGTAAGTGAATACTCACTCACGCGCCCACCTCTACTGAGTGACGATACTAGTTACCTCCGATGGGTGGGCAAGTCTCTGTCAATTATTTGTCTGGTGCATTTAATAAACTTCTCTATTAGTGGGTTCCCTGTTGCTTTTTTTTTCTATTCATTGTAAATTTGACAAGGACGTAACAGTGTTTGTAAATGCTATCTATCTGTTACTGTTACTTAACCATAACCAAAGTTTAGTGTACAATAGAAAATTGTAAGCGTGCTATGTTACAGATGGTACCATATGCTCGATTATGCTTATCCTCTGGGGGTGTGGAATTGTGTGATTTTGTTAAAATAACATCACTAATATCAATTCCGCAACCCTCCAGTAAATTCAATTATTCGATCATACAGTAAAACCCTAACCTAAAATGTGTAATAATTTTCACAGCTCAGAAACTACAGTTAGCTTTCAAATAATGCTATGATTAAAAAAAATAATTCTGAGCAGGCCTTGATATGTGTTATACGTTTGGCAGTACTGAAGTGTATTGTCAGTCTATGTCAAATTTGAGATTAAAAGGTTATGTTTTGTTTGTTGTTTGACACAGACTGACGTAAAACTTAACCTGCAAATCTCGAATTTGACACAGACTGACAATAGACTTCAGTACTGCCAAACGTATAACACATATCAAGGCCTGCTCAGAATATTGTTTTTATCTCATGGTATCATTACCAAGAGTAGTCATACTTAGTGACACAAGTTACGTCCTATGTCAAAGAAAGACAATAATCAACCGGTCTCTAGCACAAATGTGAGCTAAATTGTAGAATCCAGGACACATTCCACTCCTTTACTTCATTTTCTTATCATTTCAGTTATGGTTACTAGAGAAAGACGGTTAATAATTATTAATAGAATATTAACAATAAGAGCGGAACATGCCCTGGATTCTTCCGTTTTGCCAAAACTAAAAAATCTGTAAAAGCCTTTACCCAGAACTTCCCTAGTCGACATTGTGACAATAAATAATTTTACAAATCAAATTAAGTTAGGAGTATAAATATCTTCACGTTTCTAATAAACTAAATAAATTTTAAAATAAAACAAAAACGCTACCGGTGATCGAATTCGAACGGCAAGCGGACCACCTGTGCAGCCCACAATGTTTGTGAGATTTATAAGGGACCGGGCAATTTCTACCTGCGCCACGAGCACCGACCTTTCGAATTTCTGCGTCGCAGCTATACTTAGTAACGCGCTAATTTGTGTCTTGTTTTTATATCGTAAAAAACTTATTCTGTATCTATTAGCTCCCATTTTTGGTAAGAATAAAGCTTGCACTATGTACAAATTATTACTTGTATCTATTACTAAGTTGAATGAAAAATAAACAACATTTTATTATTTTAAGGTGCTCACCCTGTATATATTTTTCTGAAATTTTCCTGGTTTCATTCCAGGTAGATATATAATGTGTATACAAAATATCGTCTTCCTCCGACAAATATTTATTGAGTTATGTCGCCAACAGACAGACAGACAGGCGGAATTGAGAAACCCTGTTTTTCGTCATCTAGGAACCCTGAAACACGTGATTACAATACTTCCTTTATCTTTCATTGAGTGAATTTGATCATCGCTCCTCACACACGTCATAATGTTCTCAATGAATACAGTATTTGCTGCACCAGGTTCATGCGTCGTATTCTGTCTCCCATTTTTAAATGTTCTGTACTAATTTTCCAGTTGGAACGTGCAATTCCATACTCAGATTATATTTACATACAAATCTGCAATAGCTAAGCGCCTGCAGCACTTGTTGAAAGATCGCTGATCTTGGTCAGACAGATACGTATACGACATTTTTATATCAAAATATTTATACATGAAATGTCAGTTAAGCGTCTACAATTTATCAGTTTTTTAGCTATAAATACTACTCATACTTAAACAATCTATTACTATTAATTCAATTATTTTCAAGTCGAATATTATCAGGGGCGCGTTTCCAGTCAACAAGTCGTTGTAATTGTCATTTCAAACATCTTTTATCTAATAGACTTGTCTGTCCGTCCGTCTGAGACGCTGTTTCAGCAGCCAAACCGTAAGAGATAGAGAAAAAGTTATTAAAGTTATATGTTTGGAATGGTCATGTCAGGACAGGAACCGAATTTCAGTCACGTGACACTTCCGGTTTTCGAGAAATCACGTGATTTCCGTCCGTCCGGGACGCTGGTCCGCCCGGGACGCTGTTTCAGCAGCCAAACCGTAAGAGATAGAGAAAAAAGTTATTAAAGTTATATGTTTGGAATGGTCATGTCAGGTCAGGAATCGAATTTCAGTCACGTGACACTTCCGGTTTTCGATAAATCACGTGATTTCCGTCCGTCCGGGACGCTGGTCCGTCCGGGACGCTGGTCCGTCCGGGACGCTGGTCCGTCCGGGACGCTGTTTCAGCAGCCAAACCGTAAGAGATAGAGAAAAAAGCTATTAAAGTTATATGTTTGGAATGGTCATGTCAGGTCAGGAACCGAATTTCAGTCACGTGACACTTCCGGTTTTTGAGAAATCACGTGATTTCCGTCCGTCCGGACGCTGGTCCGTCCGGGACGCTGTTTCAGCAGCCAAACCGTAAGAGATAGAGAAAAAAGTTATGAAAGTTATATGTTTGAAATGGTCATGTCAGGTCAGGAACCGAATTTCAATCACGTGATTTTAAAAAATATTATTGTTTTTATTTAATACGCGTTCTATTTGAAAAACGGTCTTTTTTGTTTTATTAAATGAGACATTTGTCTCACTGGTTGCTAGTGTTCTATAATTGTAGATTTTTCAATCAATGCAATTTTGTTTTGGTGCTATTCTGCCAACGCAAATAACTACCATACCAATCTAATGTTTACAATGTATGGATGGGTTAATTTGCCACCTAAAATTATTATTTTGCATTTTGTCAAAAAATTGGCCAAAAATACATAAAAAGGGTACTTTTTATACAAATCGTATATTTGCAAACCACCCCTTTTATAGATTTTTGTAGCTTTTCCAAAGTTTTCTGGGTCATAGTCCACATATCTGCGCGACTATAGCGGATTTTTGTACAGTCTGGGCATTGCTATTCACAAAAAGTTTTTTTCAAAGACCTGGGTACTTTGTGAATTTCAAAAATACCGGGTCCAAATATCGTGAAACCTACGCCACTGAATGCGTAAAAAATGTTTACATAATATAACTTAATAAATACCGATTTTACAAACACACTTTTTGGTAAATAGTTTACCTTTATACTATGCCGATCTGCATGAAAAATCATTACTATTAACAACACAATAGTCTTACAATACACAAAATCTAGAAATCCAGTACAACCAACTTAGAAGTGAGAAATGTTTATATGACACTGCGCGATAAATGGTAAAGTAACCCGCACTGTCAAAGAAATCCCATTCTACGTACTTTTTAATTCAATTATTATGTTTTTAAAACCTTTTAAATGCTTGGGTGTTTCATCTAATTCATAGGCAATACTTTATATACAATTTTTCGATGTTGTTTTTCGCTGAACGGTTTAAATTTTGCAAGAATCGACTGCAAGATATTGATAGTTTTGAATTCTGTGCTAACGTTATACCTGTTTCCACTTCGTCATTTACATTGCCCTATAAGGTGCTTTCTAGCACAGCACATTTCACGCACCTCGGTTTCCTGTTACTCTATGTTTGTGCTCATACATTTGTCATCCTTTACACTGTTAGCTCAGGTTAGATTCTCTCAAAATATCGGGTTTAACAACACCGCTTACTAACTCTCTCATTTGGAAGACGCTTGTCATATAACAATATTGTAAATAAAAATCTAGATTTTGTTCTTTAAATTAAAGAACACTGTAAAAACCGCGGAATTACAAGTCATAACTTGAAAATGGGCTATTATTCTGTATAGTGTATATGTTTAGATGCATTTACATAATCACAAACATCACAAATTAATCTCATTTATTTTGAAAAGATAATTTAGGCTTGATTTACATAATATAAATATACGGTACCCCCACTTAAGAAAAGCGCCCTTCCGTGCTTTCCAAGAATACTTCCATACTCAGCATCACTCCGTTTCGCTAATACAATGAAATGCTATGAACCTGTTATTTATCCGACGACCATAGCTCAAAAGTTGATGTTGCCTTCATTTTCGGAGAACCTATCGTATGAAAACGATCCAAGACTTCAGGAAGGTTCCTGGCGACCGGAATCGTGTACACATACGAACATGCATCCCCCGCACAGCACGTTTAGGCACCCCCCAATACGGGGGATTGATCTAGTGGGCTGGGATCTTCACCAAAAGATCCGCACCGCCGAGACGGAGATTTGATATAGTGGGTTCATTAGTCGGTTGGCTCGAATTTTAGAGATATTTGACTCAGAGTGGTTTTCGATATGAGGGAATTTCAATACTTCGTACACTTTGTGTCGAAGTAAATATACGAAACACAATCGCTTAAGCTATTTATTTTTCATTTATTTCATTTATCATAATGCTTTATTTAAAACATTCTTATTTAAATACTTTACCTTGTCTACACACATTAAACAGTCAGAACTGATTAGCTGTAACTGACGATTTTATAAATGCTATGATTACATAATGGTTACATTAAATTTTCTCATAGTCGTATAGCTTATATTGGAAAAATTGCAAATGTACTTTTATTATAAAATAGTTATTTACCTAACAAGTTCGGAAAGAATTTTCCCGAATGAGCACTTTGTAGTGAATGTAGTGCGAATTCGGGAAAGTTCTTCCCGAAAAAAAATATTATTTAGTGTTTTACAACGTTACTGAGTTGACAGCACAAATCACTAAACTTTTCTACGTATCCTAGGCACCTGTTAGCTTTTGTCGACGTATACAGCGCCTCTGGTGTTTGGAAGCGCAATTTAACCAACGAACGGCAATTATAAAAATTTACAAAGAAGACACAATAGCCCTAGTTTTTATTGGAAACTAAAAAACGTCGCAGTGTGGGAAAAGTAACGTTCGGCGCATGGGGAAATGACCAGGAAATATGAATTTTGAAGTCATGAGTACAAAAACTATTTTTTTCCCAGCCGGTTAGAATAGTAGGCATTGCTCACCTCATCTGAGGTAAGAAAGTTCGTTTTTCTCACCTAGGTAAGAAAGTAAATCATGCAATTTTTATGAAGAGACTGTACCGCATGTTAGCAGCTGACTGCTGACGCCTGCTGATTCTGACAGCTTACATATTGATAGTTGACGGGTAATTGACTTTATGACTTGTGTTACTGTCTGTTTATACGAGGAATTAGGAATGCATTCTGTGAGTGTTCACATGCTTTTGATGCAGGTAAGTACGAAACCTTAAGTGGCCCCGTGAGTGGCCCTTCATTCGAAGGAATTAAATTAACATCTCGCGCATGCGTACTCACGACAGGAGAGGCTAAAAATCGCTGTGCGCGCCCTCGCTTTATTTTTCTTTGACAGTTTGACCTCAGTGGACATAACCTCAAAAGTGTAAATACTAAACCAATTTTTTAACAACAAAATTTTTAAGTTTTCAGAGTTACTTATGAATAAAACTGTTTAGAAACATTTTGAGAACAGCATAAAATCGGAAAACATGCTGCATATTTTGCAGGATATTGTCACTTTTAACAACTTTAACAGTCTGTTGAATTATTTTTATAGTGTAAAATTTTGCACCACTGAGGCTGGCTGGGAAAAAATAGTATTCAAACTTCGTTAAGAAAGTGCTCTTGCATACCTTGCGCAATTACAAACCTCGCCTTCGGCTCGGTTTATAAACTTTGTGCTCGGTATGCAAGACTGCACTTTCTTACCTTGGTTTGAAATATACTATTTCTTCTCTCTCGCCATCAACCTATGTGTCGAGTGTCGTAGAGAAACGTTAATTACCGTGCTAGTCCCAATAGTATATTGTGTATCTAGGTCGAAAAGCACAACATTCCCAGACGACTGTGAATATTGTTGGATGAGGCGAATGCCGAGCCAACAGCACAAGAGGAGAAGGAAGAGGGAATAAAGTAACATGTACCGGCATTTTGATGCATAATGGATTTATTTACTCATCTAGAGAATAAAGAGCTACTAAAGATTAAAGTCGCACTTTGTTTCCTCACAGCCCGTAATATTTTTGTTGTATTTCGTAATATACACAAACTTGTTTCCATGACAGGTCAGCTAATTACTAGATACTAGGTAATTATTGGGTAATTATTAATTCATTTTAAATTGAAAATCAAGAAATTTAGATTAACGGTTAGGAGAAAAATTTCTGGAGAAACTTCATTAATCTCTTGGCTAAAAAACTTACAGTTTCAATATTAAAATCTATTTTTCACGACCGGGATTAGAAATCAGTTTCTAGATTACGAAAACTGTGCCGGAACTACAGCATTATTCCCTAAGCAGATAATACATTAAAAACCCCCTAAGGAGATTTTATTATACACTTAATAACTAAATCACCATTATCAGAAGTGTTATTGTTATGTTATTCGTCATATAAACACAATTTAAAAGCATTTACTGTAATGCGTTATTTATAAAAATACTTGTTTCTTGTTTTTTATTATTTATTTCTATAATTAATCGAAATGTATAGAAACAAACAAAGGAAACACACTTTTATTACCTTAATAAGAGTAATTTCTTAAATGTTTTGATTACGAACTCAGAATCTGGCGTACTTTGATATTTTGCAGAATTAATTATTCAAGAAAACGTCGAAATGTTTAACATATTTTTTCATATAACGTTTGTAGAGAAAAAATGTATGTAAAAATATGCACAATATTTCAGATGATTTTTGATTTTTTTATATTAACCTTTTTAGGCATTTTTTTATAGTACGTGAAAATATAGCACGTGCAACATATGATAAAAATGATTTTTTGTGCTGGCGTCTTGCACGGAAAAACAAATACATGTTTCTTAATTTGTACAACATACTTTTTCGCTGGTATGAATTGCAGAACTCGCTGTGCTCGTTCTGTAAGCTTACATATGCCTGCCATGCTTTTTTCGGACTAGTATAGTAAATAGTTATAATTTCAGTGTGCATAATCAATATAAACTATATTAGTAAAAAACATTTGAGTGGATATATACTAATTAATTTATATTGGGTGACTGTTAATGCATTACGACGCCTTATTTCAACTTTTATTTTCCAACATGTCTCGCTGTTATTTTACTAGATTCAAATTTGATGCAATCGCTCCTTTTATTGTGGAATGCGAAAATCTACCGCTAGTAAAGTGTTATAAGAAGACCATAATGTGCTGAGGAAAGTTTTATAGTCCATTTATCTTTCCCTGCCGAACAAGGAGATATGAACAAAATATGAGGGCGATTTTTTATTAAACTGGCAATTTTGTAGCAGTGATAAACCGTTGAATAGAAGGTTCAGAAAATATTTAGAACATAATTTTTTGTAAGCTTGTTTCAGATGTAATTTATATTGTAATTTTTTTTGGAATTAGTGTAAAGCTAGTAGGTATTTATTTATAACCGATAAAGAATAAAATCGAATAAAATCTTTAGACTTTTTATTTAATACCTACCAACACTAAAATTATTTGAAAAATCAGTAGTCCAAGAGCTACGTGAATATCTTATAAAAGAGTTTTGTAAAAACAGGCGTTTTGAAGCCTACCGATTTTTTAGAAGTTATGTATAAAAGTGTATAACTAGGTGAGTGTGTCCTTCTGAACTGATTTTGTTAAATAATTGTAGGTTTGACGTTTTAGAAATGCAGTTTCTTGAATCGGAAAGCATCGAAGATAATAAGGCAATTTCTCTGCTGCTCAGGATGTTTCCAAGCAACACTAATTTTGTTATTTTTTTTTCGAATATACTAAGAGAGTCTTGTGATATTATTACTCAAACTTTGCAAAACATTTTTCGGCAAAGACCTGAGATCAAGGACACTGGAAAAACTTCTTTATTGGCTGCTAGACTTTTCCAGTTCCGATAAAAACTTTATTTCTAAACATTTTGGGCTAACATTTTGCAGATGAAATCCACCCTGACCGCAAAAATATTTGTATTGATTGCAAACTTTTACTGGAAGTATTTCAAGAGCACTGGAGATATATCTTTATTTCAGAAATTACTTTTTAAGTTTTCTTATACGTTAAACGAATAATAATGGGTTTCTCAAACATTTGAACATGTTCCAAAGCAATTGCAAATAAATCGCAGAAAATAAAAAATGTATGAACGTTCTCCATCTTGTCGTTTAATAATTTATTCTGTAGCAGGCGAAGACTTGCTCGCTATAAAAATAAGGAATTATGCAATAGATTGATAAAAAAGTGCCAAATATGCTCTGCTAAATAACGTTTTGGAAAATATCATTCTTAGAAATCTAAAGTTCTTACCAAACTTCTCAAGACATTAAGGCCATGAAAGTTTTCGAAGGAGTACTAAGTATCTGAGTATTGCCATATTATATTCGAATACATAAAGTTTATACAGTGTGTTAAAAAACAAATGTATGATATTTGTAGGACATACAGTACAGACCAAAATATGCCTAACAGTCTTAATAAACAGAGGTTCTAATATTAACCGTTTCAGATTTTAATTTTTATATTTTGTTTTTTTTTACAATGTCAGTATTTAGTAACAAAACACTTTAATTAATTTTGAAAAGTTTTAGTTGTAACTCAAATAAATGTTCGTCATGCCCCCCATTACTTTCAATTCACCGCTACCTCTTTCAAGAATTCCCGGTATTTGTCGAATAGGTTGGCAACCTTGCTCGATTCGCTGACGTAATTCGTCTAGATCATCAACAGATGTGGGATAGACTGAGCTCTTTAGGTAACCCAACAGAAAGTAGTTTAAAGGAGTCAAATCAGGTAGTCTCGGAGGCCATCCAACTGGACCCCACCCCCCTCCCCCGATTATCAGTAAAGACAATATTCGAAGAGAAATTTGGACGCTCTGCATTTTCACACAATACACCATTGACAGAACAGCAACCTTCAACTCACTTCAGCCGAAATTCTTTGTTTCACATTAACAAAATTTGTTCTTGCATCTCTGACGTAAAACTGATCTGGAGCGATCAGTATCGTATGCACGTTTTCTAAATGAACCTTCCTCTCGCAATCGCTCATGAAGTGTTGTAAACATGCTGTGAGACGGGAGTACCCGATTTGGAAAAGTTTCAACATACAAACGACGTACTTCAAAGGAATTTGCCATAGCACGACCGTACATAAACTGTATGTGTGCCACATGTGCATTAGTGTAAATAACCATATTAATGAAATCTTCAGTCAGCAAATGTCAAGAATAGTAAGTTAAGTTAAGTTGTCAAACCAAAAAAATGATAAGCCTACTATCATTTTGGTGTTACTAATAAACGTTGCAGGATTAAATTTAAATAACCCAGACTAATATTGTAATTAACCATATCTTTGAAACGGTTTATTTTAGGGCACCTGTTTATTAAGACTTTTAGGCTTATTTTGGTCTGTACTGTATGTCCTACAAATATCATACATTTGTTTTTAACACTCTGTATATTCATGATTGAATGCAAATACAGAATACTTATTACTTATGTATTTGAATACGAAGTTTAAATATGGAGAAAGATTCGACTACTAAAGTACTCTTATACTACTCAGCTCTGACCAATCCATTCTGTTTTAAAAGCCATTTAAGTAGCTCAAGAGCACAAGCTCAACAGAAGATAAAGTACACTTACAATCGATGTACCACATCTCAAAAAAATGTTTTAATCTTAATAACCCGTTGTAAATTGAAAGTCAGTACAGGAATAGATGTGTGATTTTTTGGCAAGAAAATATGTTGTAGAATTAATCGAAGATCGAGATAAACAATGATAAGAAGTAAAATTCGAACCAAACTAGTAAACACTACTAACCAACTAACAAGGAATACCGAAAATTTCAATCTGAAGCTAGTAATTTAGTTAGGTACAGTGTGGAAATTAAGTATCGCATAAATTCGGCAACTGTTAAAGTGTGTTTTCAGGAAAAATCTCAAAGAGGTGTAGCGATTCAAATTGCAGCTCATATATTAAAGTTATTTTCAGATTTTTATCTAATTTATTTTAAATGTTATAACGTCATCAATATATCTTTTAAATGACAACTTATATTCTTTTTCATTTATTTTGGTAGTAAGTTTTAATCTGTTTTCAACGGTATAACCATTTACATAGGTCACACTAACAAATTATTTGAAAAATCTGGTGTGATACACGCACACAACTTCCTTTTACAGTGATCTTATAATTAGCCAAAAATTGATTTTAAATTTTTAAGCATTTGTAAAAAAATTTCAAAAATTAAAAATTTTACAAAAACGGTACAAAATAGAGTGTTATTTCAAGAGACAAATGTTCTATAGAATTTTAATCTGAATTCAAAAATGTAATAATATACCGGGTCTTCTATTTAAAATAGGAGTTAATACAAAAATTGAAAAAAAACAAAAGAAACCCATTTTAGAAGTATTCAACTGGAAAATCATTTATCTCACATCAATACACATTAAAAACGTAATAAAAATGTACAGTTTAAAAAAAATCGTTAGAGCCGTTTTTGAAAAAATCGAAAAAAACTGAAAAATCACAAGAGTAAACACCTACTTCCGGTTATGCGATTTTCTTCAAAAGCTTGTTGTCGCATCTACATAGTACACAAAACTTATATATGAAGTTTCAACGCCATACCTCTTTCTATTTTTGAGATATTTTGTTCACAGACAGACAGACACACAGACAGACACACAGTCAGACACACCAATGAAAAAAATATGTTTTTTGGGTTCAGAGGACTCTAAAACGTGAAGATCTGTTGAAAACTCAATTTCGAATTTTTGGGGTGAATCCAGTATCACAAATTACAAAAATATTGATATAGATTTAATACAACTTTCCAAATCAAAATATAACAAAAACTCATAAAATCTACTACGAGCTCCCACACACAAGCTAACAAATTTAAGTATCAAACATTGAAAAATAAAGCAAGACCTGTCTGGTTAGTATCTACATATAGTGGACGAGGAGAGATTTTTATATATGTCCTATTTTTACTTCCTTTTACAATAAAGGAAGTATTGGATTCACCCCAAAAATTCGAAATTGAGTTTTCAACAGATCTTCACGTTTTAGAGTCCCCTGATCCCAAAAAACATATTTTTTCATTGGTCTGTCTGTCTGTCTGTCTGTGTGTCTGTGTGTCTGTCTGTCTGTGAACAGAATATCTCAAAAACGGAACGAGGTATGGCGTTGAAACTTCATATATAAGTTTTGTGTACTATGTAGATGCGACAGCAAGCTTTTGAAGAAAATCGCATAACCGGAAGTAGGTGTTTACTCTTGTGATTTTTCAGTTTTTTTTTCGATTTTTTCAAAAATGGCTCTAACGATTTTTTTTAAACTTTACATTTTTATTACATTTTTAATGTGTATTGATGTGAGATAGGTGACTTTCTAGATGAATACTTCTAAAATGGGTTTCTTTTGTTTTTTTTTATTAACTCCTATTTTAAATAGAACACCCGGTATATTATTACATTTTTGAATTCAGCTTAAAATTCTAGAGAAAATTTGTCTCTTGAACTAACACTCTATTTTGTACCGTTTTTGTAAAATTTGTAATTTAGAAAATTTTTGACAAATTATTAATTTTTAAGCATTTGTCAGAAATTTTCAAAAATGACAAATTCTATAAAAACTGTACAAGATAGAGCGTTAGTTGAAGAGACAAATTTTCTCTAAAATACACATTAAAAATGTAATAAAAATGAGAAGTTTGAAAAAAATCGCTAGAGCCGTTTTTGAAAAAATCGAAAAAAATTGGAAAATCACAAGAGTAAACACCTACTTCGGGTTATGCGACTTTTTTCAAAAGCTTGCTGTCGCATCTACATAGTACACAAAACTTATATATGAAGTTTCAACCCCATACCTCTTTTCGTTTTTGAGATATTCTGTTGACAGACAGACAGACACACAGACTAATGAAAAAAAATATGTTTTTTTGGGTTCAGGGGACTCTGAAACGTGAAGATCTGTTGAAAACTCAATTTCGAATTTTTGAGGTGAATCCAATACTTCCTTTATTGGAAAAGGAAGTAAAAATGAGAGAAAAAGAAGTTTCGCTTCTGGAAAAACTAAGATTCACATTATAAAAAGCAAAATGTAACGTACATAGTTTTCGAAAAAATTAAAGAATGTAAAATACACGAAGAGCAAATTATCATTGTTCTTCATTTAAAAACAAAATACTATATAAAATTTCCTTATCGGAAGACTTCGTCTTCAAATCGCTGTGAATAGGTTAACTTGAAAATTCCATCCCGCCCAAGGCTTATTAGGGGAAGGGCATTTGCATGCATTAATTATCAGCCCCAAATCTCACAGGCCAAGTGTTAAATTCGAAAATACTCTATCATGAACGATTAACTAAAATTTAATTAACCTTCTATTATTTATTTTTAAATAAGTCAAATCATATCGGAAATAATCGGCAGTTTTCGCAAATTAAGCTAGGTACAATATGTCCATCTTGTTGGTATCACGCTATAGAAACAAAGACAATTGCGTAAGCAAATCTGTATAATTTGTGATTTCTGTGAGTTTAGAAGTATGGCCGGTTTGGTAATACATACCTAGCTGTAATTAACGATATTGTTGAGGAAACTACACATCTGCATATTTGGAAATTTTTAAAACTTTGTGAAGAGGAGAATTACAAGCTAGGTTCGGATACATAGTTCCAACAGATTTTTATTTTCTTTTATTAATTGGGGTTATAATATGAAAAAACGATGGTAGTGATTGTCAGGAAGTAGTTGCCAGAAATGTACAGGAAACTTATTGTAAAAAATACAACATATTTTTAACCCCTTCACTGATATTCTTTTCAAACCTGCAAGATATGCACAAAATGCTAAGCGCCGTCAGTTGCAATCTTGTCCTGAGAAATAAAATCTTCGTCAGTTGATTTAACTAAAAATGAATATAAAAAAGTTATCAAAATTGTATGTATTGTATTGTATGTGTTATCTGTAACCTCATTTACCTTGCGATGTAGAGGCTGGTGCTTTATGCGCTGGCATCTGGGGGTACAATGCTTAACTTGCCCCGGATTCGGGATACAGAGTTGCAGCACGCCTTTGGTGCTTGCGTAGCAACCATTGTGTGAGGTGTGTGTCATGGTAATGTGTTGACCTTGTTACTCTATCTCTTAGGTCTGTGGTTCTGACTAGAGCACAGTTAATTTGGTGCCGAACTGTGAATGGTCTCACCGAGCCCGATTCCAATCGCCAAGGCTACGGAAAAATTCGGACCCCCGCGGGATTCGAGCCGAGGACTTCCTTAATGCAAGCCTGGCGCTTATCCAACTGCGCCATGCGGCTTCTAAGTTATCAAAATATAGGATGCAAATACACCCTTAGAGTTACAACGGAAATGCTATCATATTATTACTCGGAGACTAGCTTGACGTGGTAG
Source organism: Agriotes lineatus (assembly GCA_940337035.1). Lineage (NCBI taxonomy): Eukaryota > Metazoa > Arthropoda > Insecta > Coleoptera > Elateridae > Agriotes > Agriotes lineatus. Next base: position 184,406,674 of record OW679194.1, on the reverse strand, counting down.
AGAAGCGGCTATATTAATAACTTGGCTTCGTGGTAATAGAATTCTCAGGTTTTTATCAATATTATTTCCATATTACCAAAATACGAGTTGGATTAGACGTAACTAATAGTAAAATGAGCAATCATTCCACTATAGCAACAGCCGTGTCACCACTAGCAAAAGTTGGTGTTCAGGAGCAGCAGTTACTAAAAATTAATAAACACGGAAGTGCAGCTTTTATTAAACCTTATCTGCAGTTGAATGTTGGACATCACACGAAAATCATTCAGCAAATGAGACTTAAAGTTCATAATTCCAATTCTACATTTCCCGGGTCTGAGATAACGTATAACTAAAACAGTTCTTTAAAAATCTAGATTTTAACTTGACTAAATTGATGTTTAAACCCTTTTGCTTATAACGAGAAAATCATTAGTGGATTTGGCTATACCATTGCGAGATAAATAATTAGCGCGGCAGTTTTTCCAATGTAAATGCGACTTTCACCAGTGGCTTATAGACATTTTCACTGCCAAATGCAAGCTGAAAAGCCCCGCAGTAGTGGGTGAGGACGTCCGAGAAGAGAGGGGGTGTACAGACATGCTGAGCTGCAGTACAGAGATATGTGTGGTAGACAGGGCCGGCGTCACACTTTTAGCCCGAGTGAGTAGTAAGATGGGCGGGGGGGGGGGGGGATTTTAAGTGATTTTTCACAATACACTCATCTGAAGGGATGAGGGATACAGGGTTATTATCAAAAATTGATAAAATTATACTTTGAGATGTCGCAAAGTTCAATTTATTTTTTGCTTGCGTTTAAAGATACAAATAAATCATTTTCGAAACAAGACGTTCGTTTTCTATTATGAACAATAAAGTCATCTATTAAAGTTTCTAAATCGAGCACATCAACTGAATCCGGGTAGGAATGCAAAATAACAACGTGGTTTAGCCGATTCTGTGTCATAGCCGATCTTAAATAATTGTTTGTTCGACGAAAAACCGAAATACTTCTTTCATTAGAACAAGAAGATCTCGGTACTGTTATTATTAATCTCAGAAAACGCACGAATTCGGGAACGATTTTCATAAAATGTTCATTTTCCCTGAGAAAGGACCCACCCCCAATTTAAAATTTTAGGTTTTGTTCTAAAGTTTTGTGTGGGTAATTACCCACACGGATATTTTCGAGTGGGTAGTAGTACCCACGTCAACCGCCGGCCTTGGTGGTAGAGAGTTTACTCTCGAACAGTGACTCCTCAAAAGTTTACACGACTAATATGGGTAGACAGCACAAGCCCTGGGTACTTCGGTACATGCCACTTCGGTACCTGGTAAATCGGTGCCTGGTTGACCGAGATGAGGATGAATTCATAGTGGCAGTGGTGCCGAATGCTTGATCGTAGGCCGAGGCTTAGGCCTCGGTCTCGGCGGGCGAAGCTGCGCGCATTAATCATCTGGGGCGGCGACTTGCACATACGTTAGTGGTTGGATAGGTCTCGTTATAACCGCACCTGGCTTTAAAAGATACGGTGGGGCGTTAACCGGGTGCATTATTTCCCGGCGGTGTCTCGACCGCGCTGCCAACTAAAAACACCGCACAAGAGAGGGGATAATATGCTTAATTACCACGAACATTCTACCCTGAAAAGCACGAATGTGTGTTAAAGTGGTAGCATCTAAAGCATACTCATAAAAACAAGTGACCTATTTCAGCGTGATGAACAGAAAGAAATGAATCGACGGAGTGAACGCGGGCCGCCGCTTGGGGGTCGGCCCAGGAGCAATCCTAATCTAGTAACCAAGGCGCGTGAAATATCTAAACCGTCGCTGGAGGTGTCGGTCAAATAGCCTGATGTACTATAGAGCGTCTCAGGGTGACAAGACAGCGTGGAGAGGATAGGGAATGCTTTCCTTATGGGAATGTCGCTCCGACGTTGCCAGTTCTATGCAACGGGCGATGTACGTAATTGTTTTGTTCATAAACTTGTTTGAATGCCACTGACAAAACGTACCGGGTAATGAGGGATTATAGTTAAGCTGTCTCTATTACAATAGCCGGATTTGTTTGTCTGTGATCGGTGCGTTTTTTCTACAGAACACTTTTGTGGAGACATATGGCATCGCTGTTTGTTGCTGTTTACCATAAGGCCCTGTACTGTCTAGTCACCCTGAGACGCAGTATAGTATCCGAAATGAATCGGGCAGTCGTTTGAATTGTTGGCCAGGAGCAATCCTGATCCTAGTATCTGAGACGCGTCAGACCGTCGTTTAAGACGTCGACCAGGCTACTGAAGAAGTGGTATCCGAGACGAGCTTGCCGAAGCAGACTGCACGGTGGTTCACCCATAAAGTTACCTTGCGGGCTACCCTGTTCCACACATGCGGGCCTTTGGGCAGGTTCCCCACATTTACACGAGCACTACAGGAAATCAGAAAACCTCGAGTACAGCGGTGTCTTGGCACTTCAGTGCCTGGGTACTCCAGTACCCGACTGGTCAATGATGATAAAGACTCGTAGTGGCAATGATTGGCAATGGTCAAAGGCTTTCGTTTCGGCGGGCGCTTCGGCTCGTAAACTGCCCATTAGTCAGTTCTGATGATAGCCTGGAAAGTCACCAGATGCAGGATAGTCCTCGAACCGTACCCGGTAATAACATACAGGGAACTGTACTAACATGAGTGCCGCTGCGGCCTATGCTGTTTTATGGGCCCCTCCTATAAGTGGCCGTCGTAAATCAACCTGAAGAGGTTATGCAACGCTTGTCAAAGTCGGCCCAAATAATCAAAATTCCATACCTGATTTTTTCGGAGTCAGAAAAAGTAACACCCGTTTGCCAAGTTGAAGGGGGGACGGTCTTTGCAACGTGTGGAAGATTACCTAGGTTTAAGAAAATCGACTATAGAGAACATCCAAAGGAAATGGGAGGGAAACGAATTTTTTTACCCGGGTTTCAGGTGCGGGTTGTAAACGGAAGACAGCCGAAGACCAAAACGAAGCTATGGTTACTTACTTGAGAGACTATCCCTTCACCACCGCTAGAGAAGCTAAATAAATAAGGAACCAACTTTTTGTTTGGAAAAAATTTAATATAGTAGACCACTGTGCATAGAAAACTATAATAGGTTATTTATAATAACTGTACTTGACATTTCTCAGACATGCGCAGTAGTATAGTTGTTTTGCCACGTCCTCTATTTTTATAGGTTCGCTAGGTAGAGGACGAGGTAATTGAAATTGTCGATAAATACACCTACCTAGGTCATGAAATCAAAATTAGTAAAGACAACCAGACATGCGAACTCTCCAGAAGAATAGCTTTAGGCTGGGCAGCTTACGGAAAACTCAGAAACATATTCAAAACTGACATTCCCATAAGATTAAAATGAAGATCCTTCAACCAATGTGTCCTACCGGTTTTGACATACGGGGCAGAAACACTAACTCTTACAAAAACAACTGTTAAGAAACTGTAAATAACTCAACGTAGAATAGAGAGATCAATGCTGGGGTTGACTCTAAGAGATCGAATCCGAAACGAAGAAATAAGGAGGAGAACGGGTGTAGAAGACATTATAATACGCATAACAAAATTAAAATGGAGATGGGCCGGCCACGTGGTCAGATTACACGACAACAGATGGACGAAGAAAATTTTGGAATGGCGACTAGCGTAGCCGTGAAAGACCGTCAACAAGATGGTCAGACGACCTCAAAAGAATCACAACCAACTGGATCGCAATGTCCCAGAATAGAGAAGATTGGAAACTTCTAGAGGAGGCTTACGTCCAACGATGGACAGAAGGATGCTGAAAGAAGAAGAAGATAGTTGTTTTACAGGGCTTCTCGGGCAATAACCTCACTATAATGCGATTTAAACCCGGTGATAACGTGCAGCAACTGATCGTCATCATGGAAGTAATAAGTCCAGGAAGGTAGATTGCAGGCTCTTTCTGAATTTCTTGAGGGTACTTTTTAATCTCTTTGGGTAGAAAAAATATGACACGAGAACACTAATGGAAGTGGAAGGACCTGTAGATCAGCAAGCCACTCAACCTAAATACACTCTATGTAAATAGTATACACCAAGCTTACTTTTGAAAAATCAAATAGATATTGTTCTAATACAGGCACCTGGAATTTCCCAGAGCAAGGTAAGAAAAAACACAACAGAATCGAAGGGGAACTTCTATACCTTATTAAAGATACTCATCCCAGCATTTGCATTATTGCACATAGGGTAATAAGCGTTATATGAGCATTGTTATATAAACTTCATGATAGCAAGCTATGAAAAGAAGCAAAAGGAAGTACCAGTAGCATCAGCATATTTTCCTTATAACCGCATTGGACCACCACCTGTTCTAGTTGCCTGAAAGATAAATCAAACTTATGAGGAGGACAACAGCCAACTGATTCTAGGTCTTGATTGAGATCTAGTGGAGCAGAGACTAGGGGAGAGTCCTTCACAACATCACAACACGATTGAATATGGATTGAGCTGAGCACGTTCAATGGTCGATCACATCAGCCTAGGATTCCAGCTGTCCCTCACAATTTAGAACAGGAATTGGAAAAAGATAAACCCTATTACAAGGCCATCTTTGTATCTGTAACATAGGGAGCGACTGCATCAGAGTTAATGCAACGTGCCCTAAGATAGTGCGGTGTGTTAAAGACTACTTCGGTAAAACCAAATAAAACTTTTGCCATAATATTTACAAGAAGGAGAAACCTACAAGACATGAAAGGCTCTGCAATGGGGGTCGACTTGAGAATGGTAACGTTTGCTCCTATGCAAATTTCTCCAGCAAATAATTTGCAATACTTATAATTTGTATATCACTATCCTGTTACATTTTATACAAGCCTCAAATCTTTAGGCGTTGCATAATTCAAGTGAAGATCACGCAAATCCTGCCTCGCCCATTCCAAACCTTCTTCTAGAATAGAGGAACATGTCCTTATTACGCACTGGCGCTGGCTCAGTGACGTGCCTAACCACCGCCTGAACCTTGCCGTGCGATCTAAGCCGTCTTGGTACACTGGCTATATTTCTTCAATATCTTAGTGCTAAACCTACTCTTCTAAAACTCTACGACAGCCCGTAGTGTCTAAGTAACGTCGTATCGGTGCGATAGCTATACTCCATTCACTATAGTCCCGGATTGTTAAAAATGACGTTTTATGGTAGCACTGTTGAATTTCTATTGGTTTTTTGTTACTATTAGGTTGGACAACCCAGCGTAATTTTTAAAACTTGCGTTTTTGTTACCGGGAACTTTTATTTATTTTTGCTTAAGTCATAACCTATAATTTATAGTTTTGACATTAGTAACTTAATTAATTGTTTCTAGTTACCAATAGCTTGACTTAAAAGTATTAACCATGATATAAAGGATTGTTTTATTGGATTTTGACATTGACAATCTGGGACTATAGTGAATAGAGTTTGCATATAGAGAGCTACATTCGCCCGACCGCCCCGTGACTTGTAGGCGCCGCCCTGTCTCGATGCACTAGATACATATCTTCCTGAAAGCTTCTCGTATACAATCATCGCTCGTAAGAACTCCGAATTTCGCCGTAGAACTTGACCAGAATAAGCATAGAAAGCGAACAGAGCTTGTACGATTTGTTACAATTCAAAGCAATCTGCAAACGTCCAGGTCACGAAGGCGTACAACCCTGCGTAATTCAGTCCTCGTATGGTTCTCGAGGTAATTAACCATCTCTATAAATTCACAAATAAACCCATACAACACCAAGTTCACGCACAAGTAAATTCTGTTTTAATTTCAGCATAAGAGCGGCCATCTTGCATTTATTGCAGATGAGGTTCAGTCGGGCAACGCCACCTGCTGCGGAACCTTCTCGAGTCAGGTGGGTTACAGCCAGACTAGGCGCGGTCAGGTCAAGAAGTCCGAATTTGGGAATATTATTTACATGCCTACAGATACGTTATAGGCGATTTACATCACCGTTGGTGGCGCCACCACCGCCACCAATATGGCGGCGATTGAAGGTACCAGTTGTACAACAAACAATATGTCAGTTATGTTGCGAGTGTTCTTTGATTAAATTAAACTGTTGTGTGGTGTGTTTACTGGTATATCTAATATCTTCTGCTGCGTGAACGAGTTAAGGACATTTAAAGTTGAGTTTATTTATTCTGATAAAAACAGTAGATTCCGTAGGTAAGCTGTTTTGTGTTAGATTAACAGTAGTGCTGACATACCTAGTCATTTATATTTTATTAATTACAGCAAAGTCTTGGACAAATGTTGTTAACATTGTGAAACCATCAAAAGTCTATTAACAGTTGTGCCATTTATTTAAAATACAATATTACCAGAAAATATTCTAACTTTCAATGCATTCATAAGTATAAAAGCAAAGCAATTGTAAAAAGTAATTAGCTACGTACATAAATTAAAAAATGAGTATAATAAATCCTATAATTAAAGTATTGTTTTGAATTATGCTAGTTCCTCGTCGGCTGCATAATTATTAATTATGTATTACAAAAGCACCACGTTGGGTGACCTTATGTTATATTTTGGAATTATCTCATATATTTGAAATAGTCATATAACTTTTGTATTCAATATTTTACTTTATGTTTGTCCTTTATTGATGCAATGCCCCGTTAGTTAAACTATAATTGCTTTCAAATCAAGTACTCTTATTTCAGCGTGGTTCGCCAAATCTAGATCTCTATTAGTTGAATTTCAAATTATATTTAATGACACTTGCTGTCAAACTGATATCCACACCTTCTCAAACCAGGTATTGACAAATCTATTCTTTACATTGACATAATTATTAATTAATTCATTAAAATAATTACTGTTTTGTATTTTACTTTTTCCTATTGCTCGTTATTTAAAATGTTTTGATATTAATTACTAACACAAACCTTATCAATTCTTAATCTTACTCTGCAAATATCTAAACACTACTGCTCCCTCTCTCAAGAGATCCCGATGCTCACCTTGTGTGATGCCTTCAAATTGTTCCTGTCAACCAATTCCAAAAATCCACTGAATCCGGCCTCAATCCCCTCATTAAACGTCAACTTCAACTCCAATAGACTCCTGGTAAGTTTCAGCTTTATAAATAAATCTGATCTTATCTTGTTTATTCCATAGATAGTCCTCTGCACTCAGCAATCCAATTCTGTTAGCACTCCTACTAACCTCCTTCCATACAACCACCAATGTCAAAAATAAATATTTAATTATGTGTCACGTTCACCAATAAATCCAATCTTCTCCAATTCAGTAGTTCTCTGGTTCTTTCTATGTAATTCACTGTATGCGATAATCTCTTCACAGATTGTCCAATCCCACTAACATTAATATTTCACTTTCATTTTGTTGTACCTCGTAGATTTCTTAACAGCATTACTATTTGTATATAACCAAACAACTATACAAATAATGATTAAATTTCTAGTTTTATTTGCTCAAAATTATAACATTGCAAGATTAATAACCAAGCAACTATACAAATAATGATTAAATTTCTAGTTTTATTTGCTCAAAATTATAACATTGCAAGATTAATTGTACGTTTTTCGATGAGTTTATTTATGTAACTAACTTAAACAAAGCTTTCATTCCTATTAGATACTGTTCTTATAACGCTCTTTTCAATTTTAAATATAATATTATTACAGGATATTCATTCTGATTATTATAACAAATACAATTGTCAATTGTAACCTTGGCTTGTTCTTTATTAACATTCACTGCAACAATCAAATTTGTATATTCAATTAATATCTTACTATCAATTACCTCATTCATTGTCTCAATTAATTTCATTATTAATATTTAAAAATTAACACCCATCAAGATTTAATTATAGTAATCTTCCAAATTTATTAGTTTTAAATATTTCTTTGTAATGATTGATCATACCACTTCGTGTATCATAATAATATCTATTGGGTAGTATGTAGAAAACTATAAAGGTACTTAAACCTAGGGTTCCAAGCAAGTAAACATATATAAAGCACTTACTTCAAAAATTTATCGTCGCTTAAAATTGGTGGTGATTAGTAGAGAGCGAAAATTTAGGTTACAAAAAACTTCTGCTTATTTTAGGTTAGAATAATCCATATTTAGGTCGCAAAACGGTCAGAATAGGTCCCGATTTTTGGATAAAAAATTTATATATTATTTTAAATAATTTAGAATCTAGTCAGGTTCTTAAATTGATTTATGTTATAAAAATAAAAAACAATGTACAACATAAACAAACACCAATGTTTAATTTAAAAACCAAGTTATTTATTTTATAATATAATTTTAATATTTAAAACAATATTAAAAGTAAAATTCACACAATTTTTAACATTTTACAAATACTGAATTATGCAAATTAAAAGACGTTGGCATTGTGGCTTCATGTTGTGCAATGATTTTTTTTTCGTAGACAAACTATAAAATAAAAGGAACATTATGTGGGGGTAATATTAACTTACTGATTTACTGCAACCTTCGCAATAGTTATTTAAGCATCAAGGGAAGTAAGTAGCTTTTACCAGTCGAGAACGAGTTTGCCAGCCCGAGCGAGCGAGGGCTGGCAAAGTTCGAGACTGGTTATAGATAGTTACTTCCCGAGCATGCTTATAACATTTTTCTCCATGCCCAAAAAAAATTTGAATAAAATATCCTATTCAATTTACCACCACCTTTAGGCCTATTACGTTGGGCCATTCTGTTCTGTTACACAACTCGCACCTGCTTTCCCCTGCCGCCGCCTGACCAAAGAAGGGGGCCCTCGGGGCTCCGCCCCTCTCTAAGCTGGGCCCCGGGGTTCCGCCCCTCTCGAAGGGGTCCCTCGGTGCTCCTCCCCTCTGCAAGGGGGCCCTGGGGCTCCGCCTTTCTCCAATGGGGCCATCGGGGCTCCGCCCCTCTCCAAGGGGGCCATCGGGGCTCCACCCCTCTCCAAGGGGGCCCACGGGGCACCACCCTCTCCAAGGGGGCTATCGGGCCTCCGCCTCTCCCCAAAGGGGCACTCAGGGCTCCGCCCCCCTCCAAGAAAGCCACGGGGCTCCGTCCCTCTCCAAGGGGGCCCTCGGGGCTCCATACCTCTCCAAGGGGGCCATCGGGGCTCCGCCCCTCTCCAAGGAGGCCCTCGTGGCTCCGCCCCTCTCCAAGGGGGCCGTCGAGGCTCCGCCCCTTTCCAAGGGGGCCCTCGGGGCATCGCCCCTCTCCAAGGGGGGCTCCGGGGCTCCTCCCATTTTCAAGGGGGGCCTTGGGGCTCCGCCCCTCTCTTAACGAGTTTTTAAATTTCAAATAGGTTAGGATCAGTTAAGTTCAAACCCGTTCAGATCACTTATAGATCTAAAATTACTGTAATAACACGCAATTCACTTACTTCCCTTGGGGAGTAGGTACTTACTTCCCCAATGTCATGACAACCAGTAAACAAACAGTAAAATCAGCTTACCTGCAATGGATATGTCAAAGTAAGTGTAACTTACTAGATGGGCATGGAGAAAAATATTTTATTGTTTACTGCATTAACTTCGTAAACGGTGGGATTTGACTGACAAGCCATCCAATCTTGCATTCTCTATTTGGTCGATTTTTTTTATTTCGGTATTGTAGTTTTATACAGTATCACTTTTAAACTTACTTTCAATTTAATACTACTCTATTATACTTAAATATTGGCGGCACAATTTCAAACATGTAAGGTTATATTGACTTAAAGAAAAAAAGTGAAACTGTGAACGATGCTTTTTCTGTCAACTAACTACACCTACGCCAGTGACGTGCATGCCAGTGACCTACTCTTACGCACTATCAGTGGCACTACACAATTTTACTCACACGTTGAAGACGCAGTATGAAAGTATAAACAGCAATTTATCGTGTTGCATATGTATAAGGCAAATATTAATTTTGTAATTGCAAAAAAATAAAAAATACTATTCTATATTTTAAAAAATGAAAAAACTTATTTTTGGCTGCTTAAAATACAATAAATAGGTGCGACATTCAAAAAATAGGCAGCAAATAGGGCGTCTTATAATCTCTAAAATAGGTATTTTAGGTGATATCAAATAGGCGTCAAAATGCATAGTTTTTATTGAAATTAATTTATATGTATCTAAAAGTGATGTGCCTAAAAAACTCACGAAAGACTAAAAACCTAAAATCCGCTCTCTAGTGATTAGTTTACAATTGCACATACATTAAAAATGTCTTCAATTTTTGGAACAAGTGCCAAAGTAGAGGATTATGCACTTGGTTCCACTCATAATTTAAAAAACAACTGCAATAATTATGGTAATACGAGATAATATTCAATACAAGCTCACCGACCCATTGCAAAAGTATACCTTCAATGGTGATTTCGAAAATCGCCGAGTGGTGGCGTTCGGTTAATGTAAATCGCCTATATTATGACAATTATTTTTTCTAAACTTAGAATCAATAGATTTTTATTATTTTGACTGCTTTCGTTGTAGTCTTCAACTAACCTCTGGTTTGAGCTATCCAGGGTGAAGTAAGAATAAATCACTTTACACAGTTACTTTATACACAAAGTTGTTCTTTAAATGGCGACTTTTGAAAACCATAAAGAAGGAAACAGAAGTCTTTGGGCATGCAAACAATTAGTTCGCAGGAAAAATTAGAATAAAGCATAAAATGCTAATGTTGACTTTATGGGAGGGTAGTAATATCAGTGGCAGCACACTACTTATTGTCACGGTGGCAAACAGCTTTAAAAAGTTTCTAAAAAAATTGACCGAACTGCAGTGCTTGTTTAGCTGTAGCAGTATAAAAACGGAGATAATATAGCATCACAAAAAATTGCAAAATTAAACATTATAGTGTGTTAGGCAGGCGCGTGCTGGGACTTTACAGAGGGTCCGGGCATTGACATTTTGGGAAAGGCCCCTAAAAAATACCCGTGGTAAAATTTTAATTTTCGCAAGGTTGTAGGATATAAAACGGTACAACTTTAATCGAGAAATATAGTATAAACAGAAATTGGTGTCGTAGAATTAGGTAGAGTTACAAAACTTAAACTTAAAATAAAATAAATAAATTAGTCACGAAAGAAAAACTTTAACCACGACGCCCGTGTGGGTCGTCCAATACAACTTTTTATCCATTACCTCTATTAAATCTCTCTAACTTATTTTTTCTTCTAAATTTTTTTACACTTACATGATATTTGATATTCATAACGTTTAAAAATTACAAGCAAGCCCTTAATTTTAGTTGTTATGTATCCATAAATATTTCTCCTCGACTTTCCTATTTTTCCCTCACTAGTGACTGACTAATGATGAACTTGTTTTATATGAAATAACTGTAGTAATATTTTTAGTTTGAGAAGGTGTTGGATAATAGCTATTTATATAGCAAGTACATAATTTGATGAGTCTATTTTATGGATAGTTTTGTGAGATAGGTCAATAATAGTTATTAATGTAGTAAGGGCATAATAGATTAATTATAGTCGAGGAAATGTTTAAAGGGCGTCGCAAAGCGGAGAGCTTTAAATTTCTCGATGGTTATAAATAACGTGATTATGCACGTGGCACATACATTTTATTTTATTTTACTTTTGAAATGTACACAATTGAAAGATTCAGTATTTTGGCTACAGACTACTGCGTCATCGTTGTGCTGGAGCTGTGAATATTTGGTGTGCTATGGTTTCTATGCAGACTGTTGGTGTTGCTATACTATATTTTTAATCTTTATTATACCTACTGCCTAGCAACTTTATAGACCCTCAGGCCATAACAGTCACATTACGCCCGCTATTAAGATCCAGCATAGTTATATATGTACCAAGGGCATTATGAAGATGTTTATGCATTATCAAGGGCAACAAGTTTAAAAGCCTGAGGGTCTGGCCCGAGGGTTTATGTAGCCCATGGTGCATACACTGTTTTATTTTCCACTTTAAATACGCAAATAACTTCAAAATCTTGCCCGCCCGAGAAGGCATAATGAGCGGGTGTTATCATTACGCCCTCTCTTTACGCCCTAGGGCGTTATAGACTACTTTATATACCTCTTATCACAGATATAAACAAAAAATCAGTGGAAAATAAAATAGAATTATGGTTTTAAAATGAAATAAAGTCAAATTATGTACTAGCTGTATAAAAGGGTTTATATTCGACTGCTAAAACTGAAAAAATTGAGTTCATATGTTTGACGTATATTCTGTTACAGAAAGAAATTTAATATTAGAGTGGCTTGGTGGATCTTGACAAGCAGCGCAGTTACCAAATGTTCTTACAGCTGCGTAAACGAGTAATTAATAATTTTAGTTTAGAAAATAAATTTGCACAAGAATTGCGTAACACCTAAATTCGCTCAATTGCCGAATTATTTGCCAAATTCTTGCTCAGTTGCAGTATTGGCCAAATTAATTTCGGTAATTGAGCCAATTTGGCATCTGAGTATCATACACATAGAATACAGTAGAACATAAACTATACTTGCGTATAACCACAAATACATACGATACACAACTAATGCACTTCACATTGCGAAAACAGTGTCTACAATGATAGCTATAAGAGGGGACTATATTTGCCAAGGAAACTTCATCTTCAAAGTCAGTGTCAAGACTTTCTTCATTTTCTTGTTCTTGTTCATCTTGATAATGTTTTCAGCTTTATCTGTCTCATAAATGTTTTCAAAATTTCTTTTTGGAGACTGAGGCGACAGTTTGGCAAACGTCATTAACTTTTCCTTAAATTTTTTTTTGCTTTTTAGAGGGCTGGAATAACTTCACAAATTCTATTGAAGGAGTTCATTAACATACTTTGACTAATTTCAGAAAATCTAGGACGATTCAAGTATTCTAAATCACTATAAAATAATCAATGATCTACAAATCTGGTGTCTATACTGACTATAATTTGGTTCCTCACTACATTATTTACGTGGTCAAACGAAAGTGATCTTCATTTTGATCATTTATATTTTTTTAAAGAACAGACTATTGTAAGAATAGTCCTAGGGCCCGGAAACTCAGGGCCTACCGGGAAATGCCCGGTAGCCCGGCGGGCCAGCACGCGCCTGGTGTTAGGATTTTATACTTATACTTTTCAGACATCGTATCATAGCATTCCTTACATCGTTGCCATCTTTGTCGCTCAATGAAAAAATTAAAATGTAAGCTAGTTAGTTAGCTCCAAGTTTATATTAACATTTTAGGCATCTTCTTCGATTGATTCAATAAATTGATTAATCCCAGATGATATAGTAAATTAGGTAACTATTGTATATACTTATTTTTCATTTGTAGCTCTTTTGTTACTTTTTTCTTCATTCCAATCCTCCAGGAGCAAATTTCAAGAATCTCAGAACATTTTACGTAGTATTAATCTGACATCGCCAAACAAGAGATTTTCATTAAACTACAATTTTTTTAAACGCGTCTACACTGCCTTATATAATTGCATTGTACAACTGCACTATATATATGAATACTGCACAGCAGTATTCGACAGAGCCCCCAGAAGTGATAGTTACTTGCAAGTTAAGCCTTGTAGGAACAGTACATGGTGGCACTAGAGTCATGCCCTTTTTCCTCTTTCAGCAACGCTGCGATTTGTGAGAAGGTAGTTTCAAAATTAATACGAACCAACTAAATTAAAGTCCTGAAAACGTAAGATCTAGATGTTAACACTCAAAGACTGAATTCTTAAGTACTGACTGTATATTTGATGTTCTCAAAAAATATCACGAACCAGACTATAGTTCATAATTGATTACAATAGTAATGTCTCAAAAGTGTCTGCTTCTTCTTACTACGCAAAATTAATTAAAGACTATGCAGGATATTTTACAATTAAGCTTTATTAAGATGTCTATTAAAATCTAACAAGAAGGGAAACATTATTTATTTTCTTTAAATCTCACCCGTATTGATCGGCTGTAAGTCTTGCACGGGTTAATCGCAAATGACGGCTTTAACTAGAATATGACTTGGACAAAAAGCTCCCCTAGTATGATGGTGCTGCTTTAGATAAAGCTCTAACTACAGCTAATCGCAGCACGACCACGCCGATCCGTTGTATCCACGTTAAAACGACCGCCTCTCGTTAGCTGGCGACTATCATATCACGTTAATGGTCCATTCTTTTTTACAAGACTGATGAGTGCCTGTTGGAACAAAAAATCGTCGTTTTTGTGGAACATGCGAACTGTTAGATAATCTGTTCAGATACCACTTACTGGGGCGAATAAACCCACACCATGCTAAAACAAGGATAACAAGCACTCAATAGAACGTTTAACAGCTTTTTTGGTTAATCAGAAGAAATAATAATACTGACAGTTTAATTGGTTACGAACTGAATGTGAATTCTTGAATTGGATGAACAAATTCTCGATTATATTAATCGACAACAATTCTACAAATTGGTGTCTATTAGAAAGAATGAATTCTACTATCAATAGAATAGTAACTGAAAGTTTTCTATGGAGTTATCAAACGTGATTGATAGTCACGTGATCAAGAATGTATTCGCTTTAATCCGCCAATATTTACTTTCAAATAATGTAGCGGCGCCCGCTTTCCTAACTGTCATTTCAGTAACTTTGTTCTTTGATTTTTAATTTTTTTTTTTAAATTTATTGCCTAAAGATCTACAAAAACTGATCAGTTCCAATCTAACATTAGACAAAATTTAAAAATGCATGTGAAAGTAACAATGTTTATATAAAAACATGTTTAAACAAGTCTAATAAATTTTCAAGACAGCTATACGCATATGAACCGTTTATAAATAAAAATAGAGTTGAAAACCTGAAAATGGTTATGTATGATGCAAGTCACTAAAGGGGCACTTTATCCACGAAGGAAAAAATCGCGAATGGATAAAATAGCTTTATTTACGTGTAGCATATAATTTTTTAGTGCCTACATTTAATTATATAAATTAATTTTCAAAATTTAATAAATAATTTTAAATAAGTGATCATAGTATCTGGTTCACTGTGAGAGGAAACTATCTGTAAACTTTTTACACATAGATAAGGATTGCACATGTATTCACACCATTCACCAATTATATTGACGTTAAGTGAAAACCGTATAATGAAACAAATTAATGCAATACTGGTTACTGAGTTAGTTTCAACACTACCAACAAGAAAAAAAATAATCTGCCAGTATCATTGAGAGACGAACAACGGTTAGAAGGCAAAAAGGAAAGGTATTTATATACAGGGCTTTTGCTAACTAAGTAATCGAACTTAAAGATAGTAATCTATGCTTTATTTTAAGAACAAAAGTTCCTATAAACATGTTTCCTAAATTGTTTCGTTTTCCAAGAAGCAGAAACAAAATTGAAAATTAAGGATATTTTATTAAACTTTGGTATGCTTACATGTGGTACTACGAGCCACTTTTCAGCATCATTTATAGATTATCGGGTGCACCAGGGGCTTGCATGTAGGTAATCATATTACATTTTTTAATTAGAAAATGATTAAATTTCAACTTGGATAATTTTTTTAAACTCTCAAACAAAAACTCTCCAAAAATTACCTCTTTTTTTTTAGATTTTGTTAGCCGTTATCGGGTTAAAATAAAAATGTAAATAAAGCACAATTCTGTATTTCATCTCAGTTAAGCGTGGCTGATATGCATTTTGTATACGATCATGCTGACGGAAGTACTCAAGAAGCAAGGCGTATTTACAGCGAGAAGTATTCCAATCGCCAATTACCGAATCATCAACTTTCATAAGAATCTACCAGCGTTTTGTGGAAACAGGATCATTTGTACGAACACGTAATGTCCCAGGAAGACCTCAAACAGTTAGGACTCCTGCAGTGGAAGAAGTTGTTCTGAACGAAATTGAAGAACATCCAGAAACTAGCACCAGAAAAATTGCATCTAATCTTCAAGCAAACTCTAAGCTGGTATGGATAATTCTGAGAGAACAGCAGCTATACCATTACCATATCAGTCGCGTACAGGCTCTGTTGCAGCGAGATTTCCCACAACGTTTAACGTTTTGTCTGTGGATTCAGCAAAAATAGCACAGAATCCTCAATACGCTGCTGAGATGCTCTTTACGGACTAGACCAACTTTTCGAATAACACTCTTATGAATTTTCATAATAACCATCTTTAAACAGAAGAAAATCTACATGCAATAGTAGAAAGCCACATCCAGTTTAAATTTTCATTGAATGTATAAGTGGAAATTGTTTGAGATTTCTTTATTGGCCCTGTGTTTTTACTTCCTTTTACAATAAAGGGAGTATTGGATTCACCCCAAAAATTCGAAATTGAGTTTTCAACAGATCTTCACGTTTTAGAGTCCCCTGAACCCAAAAAACATATATTTTTTCATTGGTCTGTCTGTCTGTGTGTGTGTATGTCTGTCTGTGTGTCTGTCTGCCTGTGAACAGAATATCTCAAAAACGAAAAGAGGTATGCGGTTGAAACTTCATATATAAGTTTTGTGTACTATGTAGATGAGACAGCAAGCTTTTGAAGAAAATCGCATAACCGGAAGTAGGGTGTTTACTCTTTCTTTTTCAAAAACGGCTCTAACGATTTTTTTTTAACTTTACATTTTTACTACATTTTTAATGTGTATTGATGTAAAATAGGTGATTTTCCAGTTGAATACTTCTAAAGTGGGTTTCTTTTGTTTTGTTTTCTATTTTTTTTATTAACCCCTATTTTAAATAAAACACCCGGTATATTATTACATTTTTGAATTCACCTTAAAATTCTAGAGAAAATTTGTCTCTTCAACTAACGCTCTATTTTGTACCGTTTTTGTAGAATTTGTAATTTTTGAAAATTTTTGACAAATGGTTAAAAATTAAAAATGAAATTTTTGACTAATTATAAGATCACTGTAAAAGGAAGTTGTGTGAGTGTATCACACCAGATTTCCCATGAGACTAGACAGTGGTTCGTACAGACATTTTCTTGAAGATGAACTACCTCTTCTACTGGAAGATGTTCCACTGATGCTCAGAAACAGAATGTTGTTTATGTACGACGGCGCTCCAGCTCATTTTAGTGTACTAGCTTGTCACTTTTTGAATATGGAGTTTACCAATCGATGGATCGGTCGAACTGCTCAAATGCCAAACCCACCACGGTCTGCAAGATCCGCAGATCTAAATCCTTAGAATGTTTTCTTCTCAAATCTTTCATTTACACAACACCTATTAAAAGTCAAGCCGATATGAGGCAGCGCATGAGAAATGGATGTGAGACTATACGTAACATTTCAAGCACTATTGAGGTAGTAGGTCGATCACCGAGAAAACAAGCTGAGCCATGTGCTATGGCTGAAGGTGACCATTTTCAGCAGCTGCTCTAATTTATTATGCAATTTCATTAGTTACTTCATTTTAACTATTTGTATTTTATTATTAATTGCAATAACTCAATTTGTTCCCGTAATAAAACGTTAAGCTATTTTTAATGTTTATTTTAACTCGACCCTATATTTTGAATGAAGCAATCTAGGAAACACGTTTATAGGAACTTTTCTTCTTAAAATAAGCCATAGAATACAACCTTTAAGTTTGATTACTTACTTAAGAAATACCCTGTATAACATCCAACAAGCAGCTTGGGAAAATACTCCTAAAGTTGGCGGATGATAGGAAATAAGTATATAAAAATCAAGCACTGACTTAATGGAAAATAAAATTCCACAAGATAAAACGAGATTCTGACATCAACTAACAGTTAAAAACTACACAGAAAATTAAAAATTAAAAAGTCAATAAAGCAAATTAAAGGACCGTAGTGGCACAAATTATTCTCATTGGAAAGCTAAAAGACAGAAAATATAGATCCTTCCAATAAAACAAGAAGATAAAAAATGGAGGAGAAACGACGAACATAACGTGGTGAAATATTAGGAAATAACCCAACGCATGAAAATGAAGTGATCAGACACGTAAATAAATAAGTACAGAGAACAGAGGAAGAATTTACCAGAAAAAAGCTTTAGCGTTCGATTTGATAACCGGATAACAGCTTCTAAGAAGGGCCATAATGAAACCAATCAACTTGATTATTGCAGCTTTTATATTAAAATATGTGGGTGGGAACTCTGTCGATGACACTACTGAGTGAATTGGGTAGTACAGTATGTAGCTGCCGATTTCAAGCCTGGATAAAGAAGAAAAGAATATACAAGGTTAGTACCGTATATCTACGGCAAAACAACTACGGTAGTCACAGAATTAACAGAATTGCATCGGACACGGAATCGGTATCTAGGATCGGCACGGCGAGACTGGAAATACGATTATGAAAAAGAATATATGTACTACGTTATGTATGCTGAACTGTAAGGTCCTCGAACAGACAAAACCAAGACATTTAATGGAAATAAACAGAAACTATATAAATATTCGTGCTATATCAGAAACTAACACGAAAGGACTAATCTAGTAGGAGTTTGGACAAAAAATTGATGATATGTAAACTACAAAAACAAACTATATGTACGTTTAAAAACAGATGAGAAAATTATTCAGCAAGTGAGTAAAACAAAACAGTAGAAATTACCTTCTACGGACAACTCCACCAACTACTTGAAAGTTTTCCAACACAGAATCCAGTAAATAACTAGGTGATTTCAATTCGATCGTAGGTAATGATATAATTAATATTAAACAAATATTTACTGCTGGAACGTTAAATGAAAGTGGAGAAACATTCATAGATTCATGCATACAATAAAATGTATGAATAAACAACACACTCTACCCACACTAGAGTCAACATTCTCTAACAGAGGTCAAGAAGCTGTATTAGGTTGTATTCTGACAAACCAAAATATCCATACATAAATGATTACTGGACGTAAGAGTGATATCATTACCATATATAGGAATCGGCCATAAGCTGATAATATGTAAACTAAGAATTAAAACAGTGTGGCACAGAAGAACTCCTCAGCGTATCTTTAGAACATCTTTAGAAGACTATGAGAGAAAATAACCAACAACCCAATTATTCTCAAAACTAGAGCTGAGGAAGCGTAAGAGAGGGTATCGATTGATTGAAAGAAAAAGATCTCAGCAGAATAAATAACAAACCGTAGTTTACGAACGAAGTAAAATAACTGCCCTTCCACAGTATATTTAAAATATGATTAGATAAAAGTATACTAGTTAGAAACAGAGTAAACGCCAGAATAGAAACAATAAAACAGTACTGAGAGATATTTTCAAGTGCATGGACCAAGATCTTTACAGAGAGCAACGAAGTATTTATACATGCTAAGATTAATTTAAAGGAATGTACAAACATTTTAAAGCGCTTTTAAAGCTTGAGCACAGAAAATTCATTGCCTGATTGGATGGAACTCCAAACTGTCACTATATAATAAGTTCTAATTACGAATATTAGCAGATATTAATACCCGTGTGGACATATGTGGCTATAGTGATATACCAGATAAACAATATTACTTAATATTACTCAAATGTTCAGAAGTACTAATGCACATTATTGATACACCATGGTAAGTTAGAAAGAGTGAGCTCCATCGGGACCTGTAAAAGCAGTTCAGCTCCTTGACAACATCGGAATAGTGTCAACACTCAAAAGAGCTACTGTGGCAGTAAAAAGCATACAAAAATGTATTTATTTCAGCATCATATAAACTAAGGAACTCCAAAAGAGGGTTTTAATTAAAAAAAAGTAGCCGACAGAAATTTACTACGAATCAGCATAATAATGTCTAATCTTTAGAGATCTCCATCCTTGCAGATTACATGTACTTGACCGATACACTTTCATGAAATATAACAAAGGTAAACACAAAAAAAATGTGTATTACTTCGGCACGATCTGCCGATATTACTTTCAAGTTCGGTCATTTTTACTGCTTTCAGTTTTTGCCGCAACCTCTGAATAAATCTCGACCAAACCGAAATTATATATAAGGTCTTAGGAAACGTCATAACTTTTGTCAAGCCAGAAATTGCTTTCTCGTTAAAGGAACGTCGGAAAATTCAGTTGAGTAAAAATGTGCAGCCGAATGGATGTAAACACTGTATCTCGAAAACAACATAAACTATCAGGATGACTTCTGCGCCAGTTTGTGTGGAATACTAATTCAAAGAACTGAAAAGCTATTGAGTGAGATTGGTCGTTTTTCTTTATATGCGCTTGTACCTCTTCATCTTGCTTTTGCTTTAACTCAAGAATGATTAATTAGATGAAGGTAATATTTTGTACATACCTGAAGTTTTTAATCTTTGATGAAAACATGGAGATTTTTTGACCCAATAGATACAGGGTGTGCACCTTTTCACAAATCTAGTAATAACACCTTAAGTAGTACCAACGATTGCAGCAAAATGTAGATTTTATTTTATTTGCTCTACGATGAGTGACAAGAGTGATAAGAGAAACATCAGTATTTGAGTACATTTTTAAAGAGATTTTTTCTTTGATATTTTTTATTTCTAAACTTCGGCTGGAGACTTCTGTGTAAGACGTTTTACCGATTCTTTATTATGAATTTAATTTTCCAGTTCCAAAAATAAAATATAAGTGCGTGTATGTATGTATAATCTGTAACCTCATTTACCTCCCGGTGTGTATATATTAAATTAAAATTTGTTAACGGCTCTTTAATTACAAATTATTAAAATGGGAGATAGATCAGCTATAAAAGATTTAGTCAAGTTACTGAGCTTATTTTTTTTAGAATTGCTGTTTCATAAAAAATAACCAGTATTAGTCAATATCATTAAAATTTATTTAAAATTTGATAGGTAACGTTACCTTTCGCAGACATTTAGTTCTGCTTCATCAAACATATAGTCCAGTCAA
This sequence comes from Agriotes lineatus, assembly GCA_940337035.1. Lineage (NCBI taxonomy): Eukaryota > Metazoa > Arthropoda > Insecta > Coleoptera > Elateridae > Agriotes > Agriotes lineatus. The sequence goes on along the minus strand of OW679194.1, from coordinate 184,385,853 downwards.
TCTGTATATTTCACCTTGCATTAAATCGGGTAGTTCTGATTTTTTTATATGTTTTATATGGTTGAGGGCTAATAATGAATCTAAGTTTTCGACCTCGGCCGAGTACCGGAAGTACCTAAAATAACAAAAAAAGCGCGAAATTTTCGACCGAAATACAGTTTTTGTCGATTTTCATCCTGAACCACTGGATTTTCAGCAAAAGTTGTTATATCCTGTGTTAAATTAGAGGAAATTTTATACAATTTAAGACCAGAACGGTGTCTGTAGACCTAATAGTTTTGAAGATACAGCTTTTCAAAGTTTAACAAATTTTTCACATTTTGCATTTTTAGGATTTTAGTCGGTTCTACCTCGAAAGGTTCGTAGTAGTACAACACAAATAATGTTAAGCAAATCAATCTGCATTCAAATTATAATAATATGAGACGAAAATGGTCCTTGGTACTTCGTTCTGTGATAAGCTAAGTTGCATTGTAGAATTGTTGAAAAATAACTCGAAAACTGTCTGTACCTAAAAGATATCTTCTGTATACAGGGTGATTTAAAACGGGCGGACCAAACTTCAACAGTATGTTGGGGAGGTCATTTTGAGTAAAAAATGTCAGATGAACATAAGTCGTATTCCATTTAGTTACCCAACTACAAGAGACCAAACTTTTATTAAGGGGCGGGTAAAGGTAAAACCGCTCAAAGTAGCCAATGTTTCAAGCGCCATATCTACTACGTACGAGTATGTGGGCCAACCATATCAAACTTTTTTTGTATGATAGCCTGTAGTTTTATCTGTCAAACGATATGGATTTGATGGCAATTTATTGGTAGGAAGGGCATTAAAAAAATATTTTAAAAACACATTGCAATTTATCTCCAAAGAGTTTTTCTCCCAAACGGCTTGTCCAATCTTAGTCTTTTTTATATCAGAATTATTTTTTTTCACAGTTCTAGTGTATGAGATAAAAATAGAGTAAATTCTAAAAAAATGTAAAAAATAAGTTTGAAAAGGTCAAGTTCCCTTTGTAAGATTTTTATGAAATTATCTCATTCGCTAGATAGTATTAAGAAGCCTAGGACATTGGCGTAAACAGAATTTGAAATTTATGTTTCGTTATAAATCACCCTGTATAGTCCAGTCAAATGGTAGAAAATAAAGGAAAGTTTTGGTATAGTTTTGATATTTGGTTCCTCTATGTTTTTTGGGTCGCTGAACACAAATATCAGGTTTGCCAACAAAAATTTTGACCGGAAACATGTTTTATAAGCAAAAACAGTGTAAAAAACATTTTTTCGTCTTTCTAAAATTATCCGAAAGCTATCCATTATTCATAAATGTTGAGCCTATATGAAACGAAAGAAGATAAAATTTCCTACATTTTATGAAGTAGAGTTTGTTTTCTCCGATCAATCGTTCAACCACGAGAGCGCCGCGAAATTATAGTCCAGTCAAATGGTAGAAAATAGAGGAAAGTTTTAAGAGTCTTGATATTTGCTTCCTATATGTTTTTTGGGTCCCTGTACGCGAATATCAGGTTTTCCACCATTTCATTTATAAAGATTCATTTCATATACCATTTTTGATTTACAAAAAATGGATAGTATTCGAGTTACTTTGAAATAAATTGGGATAATTTTCTTATTTTTTTGCTTTTAACACCTAACTTCTCGGCGCTCTCGCGACTGAACGTTTGATTGAAGAAAAAAACCTCTAGTACATGAAATGTAGGAAATTGTATCTTCTTTCGTTTCATATAGGTTTAAAATTGACGAAATTGGATAGTTTTCGAGTAACTTTAGAAAAACTTAAAAAAACCGTTTTTTAAGACCGTTTTTGCTTAAAAAAACGTGTTTCCGGTCAAAATTATTGTTGGAAAACCTGATATTCGTATGCAGCGACCCAAAAACCATATAGGAACCAAATATCACAATTCCACCAAAACTTTCCACTATTTTCTACCATTTGACTGCACTATAACTTCGGGGCGCTCTCGCGGCTGAACGATTGATCGGAGAAAAAAAACTCTAGTTCATAAAATGTAGGAAATGTTATCTTATTTCATTTCATATACGTTCAACATTTACGAAAACTAGTTCTTCGGGGTTAAAATTGACGAAAACCGAAACAAGGTAGAAAATTTTGGCTTTTTTTAGTTATTTGAAGTACTTCCGGCACTCGGCCGAGGTCGAAAACTTAGATTTATCATTAGGCCTCAACCATATAAGACATATAAAAAAATCAGAACTACCCGATTTGATGCAAGGTAACACCCCCTTTTGATGACAGATTGACTGGACATAAATCAAAACCAAATCAGTTTAACATAAGCGCATTGGACTTTTAAATAACTAAAATGGCAAAATAGATTGGTGAAAGAATAAAAATCTCACTACAATTTTACCTGTTTAAAATCATAAATCTTGAATTACATTTTATATTTTGAGTAAAAATTTCCTTGAAAAATGTTTGTTAGTAGTAATAAGTTGTTTCATGTTTTTAATAATTGATGAATCATCTGTCAAGGAAAAATTAAATATTAGTAATCTTATAAATGTTTGCTGAAGAATGATCACTTACTATATTGATGTTTTGAAAAAGTATTAGTTAGTATGAAACTTTCCTTCATGGTTTGTAAGGGAAGATAGAGGGTCGGCCTTACCTTTTGGCGAAAGTTATATTGGTTATTTTGCCGGTTGGTAATTATCGGCCTAGTTGGGCTAGCTCGCCGCGAGGGTCGCAGGGTTCCAGCTATGCTGAAAAAAAAATAGGAGAGGGCGCCAAGTTCTCGACTCAGATTCAATCCTTATGCCGGACCGTACACAAGGTAAGGACAATTGCCAGCAGATAAAAAAAAATAAGCAAACCAACAACCAATGAATAGATCACAGCTTTATTTTAAATATTGGTGGGTACTATAGTGCGTAACAAGCAAAATCACAGCAGGCAGTAAATATATGTATATAACTAACAGCAACAAAAAAAACACACAGTAGGCGACAAGCAGTAATAAATACAAATATCCGTATATTAAACAAACAGTAGACAATGAGCAATAATGGCTATAAATACCTGTGAATAGGCTAACGCGTTAAAATGTTGCATGCACGGCATGAACCAATAGAACACCCTACTCAGGTGTCGACATCCCGCGAGGGCTTGAAATAGCACGGGGTTTAAGCGAAACGTAACGAGTATTAAATTCCGCGTAAAAATAGAATAGACGGGAGGTACCCTGTGAGGCAGGATATAGCAAAGCCGGGTTATGCAAGCGCACAGCTGATGCGAAACCCCGAATATCAGCTCAGAAAAATTCTAAAGTAAATACTCAAAAATTTCTAGGGATCAAAACTACCAGGATATATGCCCATATAAAAGCAGGGTAGTTTTCTCAGTGGAAATACATCAGGTACATACATGAACGCTAAAGCAATCGCTTGAATAAACCTTCGGCAAACTTGTACCTACGTAGAGACTCGCGAATAAATTACAATAACGCGGAATTGACAAAGATTCTACCGGCGGCGGGCCTTGCGACACAACCGTTACTAACCCGAGATTAGTTATTAGACAAGAACTTAAACTGCAAACGTCAGGCGGCTGACACGCAAATGGCGACGAAATAAGTGACAGTATATCAAACAAAGCGCAGGCAACGAGCAGTAAGTACAGCTTTAAATCTGAAATAATTGAACGAAAGATCTAGCATACAATTTGCAGGGGAGCCCGATGGGGCGCGGCGGCCGGCGAAACCCCAGTCTTCCGCGGAACCTAAACAGGGCGCTAGTAAGTATTCTGACATTAATTTGCCAGGCTGCACATAAATGCAAATAAAGCAGCAGCGTGAAGGCTAACTAATCTGTAAATTCGTAGGTTCGGCAGAAAAGCCGTGGCTCGGAGCTATTAAGCCGCAGAGCTGCCTTCACAAACTCGGGTAAGCTCGATTAATGATTCAATAAAGCTCACTAAAATGCACAAAATGGATGCTCGAAATTTGCAAAAGCTCTATTATAATAACGCATCAGATCTATACAAAAGCATGCACTAATAACTAACTGAACGAAGCATTGCTATGCCCAAAAATTATCACACACGCCCTAACCAATAACGAAACGAGATACTACTAACTAACTATAAAATACACCAGGCGCAAATAGCTATATCAGTTTCTTGCCTGTAGTAAAAACATGTCGGATCCTGACCTCCCTGCTGGCTTGAGGGGGCGAAGCCGGCTAAAGCATCGAGGGTTTCGGCAGTCGTAGCGGAAGGCCGAGCGGGCCGGGAAAGCGGTGAATATGTCGCAGGTGAGTGCAATGCTACACTCTCTAGCGTATCTCCCAGGAATTGCAGAAACTCCTTGACAACTCGATAATTTCAGGAGCCCAAATCGACGGTTTGGATGCCCGCAGGGTGCAGCCGAACAAGGAATGCTAAGCCTCTTCAGGGAGGAGTTCAACCTCTCGCAGGAAGCGTCCAGACTCTCCCAAGATCGTATCCGACAGGAACAAGCATCCGACAGTAAATGGCATCCGACAGTAAATGGCATCCGACAGTAAATGGCATCCGACAGTAAATGGCTCACGCTGGAATTGAGCCAGAAGAAAGGGCAGAAACAATGATGGCCTCAAACGAATCCGCAGTTGCGAAGGACGAACGTATAACCAAATCAAATACGAACGTCTTAAGGGCACATGTGCTTTGTAGGTCCTCCGAAAAATCAAAACGGAGCTGAGCTATACTAATTAGCTCACAAATTTAAGCACACGGCCGAGGCACTAGGAGCCTGCACCAAGTTTAAAATGGGAAAAGAACTCAAAAATCCACCAGTTACCAGTTATCAAAACTTTCCAAAATTTTTGGGCCAGAAGATGCGAAAAAAACAGCCTGAAAAATGTGACTGCAAGAAGAGATATCCTTTATCTAGCAACAAATAGAATAGTGCAGAATAATAAGCGCCATATACAAATATCTGTAGGAATATGACCAAAATAAATTTAATTAGTAAAATATGGGTAATTATTCGAAGAGTTGCTTACCAAACTGCTTGATAATTATAGGAAAATAATTAAAAATAAGATACAGCTAATTATACCTAGTTTAAAGCATGCAAAAATTGGCAAAAGCCAACCATAAATATTCAAGTTCAGAATTCAGCTAGCAAAAGTTCAATACTACGGGGGACGCTCCAAAAGTATCGTAACAGGTTTTTATTCGGTTTGGTAAACTGATATTCCCATATTAATGTTGTTTTAATAAAAAAATTCGCCCAACAACATTAATATGGGAACATCAGTTTACCGAAGCGAATAAAAACCATAAAGGAAAGTTTCATACTAACTACCAATACTTTTTTCAAAACATCAATCTAAGTAAGTGATCATCCTTCAGCAAGCATTTATAAGATTAATAATATTTAATTTTTTCCTTTACAGATGATTCATAAATTATTAAAAACATCAAACAACTTATTACTACTAACTAAAATTTTTCACATATAATCTTATAAGAGCATTAATTCTTTCCGGAAATTTTTTTGAGTGCGATCCAACAACGTCGAATTAATTTGCCCAAGCGGGACGCGAGGACAAATTAGAACGTTGTTGAAATGCACGAAAAATAATTTCCTGATATGAATTGACGCTCGAATGCAAATTGGGTAAGAAAATCGTAACGACACAAACCCTCACAGTTAGGTTGGTCTACCTACAAAAAATTTCCAAGAAATTTATTTGTTATCTTGATTACGGCTCGTGAACTAATTTTTCTATTGGTCATTAATGAGTGTTGTACGATTTTCAAGGAAATTTTTACTCAAAATATAAAATGTAATTCAAGATTTATGATTTTAAACATGTAAAATTGTGGAGATTTTTATTCTTTCGCCAATCTATTTTGCCATTTTAATTATTTACAGGTCCAATGCGCTCATGTTAAACTTATTTGATTTTAATTTATATGTCTGATGAAGCAGAACTAAATGTCTGCGAAACGTAACGTTACCTGTCAAATTTTAAATAAATTTTAATGATATTATACTGACTAATACTGGTTATTTTTTATGAAACAGCAATTCTAAAAAAATAAGCTCAGTTACTAAACTAAATCTTTTATAGCTGATCTATCTTCTATTTTTAATAATTTATAAGTACATATGTAACGTATTTTTTTCACTACCTTCTTTGCAAGTGATCATTACACTGTCAAATTTGAGAGATGTAGGAAACATTTACAAAAGTTGTTACTGTTTACATGACAATGTACTTACTTCCCTGGAGAAGTAAATTATTTACATCTCGCATTTATTATAACTGACGAGATGCTATGTCTGCCATTTGGTTAACATGATGAAAACCATAATCGCTCGTACTATTATATTTTCAATCAGAATACAATCACAAAGCTAACAAAAAAGCACTCGCAATCGTATTTATTTATTTTTCAAGAATTTTTCACAGTACGTTTATAACTGTCAACCAAAACGTCACAGCACTACTTACATCTTACTACCCTCGTTCGCTTCGCTTACTCAGGCATCAAACGGACCTCAGTAGTGTAAATCTTACCTACATCCCTCGTAAAATAATATACTATTTAATTGGTAGTCATAAAATGCGAGCCTTTAAATTTAAAATCGGGTAAACCTTTTATTACTTTCCTCGTTTAAAAGACGAAGAAAGTATTCTAATCGCAAAAAGATCGCCTTCCGACATTTCTACAGATCTTCACGTTTCAGATAACCAAAAACATGTTTTTTCAATTCCGCCTGTTTTATGTCTGGTTCTATGGCTGTTTGTCTGTCTGTTTCCGGTATAACTGAAAAACTGCTTGTTAGAGGAGGCCAATATTTTACATGCCGTCAGTTTTAAAATACATACAGGGTGAGCACCTTAAAAAAATAAAACTATTTCTATTTTTGCTGTACGTCAACAACTATTACTTCAATCAAAGTAGTATTTTGCACATAGTTCAGGCTTTTATCCTTGACGAAAAAGGACATATTTTGCACCCAACATATACAGGGCCAGCACCTTAAAAATATAAAATTTTGTTTATTTTTGCTTTAACTAAGATTTAGATAAAAGTAATAATTTTTCAATAGCTCGGGTTTTGCCTTTGACAAAAATGAGACAAGCAGATACAAGATAAATGTTGCAAAAAGGACATCAAGGAGCAACGAATAAGTGCGCTATGTTTAATGTTTCCGCGTCCCACAGAGACGAGGGGTCCAGCGTGGCTGCATGCGATGAGTGGTCGGACTGCTCGCGGGCTACTGCCAACGTTGAAATCGCATTTGCAACCTAGGTTAGCGGGCGCTGAAGTTCGAATCTCATCGCCGATAATGCTTTTTATTTGAAATTGATGTAGTTCGCATTGACAAGGCTTTTACTTAATTATTCCAGTATTATTAGGAAAGTTAAAATATTTTTAAAGCTAATTATCCTGGATTTTTAAATTGTTTAGAGTCCCACCGTCCACTTGCGAAGGAAGTTCTGAGTAAAACCCTTTACTGATTTTTTTGAATAATAACTCGGTTAATTATTTAAATAAGTATCTTAACTAAACTGTAGAGGCTCCATTGAGTATAATAGAAGCAATTTTCGTTAACTTGGATTTAGTTGACTTTGAATGTAAATTCCTTAGCTACTTGAATAATTAATTAAATAAGCCTATGTTTTTGTTTATTAAATAAAAAGTTACGTAAGCTATCTAACATAATATTAAGAACTATAAATTTTTAAAGATTTTTTTATATCATTGTAATCATAGCTCGAGCAGAATTTTGTAAGAAACTGGATTTTTAAGAACCATGAAATTAGTGAAACGCTGCTGGGTAATACGAATTTATACCTCCAAAGAGAAAAACGAGAAAACAAAACAGCCAAATAATTACATTTTTATTGTTCTTAACCGTATTACCGAGTTTCTTTTTGGACGAAAAGCTACGCAAAATCTAGAATTTTTATATCCATAAAACTTACTTTTAAAATCGCCCAACAATTTTTCGTCATCGTGCGAGATAATTTCATTTAAAACTGCTTTGGGATGCTGCTTGATTAAAGACTGCAAATGGGGATCATATATTTTTTCGTCCCAGGTGCAATTTAAGCCGTAAAAAAGTTCGTGCCGCTTGAAGGTTTTACATTTAGACGTGCCTTGTCAGCTTTTAGCAAATTTGGAAGTGGAGATTAAAACCGGGCCATGTTTACACTGCCTTATTGGTTCGTTTAACATTGTTCAGAACGGAAGCGGCGCTACTTCCTCGATATAAATCATAGTTTGCGGGAAGCTCGAAAATAATTACTCCCCGGGGTTCTATTGCGGGTCTGAGGTAAACGCCGGTCAGGGTATATTGCTAATAAAAACCGAAGAACTTTTCAAGAATGCTCTAAAGGTCTGTAAGTGCAGCGCGACATTTTGAAATGAATTATTTCCCTTACAAAACTTTAGAATTAAAATTAGCTGAAGGATTCGAGTACTTACGTTTTTACTGTGTGAGCACTAGTTAAAAGGAATTTAACATTTTTAATTAATAAAATGAGACAGTGTTTCTATCTACTATCGGCATCTGTTGCAAGTAGCATTTGCTGAAAATAATAATATGACCTTTATTCATTGCAATTATTTCACTACATGACAGACAAAAGAAATACAATTATATGATTCTAATTTTTATGCATACACACCACCAGGCAATTGCCGATCTTATTTATGAAACTATCGGTTTCTGGATTTTATTATTGAGATCAATGAAAAATATTATACTATAAACGGCAGGAGGGAACTCTTTTCTCTTACCCAGAGTATAATGTACTATTACTTGCACGACCTACACTTAAAGCGCCGTTTACTCCCTCACAAAAGACTAAAGCAGCACTTTTCAACCAGGGAGTAACAGTATTGCCATGATTACGACCAATATGATATTTTTACTTCCCTCGTCTGAAAGACGAAGGAAGTATTGTAATCACGAAAAAACACCTGAGATTTTTTCAGATCTTCACGTTTCAAGGTCCCTAGATGACGAAAAAGAGATTTTTTTCAATTCCGTCAGTCTGTCTGTCTGTCTGTCCGTCTGTCCGTCTTGCTGTCTGTCTGTCTGTCTGTTGGCAGAATAGCTCAAAAACTATTTGTCGGAGGAAGACGATATTTTGCATACATATTATATATCTACCTCGAATGGAACCGGTACAATTTCATACAGAGAGACCACCTTAAAACATAAAATTTTGTTTATTCTTGTATTAATTTGAAATAAAAGAAAGTAATAACTTTCACATAGGTCAGGCTTTACGTTTGCCGAAAATAAGACTCAACCGATAAAGGATAATGTCACAAAAGAGTAAAAATGTTTCAACCATTAGTAGAGTCTGTGTCTACAACCATTACACCGTGCTCTTCAAGAGACACGCGCGCCGGACTTTTCCCGAAAAGACGGGATAGCGTAGATGGAATTTCGCCGTACTTATATCCTCTGCAGAGCTGCAGATGCGGCGGGTTCAAACCCCAGCGGGATACATTTTCTTTAATTTGAAAATGTATTTAAGTTATTAGAAACGTGAAGATATTTGTACTCCTAATTTAATTTTTAAAATTATTTAATGCCACAATGTTGACGAGGAAAGTTCTGGGTAAAGCCTTTTACAGATTTTTATTAATATTATTGCGTGGACTTGCCAACAAAATGAAATAATGTGGCGGTTGCCTATAATTTTTTGATTTTTTTCTATTAAAATCATTAGGTCGTGCAAGAAATAACGTACTGGACCAAAGTGCTTTTTAATAACTCTGGTGATAAATGTATAAATAAACTGTAGTCCCTTGATACGCGGTATATAGTGGACAGCACGACCAATTGGCAGCGCCTCAGGCTGCAAATATAATACTAAGCACTTGTCGAACGCGTTAATCCTCTTGTTCAGTGCCAACTCGGGTGAGCCAGTAATGGGCAGTATTTAAGAATATTTTACGAAAAATTTAAAACCCAAACTTTTAAATAAAACACTGACTAAACTTATACATTTATATTTAAACAATAAAAAATATGTACTACATACAGACGCACCAAGTTTGTTTATAAATCAATTTCTAAAATAATCAAATTGAATTAGAAATATCACATTTATTGCCTACCATCGAACGCCCGGCCGGCCCTGGAACTGCGATCCCCTGCATACTTCACCTGTTAAGTTGTAGTTAATCCTAAAAGATTTAAGGTATTAGTACTTTGCAGCTACTGGCGAGCCCGAGGCGAGCCAACTAGCCGTGCGGTCGACTATACTATTTTGATTGCTACAAGTTTCATTTGAAGCCGTTTTGTCACCAAGTTGACGAGTTTGCCTGTATATAGGTTCCTTTTCAGCCATATTTTCTCGTATAGTACATCAGCTATTTAGCTCGTATAGTACTTCACCTAATTGGATCTAAAATTCTAAAGTTGACACGCACTCAACTACTCACAGCTCTGGGTTCTAGCCGTTTGATCGGCAGTTGTATTTTGTTTCGACCCGTTTACATCAATTTCAAAACATAGCTCATGGGAGCGAGCGAGATATCTGCCTTGAATAATTTAAGCTTCAGTAGTTCTCTCTCATCCGCGGCTGACCCCGCTGTTGTCACGCAAGGCAAACAGCGATCTCATTAGCTACAACTTTTGGCGTGTTAATGCGCTTCTGCGCGCGAAACTTAGCGTGGCGTCTGTTTTGGATTAGTCAGTCGCCGGCCGCCACGCAGTAAAGTCGTTTATAGCGTAATTTTTGCCGCCGACCCGCTTCGGCACGTAGGCGGCCGATGTTTTCCTGCTGGTACAGCAAATTTTGGCCTATGTTTACTCTGATACCGCTTTGTTCCGCTGTTTGTTAATTGTTTTGTGAGTTCTCGAGGGACCGCTAAAGAGAGAGGTTCTTGTGTTTCGTGTGGAGTGAGCACGTGGTGCCCTGGGTCGTTGGTACGACCGCCAGTTCTGTATAATCTCGTTGGGCCGTGAAGAGGTCTTCCCCCCATAGTTGGTATTCCATAGTTTAGAGCTGGACAAGCCTTCGGTGTCATCTGTTTAGATTGTGCCCAGGGGGACGTAGTTCAGACCTTGCCACGTTGTGGGATTTTCCTCAGGGACCGCTCGTCTCCCACGCCTTTGCAACATGTTCGTCGCACGTGGTAAACCCGCTAGCGTCGTGACGCCATCGCTCGGCTGACCCACATTCAAGTAGTGTGTATATTGCTATTAATAACTATCTGTTCAGGCCTAATAGTCCAGTGCATTTATCCGAAAAATAGATGTAACCTCGGGAAAATTCCTAGAAAGCTGAAATTTGGTTTACACCTACCTTTCATCTTTCCAAATAAGGGTTGAGAAGTCCCCAACGATCCGTTGTACGCATAACTTTTTAGAGTGCTCAGAAGGTCGATTTTTCGGTTTTTCAACTATATCTTCGTTCCTATCGACTTTACGACTACGAAGGTGCAATAACAAAAGAAAGGTAACAAAATTCTCTACAAAAAAGGTTATCTATAGTTTTTACAGACAAGCAACAATTTTCATGGAAATTCGGTAGGAAGGTCTTAATTTAGGAAATATCATTGTTCTGCTCCTGAAGACGAAGCATCGCTATCTTTTGAAGACGTTGAATAGTTACAAAATAAAAGCCCTACTAGTGTGGGGACAATATTTCGTTATGATTACTGTTGCAAAGGAATTTGTAAGAGCAGAAAGAATGGGAAATTGGAAGATGCATTTAACTGCTGTAAAAAATGATACCATATTTTCACGCAGCAGGACATTTGTTTTATGCAAAATTGACCCATTTGTATATTCAGGGCATGGAGGGATTAGAAACTTCGATGAAAAATGAAGCTTTTAAAAAATTCACTGGCAACTTTTAACGATGTCCATAGAAATTTTGGTGAAAAGGCGGTGATTGTTTTTGATGGGTATAGCAACAGTAGACACAATGCGAAAGCTATGTAATAACTTCGCCGATCTTTAAAAACGTCATCTTCAGACGTATTTATGACGAGACAATGAATGTAACGGTCAGCCAGGTAACGTTTCTTTCTAAAAGCAACAACAAATGCAAATTGATTTCGATGCTGTCAGAGAAATTCGAAGCCACAAATTTCCTCGTCGAACAGGCTGAGGGTGATGCTGACGTTGTCATAATTGAAAGAGAACTGAAACATTCATTTACAAATACAACCGTTGTTGTTGGAGAAGATATTGATCTTTTAGTTATTTTAACGGCCCCAACACCTGTTGGGAAAGATTTCTTTTTCTCAAACTGGGCAAAGGAGCAGTCCAGCAAGAAACGTTCTCTTCCCGAAGTTTCAATCAACATGAAAAGTGCAAGGATCATATTTTAGTTTTACATGCGTTCTCTGATTGTGATACAACATCTGCTCTTTTCCATAAGGGAAAAACAGGAGCTCTGAAATTATTGCAAAAAAGACAGGACTTACAGAATGCAGCTTAAGTTTTCACTAAAAGTGATGCTCTCCACAAATCAATTGCTCATAATGGATTACTATATTTTTTGGGCATACATGGCGCTCCAGTTAAGGAAGATTCCATAAACACCTATCGTTATTTGTGCTTCGCTAAATCCGTAGGTAAAGACAAATCTGCAAGGTTAAGCCTATTGCCACCTAGAGCCAAAGCAGCTGAAGAGCATTTCTGCCAAATCTACTATCAAGTACAGACTTGGTGGGGTAATAAATTGATTCCAGAAGATTGGGGATGGATATTGAAGCACAACTTATTGCACGTAAAAAATCATCAGCACCTCCTGCTCCGGACTCTTTTCTAAAAATGATTATTTGCAATTGCACGAACGGCTGAGGACCACTATTGGAACTCGTCTGCACACCAATTTACGGCCATTGTCACGGACAATCTTGTTTCAACGTTGCACCAATGGAGGATTCACAGGTAGCCGAAATCAAAAGCGACCAGAACATTGACAATCCAGACATCGATTCTATGTATGCCTTTGAGCAAGGGTCTTTGCTCCCATCAACAATATTCAAGATGAATAATAATATTTCCTAAACTCATGACCTTCCTACCAAATTTCCGTGAAAACTGTTACTTGTATGTAAAAACTATAGATAACCTTTTTTGTAGAGAATTTTATTACATTTCTATTGTTATTGCACCTTCGTAGTCGTAAAGCCGATAGGAACGAATATATAGTTGAAAAACCGAAAAATCGACCTTTTGAGCACTCTAAAAAGTTATGCGTACAACGGATTGTTGGGGACTTCTCATCCCTTATTTAAAACGATGACAGGTAGGTGTAAACCAAAATTCAGCTCTCTAGGATTTTTTCCGAGGTCTCACCCTAAATGCACTGGACTATAATTTATGTGCGTTTGTTTGCTAATGTAATGCCGTTTGGCCGACGCTGTTGATAACCAAATTCGTTTATCTGTTCAGATCTAATTTATGCGCGTTTGTTTGCTAATGCAATGCCGTTTGGCCGGCGCTGTTGATAACCAAATTCATTCATCTGTTCAGACCTAATTTAGATGTGTGCTTACTTGCTAATGCAGTACCGCTTGACCGATGCGATTAATCACCAAATTCACTGTTCAGGCGTACTTTAGATGTTTGTTTGCTGATTCATAACTGCCTACCAAGGCCTTCTGTACAACTAAATTTATTCAGTTGTTCGCGCATAATTTTTGCGCTATTTGTGGGAACACTGAAGAGTCGCTGAGGTCGCGGTAAACTAATTTCATGTGAATATTTAATTAGATTGTTTCCCAGCTGGGCTATATAGTTTAGTCCATATTTGTGTGTTTACTTTTTTGTATATCGCTAATGTATATGTGTGAGACCAATAGACCTGTATTTTGAATGAGGCCTTATGATTTGATACGAGTCTGTGCGTGGCAACTTTCAGGTTATTGTGTAAAGATAAATGTACGGCGTTGCCTGAGTGTTTAAGCGTCACAGGTAAGTTGGCGACGCTTGCCGCTGCAGCGTCAAGGTTTGTGAGGTCGTGCAGTTGTATTCTACTCCCGTTGTTTTCCAAGATGATAAGTCGAAAGGTAGGTTTACTTGCTTCCTGGTTGGTCTGTGGGCTTACCTTTGTATTTTCGTTATGATCGATGGAACCGGGTGGCGTCCATTTAATTTTATCGATGTTTACCGCCCCTTTGGCAGTTGCCCGTAGGTAATCTCGTGAAGGTTCCTCCCTCGCTAGATTTTGGCTTAGACCGCGTTGTCTTTCTACCTTATATAATCAACCAGCAGTTTTGGTTTTATATGCCTTACGCCTTGTAAACTCAAACAAGGATTTTTTACAATAATTATGTTCATTTGTGGCCTGTAAGCTACCTATATTGTGGTTCAAGTTATTAAGTATCTTGTGAACAAGAATAATTAGGCAGACAAGACAGTAGAGCTTGTATAATCAAAGTCAAAGTTGTTCTTAGAGGTTGATATATAATAATAAATGTCTTTATTGTTACATATTAATGAATAGTGGACATGCATATATAAACAGAAGTAGTAAAAGGCGCAGTTTAGCTACTCAGTTACCTAAGCATTGCTTTTCCACTGAAGATAAGTATTAATAAATCTAACATACTGCCGTTTAGGGGACTATTTTCTTCAGCTCAGACCATACATCTGGGATAAAAAATTAAAATACGTTTTAGATTAAAGGGTAGATTGGCGAGGATTTCCTGGAATTTTTTGGGCAAATCTTGTGCTTCGCCGTTCAGGATGGCTGAAGAAAACTTCTTCTTTCTTTTGGGATTCTTAAAAGTCTTAAAAGCGAGGGTTCAGAGGGTGATAATGATGTGGTCCTATTAAATTGGTCGTTACACAAATCGGCACCAGAAATCGGAGAGTTTGTCGTTAATGGTAAAGGGGGGGGGGGGGGGAGTTCTGCAATGTCGCAAAACGTCGGCGGAGAGACGAAACCACTACAAGTGCAGCATTTCCTGGCGATGGCCCTCTCCTTAGCCCTTAAATTTTTCAGGCAATAAAAGTCTTGTAAATTCGGATGAGAGTACGGGGTGAAAGCTGGCAGCTGCCAAAGCTGCCTCGGAGTACGTAAGGAATGGCACTCCTTCTCTGCGTAGTGTCGAAGCATCTTTGAAGTCAGAATCCCAGTCCAACATAAAAGTGAAATTGACTTCCGGATAGGTGATAAAGGTGCCAAGCTGTAATATTCTAATCTAGAATTCCAGAGTGTCAGAGCCACGTGGGATAGATTGTGGTGATTGAAATTTTGAATGATGGTTAGGGTTTAGTAGGCATCGTGGCCGAACGTTCTAAGAATTAGAGGTGGGCGTGGCAGTATTTTATATAGCCCTCTGTATCAGCCGTGCGAAACGTGTTACGGTATAGCTGGAATTTTACGACAACACTGCACCGCACTTAACACATGTTAGTTTGCGTTAGGAGGCAATGGTAGTAAAACCCCAAATGTCCACAGCTAACTTGCGGGTGGATGTGGTTCACGGTACCCGTGAAGTTCGTAAATATTTCACGACAGTCAATATAGCGTAATGGCTATTGTTAATAGCACAGCCGAAGTCTGCCCACACACAAACATGGTACAGATATTGTTGTTAATTGACAAATTAAGACACAAGCCCACATGCAACGGACGTTGGTAATGTATACAAGCGCTTATAATTGTGCTCGACGCACTACAAGCGTCATTAAGAAAAAAAATAAAATTACGTTGGTTTTATCCTATTCGGCAGCGCAAACACATGCTTATTTAAGATAACACCACACACAAATCGAAAAGCTGTTCACAAACTTGGTAATGCACTGTTCTACAATAAATGAGAAAAGCTGATGTTCAGTGAATATTAAAGTTGCCACAATACTGCCTGATTAAAGTTCAAGCCGGATTCAGAAACAAACGGCTCTACGGTGTGTTAAACAAGAGTTTTCCAATTGCAGGTTGGGATCACAGAAGTATCGCTGATTGGAGTTGCCAAAATTGCACCTTGAACAGCTGAAGAGGTACAGGCTTCAACATCTTTGGTTCTAATTACTACAATGAAATTAGGTTGTTACTTAAATCCGTTTACGCGAAACACGCTTTAAATGCGTGATAATTTAACACATGGAAGTGCTGCTTTCTTTAAGTACGGGATATTACTCCGAAAGACTTAATTGTTCAACTGCACGATAATTCATGGCACTCAGTTCCTGTGGCAACATATAAAATTTCCACCCAATATCCGAGGCGCCGCAACGCACAAAACACCTTTCAACTGTCTTCGTAGCTGATGATTTGTAAGTGAATTCAATTTGCGCGTGAAGTTCCCATTTTGGTCAAGGTTAAAACCTAAGCTATATACAAATTATCACTCTTATCTATTTCTCAGCTGAAGAAAAAATAAACAATATTTTATTTTTTAAGGTGCTCTCTTTGTATATGTGGGCTGTCCTTTTTTGTCAAGGGTAAAAGCTATGTGCAAAAATATTACTTTCAAAGTAATAGTTCTTCAGCTAAAGCAAAAGTTGGCAGGATTTTATTGCTTCAAAGTGCCCACCCTGCATATATTATATCCATTTTTTTTAAGTTTTATGCCAGGAAGGCATATAATCCGCAAGCAGAATATCGTCTTCCACCAACAAATAGTTTTGAGTTATTCTGGCAACAGACAGACGGAATTGAGAAAACCTTTTTTTCGTCATCTACGGACCCTGAAACGTGAAGATCTGAAGATAACTAGAAAGGTGATTTTTTCGCGATTACCATACTTCATTCGAATTTTAAACAAGGGAAGTAAAAATAAAGAATTAACTAAATAATTAATCAAATATCCCCCATTTTGAAGACTGCAATATCGTAAAGTAGTAAGGTGGAACATATCCCTGTATAAAATTTTTCCTTATTTTGAGGTACAGAGTTTGTCCCTAATTTTTTTAACAATTCTGTAAATCGTTCTTTACATCCATGAGTTGATATTTCTATATTAAGTCTGTGCTTTAGCAGAGTTTTGCAGTGTAATAATTTATAATGGGACATTGTAAGCAAAATAGTACTTAACAAACCATAGTAAACGAATTCTCCAATAGTATGCAAATAGCTCGAAAGCAGAATGTTAGCTTTTCACGATCAAAATAAACAATTTTCAAAATTATCAATTTGTCCTATCACATCTATCACCAACATCATTGGCATTGACAGTAAAATGAAAATGTCTTGAACGATTTTTTACTGCATAGTAAGTCGATGCAGAATCTAGCACTGATGTCATATTCATGTGGCTTTCGCGACAAAAGTGCTGAGATGCATAGTACATTACTTCCAGAACAATTTTAGTATTTTTGATTTATTTTTTTTAATAAATAACACAGGCCTGCAAATTGAAATTTTTTGATTTTTTTTTCACCGTAATGGGTGAATGGTATGTATTTTGGTGCGCTGAGTCCAAATATGACCTTCTCCAGCACGTAGGGATTTTCCGCCCAATTAAAAAGAAAGTTATGCAAAACCCGCAGTACATATAGGTAAAATTGCATTTTGAAATAAAAAAAAATATTACTAGTGGTTTATTTACATTTTTAAATACAATTTGATAAAAATAATATGTAGTATATACAATAAGGATTTATAATTCTTTATAATATCTACATCTTTTTCCCCCAAAACTCCGTTTTGAGCTTTTCCGTTTGTGTGGGATGTCTGGAAGTTCTCTATGAAGCATCCAACAGTAGTCTCCCACCATATTCACATCCCATCGTCCTTGGTACCTCCGTTCCATTTCTTTGATGTCTTGGTGGAACCTCTCGCCCTGCTCTTCACTTACGGCACCAAGGTTTTCTGGGAAATAACTCAAATGGGAGTTCAAAAAGTGAAGTTTCAAGCTCATGGAGCACCCCAAGGTTTTAAAACATTTCAACATTTTATTTACAATTTCTTCATAATCCGGGTCCTTATTGTTCCCCAAAAACTTAGTCACATAAATTATAATTTAAACTTTGAAGAGCTTGATTTAACTGAGAAATAGATACAAGTTATAATTTGGTTATAGCTCAGGCTTTACCCTTAACAAAATTGGACCCAACAGATACAGGATTATTGTTGTAAAAAACAAAAATGGGAAAATATAAGCTTGTTAAAATCAATGAAATCGCATCGCGACGACTCGAAGCACATCTAAGTGGCAGGATGGGATCGAAGGGCGCGATAAGCCATATCTGCTTGATTCCCGTTGAAATTCGTTCGGTAGACGCTGAAATCAAGCTGAATTCAAATCCCGTCTGCTATACTTAATCTTATTTAAAAATTGATGTAATTTGCATTACTAAGGGTTTACTTTTATTGTTTCAGTATTACTAGGAACGTTAAGATATTTTCCCCTAGTTGTCTTTGATTTTTCAAAATACGTAGTGTTACTTCCAAACTGCGAGGGAAGTCCTGAGTAAAGCATATTATAGATTTTTTTACTGCATTTTAGATAGATATATTTAGCAAGCTATTAAAAAATTGCAGTTGTTGCAACTAGTAGCTGCAAGTACTATTTGTAAGTATAAAATTATAAAATATTATAAGCAAAAACGTATTATTAGTCTAAGAACTATACTGCGCTCATGGACTCAGCAAACTAAACCATATTCTAAAGGTGTTAGCTATAACTTTCATAGGAAACGAAATGAGATAATAAAACTCTTGTCATCATCAAAGTCTCCCGTCACAGAGTTCATAAGAAGTAGACTAAGAAATTATACTGCGGCTCAAACTGTGCGTTCTTCTTAATTGTGAATTTCGAGAAAAGCTCATGCGAGGTTTTCTAGCTAAATGTTGGGATTTAGGTATTTACGAGCAGTTAACGTTAACAGTGGATGCAGTTTTCCTGCATAATGACAGCAGTAAACGTTAAAACCCGGTAATGGAATCTGAAACGAGCGGTATTAGGCATTATTTGTTCATTAACCTGTTAGCATTCCTTTTCGTTTCCTATTTTTTTAATTTGAAAGCTTAATATTTGTAATCAGCGGAAGTAAGGTCAGATAAATCGTAATTAGGCTTATTATTAGAGCTCATCATAAAACTGCGGCAGTAAAATTAATTATCCCAATTATATTCTTATAATTAACTGTGGACAACTATAATAATATTAATTCGTATTGTTATTTTTATAATGTATGTAGTATTTGTTACTTATGTTAATGACAACAGAGATATCAATAGAATAAATTCTACACAATAATCGATTTTTTTTTCTTTATCTGAATATACAAACACTTATTTTAGATGTGACATTGTTCGAAGCAGAAAAGTTGGGGTAGATATGTATCCAAAAGGATTATCCGCAAAATAGAAATTCCACAAGGACCGTTCTTCGTGTAATGATTTATCGTTCTTTTTACCTCTGCCTCTGTTCTATTGTGTTCCTGCTTCCCATATATTTTTCTCACTTCATTACTTACTGCCATGCTTATGAAGTGCTCTCACCAATTAATCTGTCTCTCTTCGATACATTCTAGAATTGATTATATGTCTCGTATTGTTGTTTTTTGTCTTTCTTGGATAGTTCATTTTTAGTGCTTAATGTTACTCTTTATTCCTCTGGTAAGTATCCAAGATGCTCTTTCATTTCTTGTATATAGCCTTGATAACTGTTATATTGGTATTTACTGATATTTCTTTTTTAGCAATAAAAGTTTATAGCTCATAGTAGTTTAATCGTCTTTTCAATTATTTCATTGATGTAAACTGCTCCTTCTCAGTTGTCTTCTATTGTTACTCTTATATATTTGAAATGGTGTACTTGTTCTATATCGTCTCCCTCTATCCTTACTCTTACACTTTGTTTTTTTAAATATTACCATTGATTTCGCTTTCCTAGTATTTATTTTCATTTAATAATTTTTGAATTATTCTCTTCGTTCTATTCGTTTAAAATGTTTTGAAATTCTCTCGCTTTTGTCTATATCGTCAGCGAATGCACATTCTGATATTTCTACCACTTGCATGTTTCTGCATACAATGTGTAATTATTTTTGCCTACGGATTACAGTATTGTTTATTATGTGCCAATGCAGGACGAACAAGAATACAATTATGCACAGCTGTATTCATGAACCACCTAAGCAAAACGTTAGGTAGATCAAGAAGACATAGGATTAGAAACATAGTAACAAGGGAGAAGCTAGACGTAGAACCGTTAGTAGAAAATATTTTAAAAAGACCGTTTTAATAGTATGGGCATATGGTCCGAATGGAAGAAGAAAGACTACCAAAGATAATAATGGGATAAGAACAGAAAGAAGGGGAGGACGGGGGAGACCCAGGACCATAGACACCATCAACAATTAGTTGCAATAGAGAGAGAAGAATATCGAAGAAGTAAAAATATGATGACGCTAAATAAGAAGAAATCGAAAAGTGACTGAATCCAACACTCCAAGGCATAAAGGATTTGCCTAAAAAAATACATATACCTGAATATAAGTTAGAAATCGTAAGAAAAGCCATAAGTCTGATTGGCGAACGCTTTAATTATAATTACACCCCGGTACATTATGTACAATTAACACAAATATCAACATATAATCTAAAAATCCAAAACAATGCACCAACCAGAATCACATCTAATTCATCCACCACGATTTAAACCATACTTACCAAACTACAAATTCCCCACACATTTCTAACTCTAATCTCAATTAATTAAATCATAATGATACCCCACAACTAATGTGTTTGACAACAATGAAGAAACGAACGCAACAAATGGACACGTGGCAAACCTGAAAAATCTGTAATGGGATTTACACGGAACTTCCCTCGCGCGAATTAGATTAATTTGCAAATTAAAAAAATTGTATTCCGCTTCGGTTTGAACTCTGCCGCATCGTACTGCGCCATCCAGCCTTATTGAAATGAGTGCGGCGCGAGCCTCTATTTAACGGAACGGTCTTATTGTTGAAACGTTTCGACTCTTTTGTGACATTATCCTGTATCTGTTGAATATTATTTTCGGTAAGTAGTTAACGCAAAAATAAACAAAACTTTTTTTACGGTGCTTACCCTGTATATATTTGCCTGAAATTTTCTCGGTTTCATGCCAGGTAAACGTATAATCTGCTGCAAAATATCGGCATCATCCAACAAATAGTTTTTGAGTTATACCGCCAACAGACAGACAGACAGGTATATGGAATTGAGAAAACCTGTTTTTCGTCATCGTAAAGCTTTGTCCGACTGTACTGTAATAGTACAGTATACATAGGAGTGAAGTGCATGATTTTTACGGAAGGTGTAGTTTGTAGCCAAAGGGCGAAGCCCGAGGGATCTACAAAGCACCAGGGGAAAAAGCAGTCACTCTCGAAGTGTATATACCATTTTTTGTACGACCTAATGATTTTAATTGAAAAAGGCAACATGACATTTTACGAACACAAAAATCATATCGGTTCTGATGGATGACAGACAAAAATAAACAAAGCAAAACTTGACAACAGATCAACAAGAGTAGCCATATTGGTTTTTTTGTGAATATCGAGAAATTGTGCTCTTATTCCCCAAGTTTTTTTTTTAATAAATATTGCAAAAGTAGTTGCGGATTTATTGTCACCAAATCCCGAAACATTTACGAAAAGTGCCACCAGAAATTTTGTGATTGGTGCCTGGTGGAAAAAACATTTTTGGAGGATTGTCTAGGCAAATAGCTTCCTAGCTCAAATTTTTTGTAATAAACAAGGTTTAGGCATACGGAGTACCAGGTAACTTAGACACCGACTGCTTTGGTCATATGGTCAAAGTCTTACTTAGAATTTTGCCCAGACTAAGGAGTTCCAACCCTAGCAAGGGATCGTTTACATGCTACACATCATAGTAACATGGGACCCACGGCTTTACATTACTTCCGAATGATGGCATTCTGTAGAGGTTTTCATCAGCATTTTTTATTACCCCCCCCCCCCCAAATGGAGGGGTCTGGTTTAATTCCCTTCTTAGGAAATCGGAACGAAAGCCGGTGAGACCGAAGGATAATCAGCTTTGCAGTTTGGATTCCCACAGTTAACGGGAGAAAGGACCCTCACGGCCCAACGGAATTTTTCAAAGCTGGCGGTCATACGAACAAACCAAGCGTACACAAAACCACACACACCACCTCTCGCCTTAGCAGTCACTGAAGAACACTCGCAGCCAAGCGACCTTTTCGCGCCAGACGGTTATCTCGTGCTTGCACCTGCAGCCAATGAGCTCGCAGACTGCCCCGCGTGAGAGAGAGCGCGACGGCATTGGAAACAAAGCTTTAGGGACATATCTCGCTTGTTCCAATTGACAGTGTTTTTAAATTACTATGGCGAAACAAATACAGCTGCGACTCAGACGTCTAGAGCCCGGAACGGCTACGCTGAACCTCTTTGGGACCAAAAGATGCGTGCGTGTCACCTTTAAAATTTCTAGATGCAAATAGCTGAAGTATTATAAGAGAAAAATATGACTGAAAAGGAACCTATATACAAGCAGACTCGTAATTTTTTTACCAAAACTACTCCAACCGGTCATGCACTTGCTGAATTTAAAATGGCCTGACACGTTTTTCTGCAGCTTTTGCAATCTCGACTGGAACAAGATTTTCAGTGGGGCTTCCAAAATCATCCATAATTCGAATTCAGAAAGCAGAAACATAACAAATCGGTTTTTTTCAAAATATCTGACATTATTTACAACAGTACCTTAGTTACTCATCTACATTTCCAAAGCCATTTATTTCACGATTTGTGAACCGGGAGTGCAAAAAATCGCGTATATACCTGGGGACCAAGGTGCCTTTGATCCCTTGAGTTATCATTTCCCTCGACTTCGTCTCGGGCAATAAACTTCACTGGCAGGATGAAATGATGCACTTTTGTCCCTTAGTATATTATATATTATATATGCAAATAAAGAACCTAAAACTAGCAATACCGCTTTTGATGATGCATGGAAGACGGATTTAATTAAAACAATTAGTGAAGCAGTCGAAAAAGCGATTAACTCAAAACTCACGGAGTTGGAGGAAAAACTTCTAGAACTTCAGACGTCCCTGGAGTATACGAAAAAAGAAGTAGATGTCTTGAAACAGGAAAATACAAAGCTAGCCAATCTAAGTGAAGCTGCCGAACAGTACTCAAGAAGGAACAATCTTAGGGTGTTCGGCTTACAGGAAGTTCCCGGTGAAAACACCGATCAAGTGGTTTTAAAACTTTTTCGAGAAAAAATGAAGCTTAGTGTTCGACAAGAGGACATTGACAGATCGCATCGTGTTGGTGTGAAAAATGGTAATCTAACACGGGCAATAATTATAAAATTTACGTCGTACAATATCCGGGCATTAGTGTTCAAAAACAAATCTCTCCTGAAAGGTACACATTTTGTCCTGAAAGAAGATCTGACTAAGACAAGACTCAAGATGGTTGGAAAGGCAGCTGAAAAATACACGAGAAAAAACGTTTGGACCGCTGACGGAAAAATTTTTGTAAAATGTGGTACTACTATCCATGTAGCAACCAATATGCAAGATATAGATAATCTTGTATCACGGCCTGAGGTCAATGCAAGTTCGTAGTGGATACCACCTGCATACCCATTGATGTCATAGCCTGGCGGATATCGCGGCGATAACTTTATTCTGTTACTGTAAAGTACTTTTTCGTTGACTAAATATTCATAATTAAACATTTCATTTAATTTTCTGATATAATCATTTAATCTTTGCAAATTATTTATATTTAATTTCTTTTTAGGCATCTGGATTCCATTGAATGAGAGCTGCCCACATTAATATACAGTCTCTTCTTCCCAAACTTGCAGAAGTTAGAGAATGCATTAATAATTTAAATTTGGATATCTTGGCAGTAACCGAAACCTGGCTGACTCCGGTTATCGACGGTAATCTCCTTCACATTAATGGTTTTAATTTTGTTCGAAGAGACCGTGGTGGCCGAGGCGGGGGCGTATCTATTTACTTTCGTAATGTATATCTTTATAAAGTATTAGCTACTAGTAATAATATTGAGCAATTATGGGTAGAACTAAAGCTTCACGACACTAAGTTCGTGCTTGGGGTGGCGTATAAGCCTCCAAGATTATGCTATAAATTTTTTTGTGATGAGCTAGAACAATCCCTCACGCTAGCCACTGTCATTTCTGAAAATTGCGTATTTCTTGGAGACATTAATATTAATTTATTAACACAATCTCAGCCTAATTCAATTTATTTTAATGCTATGTTAGATGGCTTGAATATTAAACAAATTATTAATAAACCTTCAAGATATCATAATGGCATTGGCACGCTTCTGGATCCGATATTGGTATCTGATGCGATTTCAGTTATCGCATCTGATGTTAAAGATGTTGAGCTCTCAGACCACGAATTGGTATATTGCGAGTTATCTATCCCTACCATTAATAAATTTGCTATTTATAAAACTTTTAGGGACTTTAGTAAGTTCAATTTAGATCTCTTTTATAATGACCTAAGACAAATTGATTTTCGGCTTATTTATAACATGGTTAATGTTGATCAAAAAATACATTTTCTAAATTCTAATATTGTTTCACTATTAAACGTGCATGCTCCCATCAAAACTGTTAGAATAACCAAGAAAAAAGCTCCTTGGATCACTGACAATATTAAACTGCTTATGTCATTGAGGAATAAAGCAAAGAAAAGGTTCGACAAAACGAAAAACGTTGCCCACTGGGATTATTATAAGATGCTGCGCAATTTTACAACAACAGCAATAACACGTGAAAAAAAAGCTTATTTTGAGTATGTTATGCGGGATAGCTCCCCAAAAGCAATGTGGAGGGAATTAAAATCCTTAAACATTGTGCAACACCAATGCCATGCTTTGCCTGAATATCTTGTTAATCCCAATGAGATCAATAACTTTTTTATAAATGCAGTCCCTACAACTAATAATGATATTACTGATCTGTTAAACTATTATTTAAAAAATATTATTGCTGGAAACATGAATAAACTTGAATTTAAATTGGTTGATGAGTCTACGGTATCTTCAGTTATAAATAAACTTAAAAGTAATAGTACGGGGTCCGATGGAATCAATTTACTTACTATTAAATACTGTTGTCCTTATATATTACCGTTCATTACTCATATCATTAATTCTTGCATTCTTACAAATACATTCCCAACGGTTTGGAAATGTGCTATAGTAACTCCGTTACCTAAAGTTGCTAATCCCACTGAATACAAGGATCTACGTCCAATTAGTATCCTCTCAACACTTTCTAAAATACTCGAAAAGGTTATTGACGCTCAACTAAGGGCTCATCTGGATGCATATGGTATTTTACCAGTAGCACAGTCAGGCTTCCGTTCTGGCTACAGTTGTACAACTGCTCTAAGCTGTGTTATTGATGATATAATAACTGCATCCGATCAGGGCAGGGTGACTGTATTGGTGTTGTTAGACTTCAGCAAAGCCTTCGATACGATTGACCATACGCTGCTATGCGCTATATTAAAGTACGTTGGACTTTCTCATGATTCTGTATCTCTTCTTAGGAGCTATCTCGCAGACAGAACCCAGGAAGTTAAGCTACCGTGTGGATCTTCCGATTTGAAAACTGTTACCCGAGGGGTTCCTCAGGGCTCAATCCTGGGTCCACTTCTTTACGTTATTTATACTTGTACTTTTCATAAACATCTATCTAATTGCAGTACGCACATGTACGCAGATGACACACAGTTATATTACTCCTTTTATGCATCTGAGGTTCAGCAAGCACTAGTAAACATAAACAATGACTTAATTAATATTTCAAACATTTCCACAGAGCATTGCCTCAAAATTAATCCGTCAAAATCCGCTGTTTTACTATTCGGAAATAAAAATGATGTAGCTCAAATTGAAAACAATATCAACTTAATCTTAAATAGTGCGGTTTTGCCAGTGATTGAAGAAGCCCGAAATCTTGGTCTTATGTTGGACAGGAGCTTGAGATTTAACTCGCATGTGACTAACTGTACCAAGAAAGCATACATGATCTTGAAACTTATATATCCCCACAGAACCTTTCTAGCTAAAAATATCAAGTCAAAGTTGTGTGAGGCTCTGGTTCTTTCCCAATTTGTTTTCTGTTCTCCAATTTATGGCTCTTGTTTAACATTCAACACTTGTCAAAAAATTCAACGAGTTCAAAATTCTTGTATGAGATTAATTTTTGGCATTAGGAAATTTGAACACATTTCACATAAATTATCTGAACTTAACTGGTTATCCATGGTCAATAAACGAAAACTTTCTACTGCTTGCTTTTTTTATAAAATCATTATAGAAAAGAAACCTTCTTATTTATACCGTAAGATAACATTTAGAGAAGACGTCCATAATATAAACATCAGGTTCAAAGGCACAATTACACCTCCTATACACAAAACGGCTCTCTTCGAACGTAGTTTTAGTTACCAAATTTCTACAGTTTACAACTCATTGCCAACTGAATTAAAATCTTTATCAATGTATTCCTTTAAAAAACGTTTTAAGAAAATCTTACTGAGCCAGCAGTTTTCTCGGTAATGCTAAGTGTAAATTAACATCAAAAATGTGTTGTGTGCGGCCTTGCATTCAATGAAACCCTAACGCAAAATTAATTAATGTTTGCATTATCCTTTTTCATGTAGTCTTGTTTTTTTTTCTCTATCGTGCATCGTTTCAAAATTTGTTTTACGTAGTACCTACTACCTACCTTTCAAGGTTCAGTGAAGGAGCAAGCTTCAGCTTGAACTGCGCCTTGGGATTTCTACTGGTTGCTGCTATTGGTTTTGTTTTCTCAATTATTCTATAAATAAATTGCTTTTTTTTCTCTCTTTTTGTTTATTTTTTGTATGTAACCGAAATGTACAGCCAGTATGAAATAAAGACAATTATTATTATTATTATTATTATTATTATATACTGTTGTTTACTATTAGTGGCAGTGGTAATATTAATGTATTAATATTAAGTAAATATGAACCATAAAACTTGTAGTTTGAGTGGGCTATGCTATGCTTTTTTACCAAGGGAGTAAAAGAGCTACTTTACTCCCTCCAATTAGGGAGTAAAATCGCTCAGTACATAGATGTTGTGCAAAAAATTCAATACTCTGACAACTGAAATTAATTAAATTTCTACAGGGCGAAAAGATAGTACATTATACACACAACTGAAGGAGAACAGAGCATACAGAATAGTAATCAGGAACCTTCACCATTCAACGCCCACTGAAGAAATAAAGCAGGAAATAGAAAGAAAAAACGTAATACAATTAAAATTAAACATCGAAGAACAAAAGTTGAGCTCTCTCTGCATTTGATTGCTCTGGAACCTAAACAGAATAACAAAGACAAATTTAGAATACAACTTAAAGTCAGGGTAGAAGCACCAATACTGAAAGCTGACATTTACAATGCATTAGGTGTCAAAATTTACGGACACGGAAAAACTTACTGTACGAACCCATATGCATTATGCATGTGTTAAATATGGAGGCGGGCTACATCTTCTGGCAAATAACCTGCGAACGTTCCTGCAATATGGGACGGAAACTACCCGCCAAATTACAAAAAGTGTCAAATATATAAAAACTTAAGAGAGCCAGAGATAAACCTATAAACCAAACATGCCGATAGCAACCAAAAATAAATATTTACAACAAAAACGAATTCACCACAATAAATCCCAATCAACCTCCTCAAACAATTGCCTATGTGCAGTCGCTAGTAACAAACAGAAAAACATTTGACAGAAATTAGCAACAACCAGCAAACATTGGAGAGCAACTGACAGTTTCTCTAAACGAATTCAAGTCCATGTTTAAACAGTTAATTAAACCAAATAGCATGGTATTTTTTATACTTAACGTACAAAGTATTTTTGCCATAGCAAAAATTGCCTAATAATGGATATCTCAATAAGAATTGCACTATGGAATGCCAACGGTCTTTCTAACCATAAATAGAATTAATATACGCTTACAAATAAATAAAATAGATGCGCCATATAGAACATGCTGCTAAAGCGTTTTTCGCTTCTAGTCGGCAGGTAGTGGTTTCAATCGTCACACTGGACATCGGTTACATCTCACTCTCTCCGGCTACTATACCAACTCCTTTGGTGGTCGTGACCCCTTTAGAAGGGCATTCTTCTTATCAATGGGTTATGCTAACCATCTGGGCAGCCTTCGCGGAGGATGGCTTCGAAACCGCACTTAAGTGTGATAATAACAGGCTTTCAGCCTATAAGAGAAAGAAGATGTGGGATTATTCTCCGAAATTCATTTCACGGCAAAGACAATGTTAAAAATACCATATTATACAATCTACCATGGTATTTATCCTGATAGAACGGCACATAGTGTTGAAGCAGTTATAATTGAGTACTCCATCCTGCATCATGAACTACCGCATTAAGTCATTACTCTATATCTGTCGAATTCGAAACCTTCCTCCAATTTCTAGGTTCCAATTTTATGGTGGAAGCAGAATGGAATTCGAAACACACAGAATGGGGTTCTAAACTCGTTATAATAAAAGGAAGAAATCTTCTAAAAGCCATGGCTAACAATAACTGCAGACATCTCTCAACCGGCGAACCGACTTATTGGTCTACAGACCCTACCAAAATACCGGATTTTTTGGCCATTTTTATATTTTATGGTATAGCCCTAAACTACACGAAAGTAGAATCAAAGTATGACTTATCGGCGGATCATACACCAGTCATACCCAAGTGTAGTATGAGGAAAATGAAAGTGTATCAAAGATGCCTTTAGAATTTTGAATTTACGTGTATTATAACATCAGAAAATTTTACCTAATCTTTGTCACTGGCATTTTGTAGACAGTGGCTAATATCGCAACATGATCACAACCTTGTTCAAAACTTCCTGTAATAAACACAATAAAAATATTTCCAAAGCATGCAGAAGAAAAAAAGAAGAAAAGCATAACCTCACTTTGTAGCATGTCAGATCACAGCTTCATATTTTCTGGTATTATAATACACATGACTTCAAAATTCCAAAAGCACCCTTGATAAACTTTCTTTTTGCTCATACGATACTTCTGTGAGGTCTACAGATTATCCTTTTTCTGTGACACAACAATTTTCTTTCTTTTCATAACTCTATAATAAAGCAGAACAGTTCCCAAGGTCAAACATGTATGCGCGTGGTCTATGTGTAGTTACGATTGTGAGCGTGGTCTTGATATTTTCTAAGAGCCAGTAATATGGAAGGAGAGAACAATTAATGCTCTTGTTAGGGCCTACACACATTTGTTTACATTACACAGGAATGTTTGTACTATGTACACATAAATATTAAATCTGCAAATAACCTAAATTCGGAGCTTTGTACAAAAATATGGTTATAAACTTTTTGCAAGTGGACTTTACTACCTCTAGGAAGAACGGTGGTTACAATAATGGCGTCCGTTCTACCAAAAAGAATAAAAGTAATAATTACTGTTGTGTGTTGCAGTGTAAAAATTATTGCACGGACAATGTTCCTATGCACGGTTTTCCGCGCAATAATAAAAATTTGTGCAAAACATGGGAAATACGTCTAAAAATAGGAAAACCCGTGTCGGCCCATATGAAAGTTTGCAGTAAGCATTTTGTGAAGGAAGATTTTATATTACCCGGTAAGTAGGTCTTGCCAGTTTGTATTTTCACTGGCTTGAAATAATCATAAATATGCTGCCTTAAAGATACATGTTAATTAAGCAAGTGCCACTTGATGTTAAACATCTTCAGCTTACTCCATTAATTTCATAATTTAGGAGTTTCAATATGATTGTTTACTTGTAGATTATGTCAACAAGCGCAGATGCCTGAAAAATTTGCCCCGTGGAAGTGTCGACAAACCGCCATCATTTAAAACGGTCCAAAGCAAACAGGCGCGTTTGAATAGGCTCCAAAAGAGGAAAACGGAGCAACTCACAAATCGTGTTACTACTGTTACCACAAAACACAGGCCCGTCAAGCACCGGACAACCTGAGATGGAAGCAGCTAATGCGCTGTTATGCTAAGGGCACACAGAGCGCTACGCTATGTATGCTATGTATGTTTTGTGCGCTATGTTAGCTATATTCGCTACGCCAGGTGGCCACACTAAAAACTTAAAAAATACCTCGTGAGACCTTATCTCAGAAGTGCTCGAAGACTGAATGAGGCAGAACGAATTTTTAATTATAGACTTTCAAGAAGCAGGAATACAGTTGAAAATGCTTTTGGCATACTTGCAAACACTTTGAGGATATTTCATCGCCCATTAGAATGCCGTGTTTAGCTCGCTGATAAAGTAATTAAAGCTACTGTTGTCTTTCCAATTATATACGCCAATCACCGACCGAGACTAACCAGGGAGAAGAACAAATTCTGACCAACCCGTTACTACCAATTCCCGTTGCTGCAGCGACAAATTCAACGAGAGAGGCTCTAAATATCCGAAATTCATTCAAGCAGTACTTTATCTCAGAAGAAGGGCAAGTTGAGTGGCAACAGAGAGTAGTGAATCGTGTGGCTTACATAAAATTGGAAGATTTATGTAATTAGAGTTCTTCAACTTATGTTTACCAGTTTTTCTTATAAATACAAATTGAAGAATTTGTAGATTTGGAAGATGCACCTGGATTTTGTAATTTACCCGAACCCTTATACAGACTAATAGAATACCTTTATTTTTATAACTATGCAAACATTATTATACGTAGCTATTATTTGTTTCTCGAATAAAATTTTAGAAATATATTTACCTGGCTTTTTTAATTCTCCAGAAATCTTCTCCCAGTCGTTATCTCGCATGTTCTGATTCTGATATTCGTCAAGGGATTTCTTCGACAGACATGGGTTCTTCCTTACTTCTTCAATTAAGCGCTCTAGGAACGTCATGTTCTACATAGAAACCACTATCACTTGAAAAAAGAATATTGTCGGAAAAATACAAGAACAACGTGCTGTCGACTGCACGTGGAAAGGACCAAAGCGGGTTAAAGCGCATGCCCGTCGTTACCGACGCTCAAAAATATAGCCGCAAAACATACACCTCAGCGACGTAGCTGAATAGCTAACATAGCGTACATAGCGTACGCAGTTCTGTGTGGCCACTTCCGTTGTCTATAAAGGAAACTATTTTTTGTACACATAGCGAACATAGCGTACATAGCGTGCGTAGCGCTCTGTGTGCCCTTAGCATTAGAGTTGCACAATATGCAGATTGGCAGTAATAAACTGCATGAAGACAAAGCGGAGCAAGTGAACACATTTGTAGATAGGTAAGTGGTTGAAGTTTGACATTGCCGATATTATAAATAATGAATATAGGGTAAAATGTTGTAGAGGTATAAATAATTTAGCCCTTTTTATCGTAATTGTTGATGTGGTGTCGAAACTATCACTGTCGTCAACAAAGTTCTGCATTAGAAAGCAGGTTTTATCAACTACAATAAAAATTAAATTGGAGCTTACATTTAGATTTTTGGCAATTCTTTTTAATGTATTCAGTTTCAATATGATTGTTTACTTGTAGATTATGTCGACAAGCGCAGATGCCTGAAGAAAACCGCAATTCCTTCCCAAAATTTGCCCCTTTGAAGTGTCGACAAACCGCCATCATTTAAAACGGTCCAAAGCAAACAGGCGCATTTGAATAGGCTCTAAAAGAGGAAACCGGAGCAACTCACAAATCGTGTTACTACTGTTATGGAGGAACCACAAAACACAGGCCCGTTAAGCACCGAACAACCCGAGATGGAAGCAGCTAATGCTCTGTTAGAGTTGCACAATAGTATGCAGATTGGCAGTAATAAACTGTATGAAGACAAAGCGGAGCAAGTGAACACATTTGTAGATAGGTAAGTGGTTGAAGTTTGACATTGCTGATATTATAAATAATGAATATAGGGTAAAATGTTGTAGAGGTATAAATAATTTAGCCCTTTTTATCGTAATTGTTGATGTGGTGTCGAAACTATCACTGTCATCAACAAAGTTCTGCATTAGAAAGCAGGTTTTATTAACTACAATAAAAATTAAATTGGGGCTTACATTTACATTTTTGGCAATTCTTTTTAATGTATTCAGTTTCAATATGATTGTTTACTTGTAGATTATGTCGACAAGCGCAGATGCCTGAAAAAAACTGCAATTCCTTCCCAAAATTTGCCCCTTTGAAGTGTCGACAAACCGCCATCATTTAAAACGGTCCAAAGCAAATAGGCGCATTTGAATAGGCTCTAAAAGAGGAAAACGGAGCAACTCACAAATCGTGTTACTACTGTTATGGAGGAACCACAAAACACAGGCCCGTCAAGCACCGAACAACCCGAGATGGAAGCAGCTAATGCTCTGTTAGAGTTGCACAATAGTATGCAGATTGGCAGTAATAAACTGCATGAAGACAAAGCGGAGCAAGTGAACACATTTGTAGATAGGTAAGTGGTTGAAGTTTAACATTGCTGATATTATAAATAATGAATATAGGGTAAAATGTTGTAGAGGTATAAATAATTTAGCCCTTTTTATCGTAATTGTTGATGTGGTGTCTAAACTATCACTGTCGTCAACAAAGTTCTGCATTAGAAAGCAGGTTTTATTAACTACAATAAAAAATAAATTGGGGCTTACATTTACATTTTTGGCAATTCTTTTTAATGTATTCAGTTTCAATATGATTGTTTTCTTGTAGATTATGTCGACAAGCGCAGATGCCTGAAAAAAACTGCAATTCGTTCCCAAAATTTGCCCCTTTGAAGTGTCGACAAACCGCCATCATTTAAAACGGTCCAAAGCAAACAGGCGCATTTGAATAGGCTCTAAAAGAGGAAAACGGAGCAACTCACAAATCGTGTTACTACTGTTATGGAGGAACCACAAAACACAGGCCCGTCAAGTACCGAACAACCCGAGATGGAAGCAGCTAATGCTCTGTTAGAGTTGCACAATATGCAGATTGGCAGTAATAAACTGCATGAAGACAAAGCGGAGCAAGTGAACACATTTGTAGATAAGTGGTTGAAGTTTGACATTGCCGATATTATAAATATTGAATATAGGGTAAAATGTTGTACAGGCATAAATAATTTAGCCCTTTTTAACGTAATTGTTGATGTGGTGTCTAAACTATCACCGTCGTCAACAAAGTTCTGCATTAGAAAGCAGGTTTTATTAACTACAATGAAAATTAAATTGGGGCTTACATTTAGATTTTTGTAAAAATTGGAGGTTAGCAGGTTAGGTTTTGCATCAGTTTTGACCAAGAACACTATACTAAGGAGATGCAACTTCCTATGACGGCTGTATATAAAAGCGGCCCCTATGCCGGGGATAGCCGTCGCGGCACTGTTGACAGCGTGTAACTACTTCGGTCATTTTCGTTTGTTTTCGCTGCTGTTCGAGAGTTGGAAGCGAGCTAAATTAACCTGTAATCCCGGTTAAAAGTCAGTTTACGGTTGTTAATCCAATGGAGTGTATTTCAAGTGTGTTATTAATTGTTAAAACATGGTCCGAATTTCCAGCTACACTCAGTAAATATTAGACATTGACAGTTCACGAGTTTTGTGAATGAATAAAGCTACACCACGACCGCCTTATTTGTCAACTTTTAGCGGTTCGCTTCGAAACGGGAGTTGCGTCTCCTTAGTATAGTCTTCTTGGTTTTGACACAGACCGATGCAAAACCTAACCTGCTAACATCGAATTTGACATAGACTTACAGTGCCACCAACATATTATTCTGCTGCATAATGTCACATTTTACTGACGTTTGAATAAAAATACATTTCTATCGTGCAAAAAACCTCATGAGCATCACGAACGTTATGGAATTACCAATCTCAGACAATAATTGGAGTCGTCGCTTCACTCCTCCAAACAATTGTCTTTCATCGGTAAAATGTCCTTACCGTTCTTAATATTTAATATACTCTATAGGAAGTATAAATTGAATGACAGAAATAATAATGATAAATGGCTACAAAATCGTTGATATTTTAACTTTCTCTTATGGCAAATAGTATTTAAACGTTTTCTAAGTCATGGAATTGCCATGTTTCGTACAATTTTAGGCAACCTCTATATAAAAATGTTTATTGCAAGCAAAATAGTAATTGTTTTATTGAATTAAAAGTGTCACTTTGTTTGACAAGCAATTATTTTAATTATATATTAACTCAAAAATTGCAAGTCAAACAGAGCCACTTTTAATCCAAATAATGCATACTATTTTTTGTGCAACCTAGAAAAGTAAAAATTCAAAATTTTAGATTGCTTTTGACGTTACTCATTTAAAAACCATTATGACAAGTGCATCCATAGACGACCAGTTAGACCTTAATTTTAGTTCATAGGAAATATAGGCTATTTATGTTACAAGTATGAAGTTAAGGACTTCTTTTGGGTGAACCGCAGTGTACGGTAATGCGAGCGATGTACATAAAGAAGGCCAACCTTAATGAAACATTGGAATTGTATATATATATATTTATTTTTATAATTAATAATAAAATAATAAGTACATTTTATTGTTACTCTTTTCTCACTTGGGTGTTATCCTGTAATAAAATAATTTTTAGGTAATTTAATACCAGTAGAATTGTTCTGCAAATTGAGAAATAAGATTGAGATGACAAATTGCAATAAAATTGGGAATTAATTAAATTGCTCAATTTATTTAAAGTAGTGATATTTAATAAAACATTATTTTTAATATTAAGAACTAAAGTAAATACTTACAATTAAGAAAGGTTTTTGAATATGTACTTTGTAAATGCGATTATATTAATTATCGTTATGAGGCGGCAGTATTATAGTACCTTTGAAAGAGGTTTTAGTAAAGTTTTCGAAAATTAATTTGGAAGGATTCCAGAAAATCAGACTGATTTACAGTTATCAATTGAAAAAAAAATGCAATAATACTAGCAGTCTTTTTTAAATCTCGTGGGTAGAATATGTTCAGGAAATTTATTGACAAATATAAATGTGTAATAACATTAGTTAAGCCAATTAGGTATTTTTTTGTAGAAAAAGTAAGTAATATGATGGACATTTTACTTACCATGTTGATTCACACACCACTTATAAGAACAAGACACCAAGCTAAATAAACAATATACCAAGACAAAATTACAAGAGCGACTGAACACCAAGAACTTTAAGCAATAATGTTGCTGATATCAGGTAGTTTTACAGGTGGGGTTGATTACCTGAGTTTTTGGAATAGGAAGTAGACACTTAAATACGTTTACAAATTATCCATCATAACTAAAGCTGATATTATATGGCAAATGCATATTTTGTATAATTGATAAACCGGATAAACTTTTCGCATATGTATACTAATTATGTGAAAACAAATTGTTTAAGCCAAGTTTCACTTTGCATATTTTGCATATTTATACGTTTTTGAGCATACTTTCTGGATTTTGCATATTTGGTTATATTTAGCAATAATTTGTAATGTATGAACTTTTAAAGATTTTTTTGTTAAATTTACTATTTCATGAAATTTATTAATTAAATGTTTGTGTGCAATTGAGATATATACTTTCACTTTCTGCCGCTGGAGTGCAGTGCGCATATCGAAATAAGCAGAGGAAAGGGAGAGTCCCTATTAAAATCTTTGACTATATCAACATAGACTGCCAGATACCCCCACTTTTCCCATAGAAGCAATGTATAAAGAATCAGACAATATAGAATCCACTTCAAGAGTGTTGGGTGAATAATAGTCTGGCGGGGTTACGGGAAATCTCATTTTTATGTTGATTACAACCTGAAGTTGGCGTTGGCAGTCCATGTTTATATGGCCAAACGTTAAAACGAATGTCGTCTTTGAATAAATATTAGGGAATTAAATAAACTCATACAAAATAATTAAAATTTTTACATTATTTAGAATACTCCTACCTATTTTCAAAATAAAATGAGGAGCATATTATGTGCATATATTATAACTTTGGGTGCATATACTCAACAAAATATATGCATATATATGCGCATATTTTCGTACATTTGAGTGCATATAATTATCAGCTTTAATCATAACAATAAAACATAATATTTCCTTTATATTTGGGATATTCCAAAAGCAAATAAGTACTTATTTGTCCCTATTTTCAGAAAGTTGTAGGTTTGTCTAAATATAGTGCTTTTAGATATCAGCGAACGGAGGATATAAGATGGGGAATAAAGAAATAAAAATAGTGTGCTACGCCTAGTGATGTGGGTCGGGTAAATACCCAGTGGGTACGGTATTTATAAATGGGTATTTACCTGGGTATTTACCCCTGCCTCGGGTAAATACCTAAACACTGGGTATTTATCAAATGTGTAATATTTAGAAAGCTAAGCTAAACTTTTACTCACATCATAATGTTATCTTAATAAATAAACTACATATAAATGCACTGGAATATTTTATGTAAAATAACAATTTAAATGTAACATTGAATAAGCATTCACCCAGGTAAATTACTCATTTATCGGGAAAGAACATTGGCTGCCGAAGTTTGTGGAAATAAACAGTTAGACGCAATAAATTGATTACAAAAAACATTGTGACGGCTCTGACTCCATTTTAAAAAAATGAACATAACATTAATTTGAAGAAATAATCCTTATAATTATTAACATTAATATATACTGATAGACATATTACGAAACAATCTTAATAAGGCAAAAAATATCACAAAATAATATAAACAACGCTGTATACCGATGGGACCATAAGTAGGCAACAGCAATAAGATAGCATGAGCAAAAACACATAATACTTGAATAAGAGGTAACCGTAAAAAAAGTTATTTTAGTAGGCATATTTTGTTGACATATGCCATAATTAAAATGAACATCAAGTTTACTCAAATATTTGTTTGTATGTTCATCTCTTTCTTATTCAATCATTGAATTCTGTTTCTTCTTCATGCTATCTCATTGCTGTTGTATACAGGTTGCCTAAAATTATATGGAACATGGCAATTCCATGAGTTGGAAAAGATTCAAATACTAATTACCATAAGAGTAACCGAAATAGAAAATGCAATAATTACTTTGGTAGCTAGGCAACAAGTAGGTATAATAGCTACTTGTTGCCTAGCTACCAAAGTATTTATTGCATTTTCCATTTCGGTTACTCTTATGGTAATTAGTATTTGAATCTTTTCCAACTCATGGAATTGCCATGTTCCGTACAATTTTAGGCAAAACCTGTATAATTATGTCCCCATCTGTATTTTGGGCAGTAAATGTTCTCAGTTCAGCTATTTTCTTAAATATTTTTATAAAATTCGAATAGAGTACCTTCAGTTATGAATCAATTATACTCATTAGATAGATACATTAGATTATAATATTTGTAAATGAGTATAAATATCCGCTTAAATACCCATTTTGGGTATTTACCCGGATAAATACCCCAGGTATTTACCCCTAAAAATAAATACCCGGGTAATTTACATCACTAGCTACGCCGATGATGCCGTGCTCCTGGCAGAAAATGAAAATGACTTGCAACGACTATTGTTTAGGTTCAAAACAGCAGCGGAAGAATTTAACATGAGAGTATCAACAGAAAAAACAAAATCATTGACTATCTCGAAAGAACCTCTTCGATGTAAATTGGCCGTTGATAATAATATGATTGAACAAGTTATGAACTTTAACTACCTAGGTGTACACACATCTAGCATGAGAAACCTAAACGAGGAAGTTCGCAATCAAGCAATGAAAGCGGCTGCGATATCAGGCTACCTATGAGACGTGATATGGACAAATAAGCACATGTCGGTTGAAAGTAAAGTACAGATCTATAAAACCTGCGTCAGACCCATCTTAACTTATGCCGCCGAAACCAGAGCTAAAACAGCCAAGAAGAAGAAGAAGAAGAAGATATCAGCAAATTCTAGGAATTTAGTTTTTGGAAACTGCCCCAGTGACATTTCCACTAATTCAATTTACAGCATTGTAACAATAATTATTATCATTTAATACTGAACAGAAAAATCTGGTGTGATACACGCACACAACTTCCTTTTACAGTGATCTTATAATTAGTCAAAAATTTGATTTTAAATTTTTAAGCATTGGTCAAAAATTTTCAAAAATTACAAATTATACAAAAACGGTGCAAAATAGAGCGTTAGGTGAAGAGACAAATTTTCTCTATAATTTTAAGCTGAATTCAAAAATGTAATAATATAACTGGTCTTCTATTTAAAATAGGAGTTAATAAAAAAATTTAAAAAAAACAAAAGAAACCCATTTTAGAGGTGTTCAACTGGAAAATCACCTATCTCACATCAATACACATTAAAAATGTAATACAAATGAGAAGTTTGAAAAAAATCGTGAGAACCGTTTTTGAATAAATCGAAAAAAAACTGAAAAATCACAAGAGTAAACACCTACTTCCAGTTATGCGATTTTCTTTAAAAGCTTGCTGTCGCATCTACATAGTACACAAAACTTATATATAAAGTTTCAACCCCATACCTTATTTCGTTTTTGAGATATTCTGTTCACAGACAGACACTCACACAGACACACACACACACACACACAGACAGACCAATAAAAAAAAAATGTTTTTTGGGTTCAGGAGACTCTGAAACGTGAAGATCTGTTGAAAACTCAATTTCGAATTTTTGGGGTGAATCCAATACTTCCTTTATTGTAAAAGGAAGTAAAAAAGAAGACACTATTCAATTCAGCAGTATCGGCTGTATCCAATATGTAGGAAAGTGGCCTGAAAGCTATCCAAAAATTTCCAATCTCTAGCGTGCTTTTAAAACTTTCTTTAGTGCAACAAAAGTTATTAGATTCGTCCTACATTTTAAATGCGGCATATGCCGCGGGCTTCAGCTAGTACTGATATAAGCCAAGAAACTTGTAACTTCACTTTCTATCAACTAATAACAATACGATTATTGAACTCCCTATCAAAATGAAAGAAAGCAATACTTATTACTACTAGAACATTATTACCATCGATCAGACAATTAGCATCTTTAATATTACAACCTAACGCAGGGTACCCCAAATAGCTTAACTTAAACCGCTCGTAAGTTTAATGGTTACACAGTTTTTATATGCAAAAATATCAGATTCTAGCTGAAACACTTATCTTTGTGCCGATATACTCGCAGACATTTAATACGTCCCGTTACTCCTATCACATGTCAGCTTGACAGGCCCCAACCTCGGCTGTCATTCGCTACACATCGACCCCCAAGACTGCGGTTGATTCTCCGTAGATTATCTTTCCAAGATTTTCCGCCTAATAGTTGTTGCTATAAATCGAATTTCCAGGTAACAAAAGGCAAATGCCACATTAAACTACATACCCTGTTCACAGGCAATAAACTTCGCAATCGTTGAATTCGTGTTTCCCAAATCGCTTCACAGCTTGAATATAATATTCATTGGAAAAATGACATCCGCTTAATGATCTCCCTTACAGGAACGGTTGGCCAGTAACCCAATTCTTTACTATCACCAAACCATATTAAATGGCGAGATTGTCATTTACACCCCACGAAAACTCTTGCCTTTTTTAAAAGCTGATATACCAAATTTTTCTCAAACAAACGTTGTTTTTATCTCTTCTCTAGCAACGAACAAAGCCAATCTGATATTAATTTTATCGCGTCACTCTCACTAGATTCCTCATTCAACACTAGTATTAATATCAAATGCTTTTGACACGTAACAAACTCCTCCCTTACCAGAAAGGAAAAATTTCAACGAAATTTTTAACTAAATAAAAACTTTATCCAAAAAGGATACATACATATACGCTAGAGAGTCAGTACACCGTCTGTCATAAGACGTCTCTAACAATTAATCTAAAAAAAAACCCAATACCCACATCACAAACAAGCAACTACACTGTAGAGACGGTGATGACCCCAGGAGGAACCCAGGACCAGATCAACTCCACGACAAGGATCAAGATTGTTCGTCGCTGCTAGATGTAAATGCTGCGCCGGTGAACAACCCTGTAACAGCCTGTCGTGAAGAAGTTCCACCCCCATGAACCCCCCAAAATCACTCCAAATCCCCACAGCGTACCCCCCCTGACAACTTCCAATAAACCCCCGAGGCGGAAGCACACCTCCACACAGTTTCAGGTACTGTCAGACCGAAAATAGTTAAGCCAAAACGAAGAATAGCCAGGGTTTTCCTTTTGACACGCCTGGGGAGGAAGTAACCCCAGTGACAGAGGGTTAAAGAAGCCAGAGAAGTGAGAGGCAGAAGCCAACATCCACAACTCTCATACGCTCCGACGGAGGGATCCTTCAGCGCCCCGAACGGCCTGAAGAAAAGCCCCACCAATCTTCATCTCACATCCAACAATCACTCATCACCAGAAATTTCATCCGCACCAGATCAAAGAGAAATAAAAGAAAACAAACTGTCATTCATCTAAGTAAACAGTTCATTCAAAACAAAATCGACATTCACTACATTACAAGAGAGAAATATAGACAAAGCTTTAAGAAGAAAAGAAGGCGAAGAATGAAGGACTGGTCATCTTAAAAATTTTGTTTTGTAGGGAAACACCCTATATCCCCAAACCCCAAGGGATACCTAAAAGAAACGAAGAAGTTGTACTTCTTTAACGATTAATCTCGTTACCCTTATGTCCCCTTAGGAAAAGCAGGATAACGTAACGCTCTTCCAATACAATCAAAAAGAAAACCATCCATTAACATTTCCCAACAGGGAACTCCCTATACGTTATACCCAAAAGAGGGAAAAGAACAAGATATTAAAGTTCCCAAATAGTGTCCTTCCCGACTGTGCCCTTCCAACCACCCTATACCTTAAAATGGGGAAAGAACAAGATATTAAAGTTCCCCAAAGAGTGACCTACCCTACTGTGCCCTTCCAACCACCCTATGCACATCACACATCATTAATTGATCTCAGAGTTATCATAAGGTTTCAAATCCTTGGCATGCCAAGTCCCCTTTAATATTTTTCCGTCAGGATCTTTGAGTTCATAAACCCATCGTGAAAACTTTCGATTAATAATAAACGGTCCTATAAATTTTGCAGCAAGCTTGGAAGTAAACTGACGAGCAGCATCCGATAACACATAGTGTCTACGCAACACTGCTTGATCCGGAACAAACTCGAAAGGTCGTCGACGAAAGTCATAGCGAGTTTTTGACTTTTGATAAGTTTTATCCAAACGACGTTTAACATCAGCATACAGTTGCTTGAGTACTGTAGAACGATTATCTAAATCTCTATCCCGATTAAATTGAATTTCCGGATTTCCATCACCAACTACCGGTTCGTGATTTAATATGATTTCTCTGCCAAAATTAATGAAATATGGAGTTTTTCCCGTAACTTCATGAACTGAGGTACGTATAGCACAAACTACGTGAGACAAATATTTATCCCAGTCTCGATGACGGTCTGATACGTAAGCTGTCAACATAGTTTTCAGCACTCTGTTTATACGTTCCGTAGGATTAGCTTGAGGATGATAATTGGCAGTGAACGAAATCTTACAGCCATATTTCTGATTTAAAGTTTGAAACTCATGACTGCGAAACTGAACGCCATTATCACATATGATTCGCTTGGGAACCCCAAACATCAAAAATACGTCTTCCTCAACAATACGTGAGATAACCTTAGCTAATGCTGTACGGAGCGGAAACACTAATGGAAACTTACTAAAACAATCAGCCACTACGAATATATACGCGTACCCTCGTACTGAACGAGGTAAAGGACCTACAATATCACAACAGATTAGTTCCCAAGGCTTCGAAATTAATGAATGTCCACCCATATACCCTGCAGGGGC
Organism: Agriotes lineatus; assembly: GCA_940337035.1. NCBI lineage: Eukaryota > Metazoa > Arthropoda > Insecta > Coleoptera > Elateridae > Agriotes > Agriotes lineatus. Next base: position 184,344,050 of record OW679194.1, on the reverse strand, counting down.
TCTCTGTTCTGGTTTAATTCGTTGACACGTTTCGCAACGGCGAACATAAGCAGCCACATCATAACGTAGTTTAGGCCAGTAGTATCTTTGTGCAATACGATGAAAGGTTTTATTAACACCCGTATGACCAGCGGTCGGAATATCGTGATTTTGTTTGATAACTTCTTGGCGTTGAGTCTTTGGAACAACCAGTTTCCAATGATCTTCATCATCTGCCAAGTCTGGATAATCGGTTTGAACATATTTATACAATTGACCGTCACTAACTCTCCAATGGGGAAATTTTCGAGGATTGTTAATAACAAATCGACACATACGATGATACCATGGATTACCAGCAGGACCAAACTGAACGTTAATAGCATCAATAACAGGAACAGCACGAGACAAAGTGTCAGGCACAACATGTTCTTTACCTTTTCGATGAATAATGTCAAAATCATATTGTTGAAGGCGAACTGCCCATCGAGCGATACGACCAACAGGGTCTTTAATACTATTAAGCCATTTTAAGCTATAATGATCAGTTACTACCGTGAACTTAGTTCCCTCAATATATGGTCTAAGTTTTTCAATAGCAAAAAGGACAGCGAGGCATTCACGCTCTGTTGTGCTAAAATTTCGTTCGTTTCTAGTAAGCGACCGACTAATGTAACATATAACTTTCTCTCCATCAGCTTGATGTTGAGTAAGTACGGCACCAATACCATAACCAGAAGCATCCGTTTGAATAACAAAGGGTACAGAAAAATCAGGGCAAGCTAATATCGGAGCAGATATCTAATGTTCTTTAATATCACTGAAGGCTCGTTCACAATTACTATCCCAGAAAAATTTCGCATTCTTGCGGAGCAAGGATGTAAGAGGTCCGATAAGTGAAGAAAAATTCGGAACAAAGCGACGGTACCATGACGCCATACCAATTACACGACGTACTTCCTTCACTGATACAGGAGTAGGAATACGATTAATTGCATCTACTTTTTCTGGGTCTACTAATAAACCGCGTGAATTCACTACATAACCGAGATACTTAAGTTCTGGCTTACAAAAATGACATTTATTTTGGCTTAAAGTAAGACCAGCAGCTAATAACCGAGACACAACCTCACGAAGAGTAGAAAGATGTTTTTCGAAAGTTGGCGTACAGATTACAATATCGTCAAGATACGTAAAGACATATGGTTCCAAATCAGCACCAATAACCCTATCAATTAGGCGTTGCCACGTTGCCGGCGCCGTATGCAAACCAAACGGTAGGCGGCGAAATTGAAATAACCCCCTATTAGGTACAGTAAACGCTGTTAAAGGGCGTAAAGAAACAGCCACAAGTATCTGCCAATATGCGGATTTAATATCAAGAGTCGTAAGATAATGTGCGTCACGAAGTTTATCCAAAGTACTTGATACATATGGAATAGGATAAGCATCAGGTTGACTGACTTTATTAAGTTGGCGATAATCAACACAGAACCGATAACTACCATCTTTCTTTTTAATCATTACTATCGGAGATGACCAAGCAGAAGTCGAAGGTTCTACCACTCCCTCATCCAACATTTTCTTTAACTCAAGATCTACCTGTTTCTGCAGAGCAGGAGAAATAGGATAATATCGCTGCTTAATAGGCGACGATGTGGTTTTAATCTCATGTTCAACACGATGAGTGCATCCTAACTTATTTCCCATTTTACTAAAAACTTCTTTGACAAAACAATCTAATTGTTCTCGCTGAACTTCAGATAAATGTTCTACAGCTTGTATTGCATTAACTTCCGGGATCAAGTGATCTTTCGAGAAGGTCCATTCGTTAATTCTAAGATCGGTTACAATACCCATTCTACGCAAAAAATCGCATCCCAAAATCAAGGTATGGGGTACGGAAGGCACAACTAATAACTCACAAGTACAAACTCTATCGCGAAGCATAAGTGGTACTGTAACTATACCTAATATTTGACATTCTGCACCGTCAGCAACATTACATGTCCTATCTTTACTTGGTGTAAGCCTACAATGACCTTTCAACAGCTCCCATCCCTTTCTACCAACAACAGTATGCGAAGCACCCGAATCTAACAATCCAAGAATCTCATTACCAAAAATTGAAACTTTAAGATACGGTCTCTCATCAGGACCTGCGTGACTTAAAATATAATCTAAAACAGCTTTAGAACTAAAATCCGAATTATTTACAACATTGACCGAAGAATTTATTTGACACCGCTCTATTCGGTCGTCTAGCGGCGTCGACCCCCATTTCCCGAACATGAAGGGCATGTACGGACAGTAAAATCAGGTCGTCCACAACCATAGGAATATTACTATTTGCTGAACAGTTACGCGCAAAATGATTCGGTTTATCACATTTCTAACATCTCAAATCAGAAGGCTTGTTTGAATTGATTACCTTCGGTGGGTAATTACTACGAGTTTGAACGTAACCCTCATTTGAGGATACATTCACTGTATGAATCCTAGCATTACATTTCGACTTCTGATAGGCTAGATCGGGTTCTAACATTCGATTTCCCTGAGTGGGAGGTCCACGGAACCGTTGTGCATGCACATGTGCATCTTCAACAGCTTTACACACTCGAAGTAATTGTGAAAAGGAAACTATGTTCTCTAAAGCCAGTTGGGTTTGGAAATGGGGTAATAAATTCCTACGTATTAGATTAAGGCGCTTTGTTTCAGAAGGCATCGATGGTAACCGATGAAATAAGTTTTCCATTATCGACACAAATACGGTCACGGGTTCATCGGCCCCCTGAGTACGATTGCGTATTTCATCCCATAAACAAGCTTCATAATCACATGGAAGAAAAGCTGAACGTAACGCATTAACTAACTGGTCCCAATTATACAAAGTATTTTTAACCGATCGATACCAAATCAAAGCATAATCGGTGAAAAATTCAACAGCCGAAGTAAAAAGTTGTTCCTTAGTAACCCCACGCGCCATTCGCAATTCTTCAACACGTTCTAGAAAACTAGAAAGTCCCGATTGACCATCAAAACGAAGGTTCCATTTATTCATCGGAAGGTAATTGTTATAACATAGAGTAGCATCAATGACTTTAGTGCTGTTAAAACCAATAGGTGTCGGTAACGTTTGAAAATGTTGACTATCAATTACATTTGAATGATTAAAATGGTTTTGTGATTGATTGGCTTGTAATGGCTCATCGTCAAGGTCCATCAAGTTAACTGTTTGTGAACTAGAAGGAACTACAGGTTCATTTTCAGATGTTAATCTGGACTCGAGATCGTCCATAGCCTCTAAACACCTATTATATAGCTCATCTTTATCATCTGCTGAAGACCCCTCAAAAACTAACCGTTCTAGTCGATTTGAAATATGTACCAAGCGGGTCTGAATACGTTTATAATCATTACCACCCCTAACAAATGACTCAGAAGCTAGTATCTCTTCCACAAGAATGTCAAGCTTCCTACTGCATATATCCAATTCTTCTACGTTATTCAATTCTACTTCCGGGAACGAAGCATTTCCCGTCTTCTCTAACCTAATACGCGCTCTAAGCAATTTACGCTTTTCCGGCATATTTCCCTTACAAACAACTCCCCGTATTCGTAATTCATAATCTATCTCGTCTACCAATAACCTATCAACATCCATTCTGATTTCTCAAAGTAAAACCCTTTTTACCACAAGTATACCGTTTTATGTATTATTCTCAAAGTAATTCTTTGGTTTGTCACGTTCTGACGATATTTTTCCACTTACATAAACGAGTACAGAAAGTTATGTATAACTATTGTCAGTATTGCTCCTTTCTATTATAGTACGACCTAAAGGTATATGTTCCAAACAATAGCCCCTCGTTAGCTCATCAAAAATCTTGCCCGTTGGGCGCCAAACTTGTTAGCTATATTTATCTATATTTTCCTTTACCTACCTTTAGGTCATCGCTATATCTCTTAGTTAACAATCGATCACTATAAGAGTATATTTGAGGCCCGTCTCTAGCATCAGTGAAGACGTCGCGGATTCTAGTTTATGATGTTGATAATTGGCGCCAACAAGTTAAACTCAAATATACTGATATAAGCCAAGAAACTTGTAACTTCACTTTCTATCAACTAATAACAATACGATTATTGAACTCCCTATCAAAATGAAAGAAAGCAATACTTGTAGCTAGTTTTATTACTACTAGAACTTTATTACCATCGATCAGACAATTAGCATCTTTAATATTACAACCTAACGCAGGGTACCCCAAATAGCTTAACTTAAACCGCTCGTAAGTTTAATGGTTACACAGTTTTTATATGCAAAAATATCAGATTCTAGCTAAAACACTTATCTTTGTGCCGATATACTCGCAGACATTTAATACGTCCCGTTACTCCTATCACATGTCAGCTTGACAGGCCCCAACCTCGGCTGTCATTCGCTACACATCGACCCCCAAGACTGCGGTTGATTCTCCGTAGATTATCTTTCCAAGATTTTCCGCCTAATAGTTGTTGCTATAAATCGAATTTCCAGGTAACAAAAGGCAAATGCCACATTAAACTACATACCCTGTTCACAGGCAATAAACTTCGCAATCGTTGAATTCGTGTTTCCCAAATCGCTTCACAGCTTGAATATAATATTCATTGGAAAAATGACATCCGCTTAATGATCTCCCTTACAGGAACGGTTGGCCAGTAACCCAATTCTTTACTATCACCAAACCATATTAAATGGCGAGATTGTCATTTACACCCCACGAAAACTCTTGCCTTTTTTAAAAGCTGATATACCAAATTTTTCTCAAACAAACGTTGTTTTTATCTCTTCTCTAGCAACGAACAAAGCCAATCTGATATTAATTTTATCGCGTCACTCTCACTAGATTCCTCATTCAACACTAGTATTAATATCAAATGCTTTTGACACGTAACACTATGTCAAATTCGAGGTTAGCAGGTTAGGTTTTGCGTCAGTTTGTGTCAAAACAGCCAAATTTGCTGTTAGCAGGTTAGGTTTTGCGTCAGTTTGTGTCAAAACAGCCAAATTCGCTGTTAGCAGGTTAGGTTTTGCGTTAGTTTGTGTCAAAACTGAGGCAAAACCTAACCTGCTAATAGCGAATTTGGCTGTTTTGACACAAACTGACGCAAAACCTAACCTGCTAACATCGAATTTGACATAGACTTACAGTATCACCAACATAAACAGTGCCAACCAAGAAAAAAATTACAACCATTTATGGTCACCCGGTAGTTTTCATTAATATAATGCAATAAAATACCTTCTATTTTTTTTTCTGGAATGTTTATGGATATCTCCATTGAAAGCTAATGCCACAGAATAATAATAACCAGAAGGATAGTTCGTATTACCTGACCGCCGGCCCCTCATAGCCTTGAGACGTTTCTACGCTGATATTCTACCCCGAAACGGCAAGTGTAGGTAGCGGCTTTGGGGAGAGCCCATGGAATACAAAGGTTCGAGGTCACCCGTTGTCGGCGTCGACATCAATGCGGTTGTGTGGAAGATATCCTTCTGGTTATTATTATTCTGTGCTAATGCTAACATGACAATAATTAAATGACTACTAGTGGACCCGTTGCAAAATATTTTGCAAGTTACAAAACTTCTTTGTAACGTGTGGCAGGATCCATTAGGTAAAATTTAGATTTTTAAGTTTTTAAAACTACTCACACGTGATATTGCTGCATATACTTGACCATGGCTAAATACTGGTTGTGGCAAATACGATATATTCCCACTTCATCCATAGTTTGCTTTTGTGATTTATTAACTGTCATCTCAAATGATACGCTCACAGAAAAATTCCTTTTCCGAAGCCAAAAAGGTAGTGCAGTATTAGAATGTGGTAATCTATATGCGGTAATAATACTCTTCTGCCTGGCTTGTGGCTTGTCCATTTAATACCAAATCTAACTTCTCAAATAAATTGCGTACCATTAATCTTATCTCATCTATTAAACCAGTAGACACATTTAAAATGTTCAAGGTGATATCTATTGATCCCGTTAAGCAATGTGGATATATTCCACTGAAATTTAACGAATCTAGATATTTAGAAAATTATAAAATGTCAAGAAACCAAGTAGCGCAGATGGGTAAGCGCTTGCCTTGCATTAAGCAAGTCCTCGGTTCGAATCCCGCGAGAGCCGGAATTTTCCGCAGCTTTGCGATTCAAACCGGGCTCGGTGAGACCATTCACAGCTGGCACCAAATTAACTGTGCTCTACTCAGAACCACAGACCTAAGAGATAGAGTAGTAGTAGTAGTTGTGGGGAGACCGAAGTCTAGCAAGTAGGCCACCATAGGCCCTTTTTGCCAAAGAGATAGAGTAACAAGGTCAAAATAATACACACACACACCCCTCACACAATGGTGGCTGTGCAAGCACAAAAGGCGCTTGTACCCGAATCCGGGGCAAGTTCAGCATTGTACCGCCAGATGCAAGCACATAAAGCACCAGCCTCTACACGGCAAGGTAGAACGAGGTTATCGATTATACATACATAAAATGTTGTCTTTATGTAATACAATTCTTTTCACACTCAATTTTTTTTCACATTCATGCAAGAGAGATAATTTTGTTGTTTATTTCATCGCAATATTCGTTTTTAGGGCTAAAATTGAGAATTTTGAGGGCCTACGGGTAGAAACGGCTAGAAAATCGTTTAAATAAGCGACATGCGCTTCATGCGAGAGCGGACAAAACTTCAAAATAACTCGTCCCAAGAATATGGGCTATGTACACCGACTTTTTTTTGCGGAAGCTTGTTTGCAGTTAACTCCGTTAATTGGGGCGGGCTTGAATGTCCAAATATTCGTTTCTACACCAAAACTTCGTCAAACGGCGTGAGGCACACAAAGAATCAAAAGCAGACTAACTCCCCCATCAGATTATAGAAAAATTATTCAAGATGCTAACTTCGTTGTAAAAATGAAACGAAGGCCGAAGCGCAATGAGTTCGGAAAATCCCAGTACCACCAAAAAAAGTAATCGCCAATCTAACGAATTTCGATGCGCGCGAACCGCATATCGGCACTAAAGGTTTGTTCACAGAGAACCAACCGCTAAGAGAGAGTTTATACCGTAACACCCTTTGGTGGTGAATTCCAAAAATCCCTGAAAATGGTTTGGCCTTATTGTAAGACGATCTAATATGCCAAATTTCAACTTCCTATCTGCAGTAGTTGGCTCATTAAGGCAATCTTTACAAAAGAGATCTATCTCATTTAACTCTTTTGAGTAGATGCATTCTGCAAAACCCTGAAAATGTTTTGACATGATTTATAAAACGAACTAATTGACGAATCTCGATTTCCTACCTTTATCTATCTCGTGACGATCTTTATAAAAACACATCTGCCCTATTTAATATCTTTGACAGGATATACATTTCGAAAAACTTTGGAAATGACTTAATTCGATGTGTAAAACGAACTACTGTGCCGAATCAACTTTCTATCTATAGCAGTTACCGTATTATGGCGATATTTAGAAAAACACATCTACCCCACTTAACCCTTTCGGGAGTTATTTTTGAAAAAGCCTGAAATTGATTTGCCCTAACTTGTAAAACGATATAATATGCCGAATTTTAATTTTCGACTTGTAGTAGATCATTTGTGGTTAGTTTTAGAAAAACACTTCTGGCCTATTTAACCAGTTTGAGGGAATGTATTTCGAAAAACTCTAAAAATGATTTCCGATTAGTTAGACGATCTAAAATGCCGAATTTCAACTTACTGCATGTAGTAGTTTTCCCGTGGACATATTTTGACAAATAGATTTGTTTCATTTAACCCCTTTCGGCGATGAATTCTCCAAAACCCTAAAAATGATTTGACCCGATTTGAGAAATGTTCTAATATGCTCAATTTCAACTTCCTATACTTGTAGTAGTTTCCTTGTGGCGATATTTAGAAAAACAGATTGGTCCCATTTAACTCCTTTCGGGGATGATATCTGCAAAGCCTTGAAATTTACTTGATCTGATTTGTAAAACGAACTAATATGTCGAATTTCAGCTTTCCACCTGTAGTAGTTTCCTCGTTGTAGATCTTTAGAAAAACAGGTCTCACACAGTTAGCTCCTTTGGAGGAATGAATTTCGAAAAGCCCTGAAAATGATTTGACCATATTTGTAAAGAGAACTAATATGGAGAATTGCAACTTTTTACGTTACCCAGATTCTGTTATGTAACGATTTGTGAAGTAAATGTCAATCCCGTCGAATAGAGGGTAAAAAAGACTAAACGTCTTTGTAGACGATATTGTTTATGATAGTATAGTTTTCCCTTCTGGTTTGAGCACCACTAAGTTTTTTGGAGAACTGACCCCTAAACAGTCTAGATAAAGTTGACCGAGAGAAAAAGTCTTTCCTCAAGTCGACCTCAGCCTGATTCAGCGACTGTCCCTGCACCTTGGTAATCGTCATGGCGAAGCAGGTTTTGACGGGAAATTGCAGCCTCTTAAATTGAAAAGAATAGTCTAAAAGAATAAGCGGTATTCGAGAAATGAAAACTGTCTACCCTCCTCTAAAACCTATGAAAATTGTGCCTCAGTGAAGTTTCGATGCGGAGCTTTCATCTGCAGTCGAGTTTGGGAGTTTTCACGTTTCTCAGTAGTATAATGGGTGCTCTAACTTTCAAATGCAGTCGATTTGGAAGAGGTTCGGGAGGGTAGAGAGTGTGGAGAAACGTGGTAGTGCACCGTGTCATCTTCCTCCACCACAGTGTTAATCGACTGATAGATCTTATCTTCCGAATGAAAGGCTCCGAGGTGTGTTGTTGATTTCTAGTGCCTTATCATTCTTCAGAGTGATAATCGCCTTTTTTCGAAACCAGGACACAGGTTTTGCTGTTATGTTCTTGATGTGAGGTTGGCGATATCTGTCACGGCTTGACATAGGTTTCCGTTGCCGAGTTTCAAGAGAAGTTTGGAAAACTATTCGGCCTTGGAATATCCTCTCAAGTGAACTCTTATATAAATTCCAGACAATATGTCTTTATTGTACTGATACTGCATTTTGAAAAATCACTGTTATAACACTTTTTTGTATTGAGAGCAACTGCCATTTAAATATCATCGTCGAGCGAATAAAACCACAGTAAATAAAGAAAACCACCCATTGCAAAATAGTTTGCAACTTATAAAACCTTTAACGTGTGGCACGATCCATTAGGTAAAATTTTAATTTTTAAGTTTTTAAACAAAGCACACGTGACATTACTACATATAATTGACCATGTCTAAATACTGGTTATGGCAAATACATTCCTACTTTATTCAGAGTTTGTCCTTGCGATTTATTAATTGTCATCGCAAATGCTAGGCGTACAGGAAACTGTCTTCTCCGAAAGCAAAAAGGTAATGTAATATCAGAAGGTGTTAAATTTATACGCGTAATCTATACCAGTAGATACATTTAAATTTCTCAAGAGAATAACAATTGCAGCTATTTTGAGTGTTAAGCAATGTGGAGGTATTTCACTGAAATTTTACGAATCTAGAAATTTCGCAGAAAAATGTAAAATGTCATTATCTACAATGGTAATCAAACTTTTATTTTTTGGTAACCAGGTAAGAGAGATATAATTTTGTGGTTAATTTCATCGCAATGTTCATTTTTTTGGCGCTAAAATTGAGAATTTTGAGATACTAAGGGTGTTCTCAAGAGTTGACAAACTATTACCAAATATTTCTGTAATGATGTCCTCTTTGGCAATTAGTTGAGATGCCGTTTTAATTGTATCCTCTTCACCTGTAATCGTGGTATATTCTCCATTTTCAATTTGCAAGAGAATGGGCGATGTTTAGGTAGATTCGATTAATAATGAACTGATGTAAAGGTCAAGATTCACTCACACACGCTACTTTTCGAAAGGAAAGATTGAATTTTGTTTAAAATTCGCTGTCACGTTGACGTTTCTCTAAGAATTTAGCAGGCCGTATTTTACACAAACAAAGTCGAGCAGTATAGCGATCCATTGCAAAAATCAGCAGAACATCGCGAGCTGACTTCGAGAGCTTACTTGTTCCACTCCTACGCGCTGGAAAGCTACGTCACTTACGCGCTACAATATTTTGGTTTTTCTCTAAAAGTTATGCAGTTATTTGCAATTTAGGAGTTTTGTGCACATCTACACGGTGACGGCTTTCATTTAAAAAAGAATTATCCCAATCGGCCCGGTGGAAGTCTCAAATAGATGTCGAAAGAAAACGCTTCACGTTTTAAATATCTAGATGCGATTGAAAATAGTACCCCGTACCCTGTTAAAGGGCCGGGCTTAATAGCTAAGTGCTAAGCATTTTGTACACTGATCTAAAGGTTGAGAGTTCGATCCTCGATCCTGGTGGGGTTTTTAAAAATAAAAAAAATGGGGATTGAAACTTCTACAGAATGCCATCATTCGAAAGTGATGTAAAGCCATGGGTCCCATGTTACTACGATGTGTAGCATGTAAAAGATCCTTTGCTAGGGTTGCAACTTTTTAGTCTCGGCAAAATTCTAAGTAGGACTAAGGTACCTGGTACTCTGCATGCCTAAACCTTGTCCACGGGGTTGGCGAAAAGGTCTTATGAAGGCCTACTTGCTTGGCAAGAGCCTCCCCACAAATACTACCACTACTACTACTCTGTTAAAGGACAGATACGTCAAATTGACATCAAAGCACCCTAGTGATAGGTAGTTCGAAAATTCCAATGGGCGGTGAGAGTGTTACCAATCTTAGAAAAACTTTCCTTTTCTATTTAAGGGCTGAGGAAATGTTTCCACATTGTAGGAAATTTTGATAAAATCCTCAGAAAATCGATATAGATAAACGAATGCTCAGCGTTCGATGCGAATGCTCAATAGTTCTAGTTAAACAGGTTGCTAATAGTTATGTACCAAGGACATTATGAAGATGTTTATGCTCGAGCGCTATTAATATCAAGTAATGCCGTCGTGCATAGCAACATTTTATTTTCCACTTTGAATACAAAAATAAATTGAAAAGTTTGAAAAATAGTCCATAACGCCATAGGGCGTAAAGAGCAGGTATAACCATTTCGGCTGAGCATGGCTGCTTTATATTCCTCGTATTACATATACAAACAGCAAATAATAGATCAGTGGAAATAAAGTTATTAAAAAATATTAAAAGTAAATTGTTTTCAATTTTTTCACTTATAATTACACGAGAGCTTTTTTTGGTCGAAGTAAACTTGACAATTTAATGAGAATTTTTTGCTTGGAAATTTAACGAAAAAAAAACTGCCTCCGAAAAAATTACGAGTCCGAAGGACGAGTAATTTTTTCTGGCAGTTTTTTGAGTTGAATTGCCCAAAAGCAAGGAAACTCGAATTATAAATGTTAAGTTTACTTAGATAAAAAAAAGCTTGAGTGTAATTCGGTACGACAATTTAATGAATACATATTTAATTTACATATTAGGTAATTCATAAGTCACTAAATTAACAAACAAGGTAAACATTATTTTAGAATTAGACCGTTTTAAAAGTTACGTTCCGTTTTGTCGCTGGAAAAGTTAAGGCTAACTTTTGCCGCTGTCATAGTGACAAAAATCCACGGCTTATGGATTTTTAGTGTATGCATTAAATTGTCGCTCAAAAATTTGGCAGGGGAGGTAACACTTTAGTGACGTAAATGCAGGTTAGGAAAAAGTGTGAATCTAGAAAAAATCTAGAGAAAACCTTCCATTTATCAAGGGAAATCACTCAATAAAAAGTTGGCAACGCTGATTACCACCGTCTTGCATTACCACCGATGTGGATTTACATCTGACTAGAATTACCGCCAACTTAGTCTACTACCGACCTTATACGTTTTGTGAAAAATATATGAAATGGATTTACAGCTAACTTCAACCGCCGACGTAAACTACCACCTCCTGGGTTTACCACCGACAAAAAACACCTCCGATTGCATTTAATAGTAGTTGCTGCAACGCATCTTGCGTGAACGACCATTAATGTGAATTTCTTTCAATTTTAATAACGTGGCAGCAACCACAGTAATTTTTTATTTATCTATATATTGCGTATTTTAAATGTGTATCTAATTTACCGATGGGGCCAAAATTATATATAACAGTAATGAGATAACACGTATTGCTTGAGTAAGAAAGAGATAAACATAGTAGCAAATATTCGAGTAGGCTTGACGCTCATTTTAATTATGACAAATGTCTACTAAACATGCATACTAAAATAATATTTTCGCATGGTCATCTCTTTCCTACTTAATCATTCCATTTTGTTGTTCATGTTATCTCATTGCTGTTATATATAATTATGGCCCCATCCGTATTTTCGTTTTTTATATTTTGGTTTAAAAATAACTACCCTAAATTTGTTTTTTTTATAATTATATATTTTATCTACTCGCTTGACACTAGTGGTGCAATGAACTTCATTACCTAACGGAAATAGTGTCAAATGAATGACAATGACATTGCCTACTAAAATATTTATGAAAATGACAGATCTGACATTTTTCTTAATGCACTTTTCTCAATTTTGGGCAGTTTTACATAAAACTTTGTACAAGTAAATGATTTTTCCTCTTATGAAACCCTATGACAGTACTATTATCCTTGTATAGGGTCTCTACTATGCTATTATGATATGCTATGAAACATAAAATTACATTAAGTTCGACTGGATCTTAAAGGCCTTGTTTATGAAATTGTTTAAGTTCATAAAGTGGCACTTTATTGTATTAGTACCATAATAATAAAGTAAAATAGACTGAACTGTAACTGTCAAGTAAATGTTACGATAAATTCAAAATAATTTACTTCAATAAAAAACATAACAAATTTGAATATTAACAAGATGTTCTAGTACCATTCGCTGCGGACGTTCCGATGCCGCTGGTTAGCCGCGGCCCATTCGCCGCCAAGTTCACGCATTCTATAGTTGTACATAGTACTTATTATATACAGGGTGTTTCTATCATCAAAAATAAATAAAAAAGTTGTAATAAATCCATCTCCGCAAATGCTTTCTTTCTAAGATATTAAGCTTTAAAGTTTTAATGTAGGTCGCTTTTGAAGTAATATGAAATCTGGAAAATCATGACTGAATGGTTTACGTTGCTTGGAAATGTGGATAATGTTATCAAAATTACTTAGTGAAGTTGTTGATCAAGTTAGTGTACTATTGAAATTGGACGGAAATAAGTCAAATTCAGTGTTATTAGAGCAATGGGGATTTTTTCTTTTAGTGAAAAAGCGGGTATTTTTATGTACAGTCATGCCAATGAAAATAGCCGCGAGGCTGCAAGGCTCTATCAAGAGGCTTTTCCAAATCGACAGCAGTCAAATTATAAAACGTTTGCTGTCTAGAACTCATGTGAATGGTTTTTAATTGCCAACATTAAAGCTTTAAAGCTAAATAAAGTATGATCAAAAATTAACGAATTCAAGCTTGGATTAGAAAAAATTAAGTCATGTGCTCCATGACTTCCTATGTTTTTCATTTAAATATGACAGTTACTATAATTGTAGAAGTAGAAGATTGTTTAAACTACACATTTTTAATCAAGAACAAAAAGTTTTTCCCACTTACTAACGGCGTCAAAAATTTATAGTTCGGGTTAAACTCAAAATCGGAGAAATACGTTCACTGCAATATATATTCGATAAGGAAAACCACCAGATAATTACCAAAACAAATATAATGTTGCTAGCTAGTTACAAAATAAACTTTAATTAAAAATAAATCTGAATTGTACATTACATGAAATTAACATGTTCTTCTGGAACGGTATCTGGTTTCGCGGGACGGGCTGCAACCCAATGCACCGGCGAGTGTTGCAGGCCCTGATTGGTAGTCGCCCGGAACGCACGAGGATTCTTCAGGGAATGGGCTAAGTAGGTCTTTCAGCCCGTAAGTCGGCTGTTCCTCCAAGCTTGACCTTCTACTCAGCAGTTGTTAACAGGGATTTAAGCTGCAAATATCCGGTGAAATTAGCTATTTTAAGGGTTACCTGGGGTTGGTGTTAGTGCCTAAACACTGGTGCAGAGGTTATTGGTGTCTTACGAAGGCTAGGTGTCGATATTGGAGCGGCTGGCAGTCTCAAATCTTGCAGATGGAATTTATTCGCCTTGAGCCGGAAAATGCCGTTGACAATCCACCGGCAGCGAATTTGGGGGCTGTGGAGTCGAACGTCGAAGTCCAGGAATTCGCCTCTTAATGACCAAAAGGGGTCCTCCAGGTGAACTTATAAGGGCCGCTCGCAAGAGCTGGGTAGAGGATGCGATTCCTATAGGTTTAATTATTAGTAAAATGAGGTTATGCGATGTATTTCACCTCTCAAAAAGCTTGGATTTGCGCTTAATAATTATGCGGCTGTAAATGACTTTAAGCGGTTAGCCCTGCAAGACAGTACAGCCAATCAAGCTAAGGTTAAAGCGTCAGGGATTCGATTTCCCAAGAAAGTTTACCAATCAAGGTAGAATCGGATTCTAGCGGCTTTGCTCTTACGGATGTGATGCGGAAAGTTTAAACTTCTTTGGCTGACAGTTCAACCTGTCATCTCCATTGAAGTCTGGACTGGTAAGGATTAGAGACCCACTCCGTTAGACGGTTCGACCTGTCAGACTGGAGGACCCAGGTAGGAAAGAAGAGAAATTGGAGACTGGACAGGACAGGTAATCTCAAGTTGCTCGGACGGGCACTGCAATCTTCTTGTATACCTTTTCTGCCGAGTTATCGGGGTGCTTTCCCTAGCTTCCACTGGAGTGGGGAACGACGCGGTCGGTCATTCAGCGCAACTTTGTGCAGCGCGGATAGGATTTTTATCTCCTGTTCGCCCGTCGAATTGATGCAACGCTAGATTAGGCGATGTATCAAATTTAAATACATTTTATGTATAATTAAAATTCAATGCAGTTGCTAGCGTTACAGGTTTTTTGTCAGTCTGACACCAACTGACGCAAAACCCAACCTCGAATTTGACATCGACAGCTTCTTCAACAATACACTTCAGTACTACCAATCGTGCCTTTTCTGGGCCCATTTATTATTGGTTAAATTTGAGGCTCCGCCCACAATTCATCCATTCTGCGGAACGTTACACTTTGTATTCTATGCACCATGGTTTTTATGTTAATTTTAAAACAAAATGTTGACATGACAGTCGATGACAGTTATGCAATGGTTTAGGTTATTGTTGTATCTCATATGTAACACAATGTTTCAATTAGATGTTGTTTGTACTTTTTATTCACTATTCAAAGATCAGAATCCACAATTGACAATCAGAACAAGTAAAGTAAAAAAACAACTACTTATTCAAAACATGGCTGGTAGTATTATAAACATAACATGTCTTCCCCTACGAGGGTGAGAAGATGGCCCTTGGTTTCTTCTGCCTGAACGATCTGCGTGGCGTCGCTTGTAATGTAAGAACGGGAATACTGTATATTTTGTTAACATGTGGTTGTTCCACTGGCGATGTTGGTGGAGTTACTGCTGTAGGGCGGCCTACATTTGGATGTTCCACCGGCGATGCTGAATTCTGAACTATCGGTAGTGCTGCTGCAGTAGGGGTGAGAGATGTTACCGCCATAGGAGCAAGAAGTGTTGCCGCCGTAGAGGATAGAGGTTGGGTATAAGCACGCCGTGGATGGTCTTCTTCTTCTGATTCTTGCTTCCTCAGCGGCCGTTCGTTCCCGCTTTTTCGTATTTGATCAATGTGTCGCTTATATCGTTTTCCTAGGTATTCAATTTCGTAGTGGAGATTCCCTATGCGAGCAAGGATGGTTTCGGGAACCCATTTGTCCATGCGATGATTACCTGACATAAACAACACTGATTGCTCCTGTTGGACCATGCGAAACATTGGGTGGAATGTGACATATTGTTTTTCAGTCATACTGGTATATAAATCGTCGGACCTGACGAGGTCCAATCGTGTATTGAGTGAGCGTCCTAGGTAAAGTTGAGACGGTGACTGATTTGTGGTCGAATGCGGTGCTTTTCTGTACTGCCGAAGAAATTTATTCAGATTCTGTTGCAGATAACTTCTTGTTACTCCCATGACTTTCACGACATCCTTCATAGTTTGGACGCTGCATTCGGCTTGCCCATTTGTGGATGGATCGTACGGAGCTATTAGCTTATGGAATTTGACGACTACTGGCTGTAGGAAGGCCTTGAATTCGACGGAGGTGAAATTGGTGCCGTTATCCGAGACCACTGCTACGAGAACCCCATAAGCATCAAACAATTCGTCTAAAATGGAGATGGTGGCACTAGCCGTCATTGTGTTGGTGACGAGCCACTTGCTGTAAGCATCCGAAATGATGAGTAGCATCGTGCCTGCAAATGGCCCGGCATAATCTACATGAATACGTTCCCACGGTCCCTTGGGGTATTCCCAATGGTGCTCTCGAAAATTTGGTCGATCATGTGCGTGTTTGGCACAGTCGCTGCATGATCTTGTTCTACGCTCGATGTCTGCATCGATACCTAACCAGAAGACAAACGATCGTGCCAGTCCCTTCATTTTTACCATTCCTAGATGTGTTGTGTAAAGGTCGTTTAGTACTGCGTTACGTAGCGTTGTCGGAATCACAACTCTATGTTCAAAAACGAGACAATTAGCAGCTATCCTATATTTTACTCCGGTGCTTTATACCCCACACGTGCGAGGCAGTGGTCCAATTCGAGTAGTCTCATAATTTTTCCAAGATGCGGATCTTTCCTTGCCTCTTGAGCGATATATTTGTTCTTAACTGGAAGTTGCTTGATGTATCCGACAATGAATTCATCGTATGCGTCGCATTCTTCTTCCTCTTCTTGATGACAATACATTTGGTGAACCTTGACAGTAATGGAACACGAGAGTAGTAGTCGGCATTCGCGTTCGCCTTTGTTTAAAAAAATGACGTTGTAGTCGTAATTTCTCAGAAAATTTGCATAATTTGCCATTCGGCTGATACACAGCACTGGTAATGACTTCCCAGAGTGCAAGACTTGTAACAGTGGCTTGTGGTCCGTTATTAGCGTCCAGTGACGGGCGTATAGGTACAAAAAGAACTTTTGAACTGCCCAGACGATGGCTAAGGCTTCTTTGTCGATCTGTGGGTAGCGTTGTTCCGTTGCACTCATCGTGCGACTTGCGTAGGCAATTGGGCGCTTATTACCGTTATTCAAGCAATGTGAGAGAACAGCACCCAGCCCGTTTTGCTAGCGTCAGTAGCCAACAGAAGTGGTAGCGATGGGTCGTATGATATTAAGACCTGAGGTAAAGTCAGTGTGCTCTTAATATCTACATACGTTTTCTCGGCATCAGCCGTCCAATTGAAAGACTCCCTCAACAGCATGTCTCCCACTTCTGGTGTTGTGAACTTTGGAGCATCTCGTACTGCTTTGATGTGTTTATCAGACTTATGTACTCCTTGTGCGTTTATTTTGTGGCCAAGAAATTCGACGGCAGGAGAAGCAAAGACACACTTGTAGCGATTTAAGCGAAGGCCATGTGACCGCAACCTTTCCAATGTTGTTTCGAGAGTCGTCAATAGATTGTCAAAGTTGTCCGCATATATCAGGATGTCGTCGAAAAAATTTAGCAGATTAGGAATACCTTGCAAGACGGTTTCCATGCGGCGTTGCCAGATAGCAGGAATATTTGCTGGGCCGTATACCGCCCTGGTTGGTCTGATTAGGCCATGTGTCGGCGTATTTAATGTCAAGGCTTTGCTGAATTCATCGTCAACCGGTAGGTGTGTGGAAGCGTCCCTAATGTCGAGATGACAAAAACTGTGGCACTCTTCATTTGGTTGAATAGGTGCTCAGCTCTCGGAATGGGGTGTTTATCGATGATTATTGTTAGGTTAAGTGTTGGCTTGTAGTTTCCGGTTATTCGAATTTTTCCATTTTTCTTTGCCACGACATGGGTGGTTGATGCCCATTCAGAGTAATATGCCCGTTTATAAAAATCCCGACGCGATTTTAGCATCAATTTCTTTAGCATAGACCAGAGGAATTTCCCTGGCCTTTGCAAAGACGGGCTGCCTGCGCCTGGTTTTATATGCAATGTAGCAGGTGGGCCGGTGAGTTTACCTGCAATCTCGCCAAACACGTCTTTTTGCCGCGACAGGAGTTGTTTAAAATGTTCTTGTTGCCTGATGGTCCGATTTGGATTTGCCGTTGTCAGTAGATTAACCTGATTTGATGCGGAGAAGAGTTCGACAAAATTAATTTCGTGGTTAAACTGATTAATCCATTCTCTGCCGAAGAAAGTCTCAAAATCACCTTCGATGACGTAGAGGTTCAACTTACGAGAATTGTTTTCAACGGTAACGTTAACAGGTATGCGCCCGACACAATTGATTCTGTGTCGTGTGTAACTTGCGAATTGTCTGTCTGTTTTCAGCAATCGAAAAGTTGGCGTAATATTGCGCAAAGTTTTTCGCTGATGATAGCACATGGAGCGCCGGTGTCTAATTCCATCTCCAGGTTCTGCCCATCGATCTGCACTGAGATCATCTTTCAGTCAAAAAGTTTCATAGCGTTGACCGCGTTTACTTTCCGTAAATATTGTATGTAATCTACAGTATCCAATGGAGGTGGTGTAGGTGTGTGTGTTTCCATGATTTGCAAAGTAAAAAAGTGTTTAGATTCCAACGGAGACCACGTGCTCTGTTGTTCATTTCAGAGAGTAGGTACGCTATCTAAAAGTAAGTATATTAAATATGAATGCGGACAACACACATCCTTGCCAGATGCCTGTCCGTATTTCGAAAGGTTGGGAGTTGCATCCGTTATAAGTTACTACCATAGATAATATAACTCCAGATATAATCTATAGTTACTACACATTTTGCCTCCCGATAAAGTTCTCTAATGAAAGCTAATATTTTATTTGGGACTCCACTGTTTGCAAATATATTGCATATGGCAGCATGCATGAGACTGCCAAAGGTTCTTCCAACGTCTACGAACACCATGTATAATGACGATCTCCATTCTGCTAATTTTTCTGCAATTATTCGTACTGTATTAACATGGTCTGTGTAGGAACTATTTGGTCTGAAACCTGTTTGATTTTTCCTTATCATAGGATGTAAGGTGTTCGAGAGCCTTTCTAATAATATTCGGGATAAAATTTTGTTTATGGTATTTAAAAGGGTTATCTCGAGTTTTTATATATCAGTAATAACAATAATAATAACAGCTAACCAAATAATATTATACAGGGACTCTAGGGTTATCCTACACCAGTTTCGATACTCAGTCAAATCGCCTTTCTTTGGTAATTTTATCACGAAGCCCCGTTTCTATTCTGCAGAAATGGACTCTGCTTTTCATATCTGTGCCAAAAGAGTATTTACTTTACATACTCTTTGCCTGTGCAATGAGTGGGTGTAAGAGACTTGCTGAAGGTGACGTAACCAGAGGAGGGGCTCGATGCGTTGAAGCCCTCCCCTAAAACTAAAATAGTATATTGTGATACTAGTGTATAAGTACGCCTTTAAAGCGCGTTCGACGAGCTTTTAACGTCGCTAGTGACGCTATTCTTTCTACGATCGTAACAGAAATATAAAAACTTGGTTCGGTGACACTTTTCCGTCACATTGTGTTAGATATTCTAGGTTATGTTGACATTCAAACTTACGGCAAAGCGTGTTTTAATTTAGTATTAAAACACGCCTTCAATGGCAACGTGCGAATAAGACGTATTTCGGGCGCTAATATTAAGAGTGCTACAAACATCGCTTTTGATACTAGAAACAGTGCAAAAAGTTGTCACTTTCACACTATCGTAGAAAAAATATATAAATCCACCTCTTACCTGTCTAGACTGAAAATTGACAATTCAACTATATTTCCTTATACTACGTATATTCCAGAAAACATTCACAACCTGTTACGTGTTAAAATCCTATTGTATTAGCGTTATTAGTTTACGTTATATATGGTCATGAATACGCGATCAATTGGGAAAACGTAGTCAAAGCGTATAAAAATCAATATCATTATGTACTGTTTGAGGCTTTCGCGGTTACTCGAATTATTTTCCTTAGCATAGAATTTCGGCTTAGACCGCGTAGTATTTGTATATGAATACCCAGCATTTTCTGGCTTAATGTGCCTTGCACCTTGTGAAGTCGAGCAAAAACCCGCGCGATGGCAATGCTCTCTGGTGGCTCGTGTAGTTTGAGTATCTTGAGAACGAGGATACTTAGGCAGATTTGGCCGTTTTGCTGTTTGTGCATCCATATTCACTAACGTTTCGCAAGACCTTGCAGCTTGCATCATCAGAGTGAAAGTCGACTTTCACTCTGATGATGCAAGCTGCAAGGTCTTGCGAAACGTTAGTGAATTTTCACTCTGATGATGCAAGCTGCAAGGTCTTGCGAAACGTTAGTGAATATGGATGCACAAACAGCAAAACGGCCAAATCTGCCTAAGTATCCTTGTTCTCAAGATACTCAAACTACACGAGCCACCAGAGAGCATGGCCATCGCGCGGGTTTTTGCTCGACTTCACAAGGTGCAAGGCACATTAAGCCAGAAAATGCTGGGTATTCATATACAAATACTACGCGGTCTAAGCCGAAATTCTATGCTAAGGAAAATAATCAATATCATTGTTGCAAGTGTTTTTAAAAAAGAAACGAAGGCAAGAAAATAATAACAGGTTGTTGTTATCGAATTGGTAACATGAGAAAATCATAGCTGTGGTAAACCCGGGATTTCTCGTTCTTCGTACATGGTATGTTGATACTAAAGAAGCGTGCTTGAGGCAGATTTTGAGAGCGGATACCATTTTCCAAAGAAATTAGTTTCAAGTCATGTTGACTGATTAAGGAACCAAAGGTATCATTCAGGGCCGCGCCAAGCCAGTGTGCAATGTGTGCACCGCACACGGGCGGCCAAATTCAGGGGAGGCCAAAAAGGTTTAAAAATTATATACAAATTACAAAAAAAAAATAAAGAATGTACAATTTTTTTTACTTTACAAATTTTAGAAGTTCAAAAATATGTACCTATATAGGTATAAAAATGTTTATTGTGTAAATGAACACCTGATAATATGGTTACATGTATTATTGTTTATGTAAATTCTCGAAGTTAGTTTTTATTCCGTGGCGGCTAATTGTTAAACGAAGCCAACATGAAGGAACGCTTTCCATGCATCTTTATGCAATGATTACAAAAAAGCCGGATATTTATCAGAAGCAACAAAACGTGACTTTTCAGAAAACTGGCGGCTGGCGGCTTTTATTGACTGTGAAACATATCGTATTTATGAAGTAGGTATTTATATTATTTTTGATCGGGTGTCGGCGATCTCTTTTGTCGGTAAGTACCTAATTGTTTAAAGCTGATTTTAAGAAAAATAATATTATATGATGCTTACATTAATGCTGTGGTAATATGGGTGCAATGATAATTATTTGGTCATTTAATTTTTGAATTGGCTGCAGAGAAGATCGAGTAGAGAAAATTAATTTTGTTAGTGATTGTGTTTTGAAGAAAGTTGAAGAAAAGTTATAAATATGGTAAGTACCTACATACATATCAATCATATATCAATCAATACACAGATAGTTACCTACATATTCTTAAATTGTATTAAGTAATAAAATTGCTATAACTTTTCTAGAACAGAAAAATGAAAAGGCTGTCGGGTTTTCAGTATCGAAAACAAAGTCTACAAAAAAAAAGAAGAAAAGAAAAAACTGGCCAATACTTTAGAAAAATATTTGAAGCCAGAAAATGTGTCAGCGGAAGCATTAGAATCAAGCTCTAGTTCTCTTTCCGGGCCACTTAATGATCCGTGCGACCAAGAAGTCGAATTGGAAATTATGAGGGAAGATTCCCAATCTGGGGAAGAGAAGGTGACTTCATCTGACTCGGAGTCTCCAAAATCAGAGAGAAGAGAAGTTGGTGACGCTGAAGAAGCCAGCACGTCATCCTCATCAAGGCTTTCTGAACTAAAGAAGTTTGGCTGCTCATCAGATTCACAGCAGTCGCAGCAGGACACAGCAACCTCAGATGATCCTGGAGAGTGGCCTGAGATAATAATATCAACACAATTAACAAAAATTTTAGTAGAAAGAGGGCCTGTTCAGGTAACGCAATTTAATTTCCCAACTAATGAAAATGGTTGAAGGTTTTTGAAAAAATATTTCTACCGTTCTCTTCCAAATGGAGAAGAAATTAATAGACCGTGGTTAGTTTATTCAATAAAAAATAATGCAGTTTATTGCTTTTGTTGTACAATTTTTGGCAAAATTAAAAACAATTTTTTGCAAAAGGAAGGTGTTTCTGACTGGCAGCTTTTGTCACTATTGATTTCAAGGCACGAAAAAAGTGATAGAATGCAAATGTTAAAAATCAGTTAGAACTTATAAAATTGTTATCAAAAGAACAAACTGTAAACCAGACGCAACTACGTTTGTTGAATGCAGAAGCAAAGCACTGGCATGCTGTGATTGAGAGAATAATTTTAATAATACAATATTTGTCACGACAGTGTCTTGCTTTACGCGGGCAATCTAATAAATTATTTGAAAGCAACAACGGTAATTTTTTAAAAGCTGTTGAGATGATCTCAAAATTTGATTCTGTTATGTCAGAACATGTGCTTCGGACTCAAAAGTCACAAAAAGATGAAACACGAATGGTAAATTATTTAGGAGACAAAATTCAGAATGAAATAATAGATGTCATTGGTAACAAAATTAGAAATAATATTTTGGATTTAATTAGAAAATGTACATACTATTCTATCATTATTGACTGTACACCGGATATTAGTCATATCGAACAAATGACTATAATTTTTAGATTTACAATGTTGAATGAGTCCTCAAAAAAATTGAAATACGCGAGCATTTTATAGAATTTTGTCCTATTAATGATTCAACTGGAGTGGGTTTAAGTGAATTTTTAATGAATTTACTTTCAAAGTTGAATTTAAATATTTACGACATGCGTGGCCAAGGGTACGATAATGGGGCAAATATGCCCGGCAAACATAATGGTTTGCAAAAAAAAAATTTTGAAATAAATCCGCGAGCATTTTTTGTGCGTGCACAGCCCATACATTAAATTTAGTACGATGCTGCTAAAGTTTCTTTTGAGACTTCTGGTTATTTTGATATAGTTCAAGAATTTGTTTTTTTTTCTGCGTCGGTAAAAAGATGGTCAATTCTGAAAAAACACACAACAAATTTAAATTTAAAACCACTTACTTAGTGATACACGGTCTAGTAGAATAGACGCTGTGAAGCCCCTGCGTTACCAAATTGGGCAAATATATGATGCATTGGTAGAAGTAATTGAAGATCGTTTATCCGTACAAGACCACAGTGCTTCACATCAAGCCAAATCTTTGGCATTAAAAATTCAGAGTTATAAATTTTTGTGCTCAACAATTATTTGGTACAATATTTTAATCAAAATTAATGTTATGAGCACGATGATGCAAAATCCTACTATAAATATAAAAACTTGCTTAGAGCATTTTAAAAATTTGTTAGATTTTTTCTTAGCTCTTCGATCAGATGAAGAATTCAATAATGTTCTTACTGACGCTAATTCACTTGCGGATGAACTCGGTATTGAACCTAATTTCCCTGCTGTTCAGTCTGTTAGACCACGAAGAAAACCCACACAATTTGATTATGAACACAGTGATGAACCAATTATTAATCCAAAAAATTATTATAAAGTTAACGTTTATTTTAATATATTAGATCAAACTTTATCGTCTTTAAGAGACAGATTTGAGGGAATAGCAAGATATGATACTATGTTTGGATTTCTCTATAATATGTTTGATTTAACAGAAAACGAGCTATTACAATGTTGTAAAGATTTACATCTTCATCTAACTGATGATTTTAGAAAGGAATCAGATGTAAATGGAATAGAATTATTTGAAGAGATAAAATCTTTAAAATTACATCTTAAACCTACTTCAGCTGAAAAGCATCAGTTAGAGCCCCAGTCCATTCTTGAATATATTTTTGAAAATCAGCTCATAGCATCATTTCCAAATATGTCAATAGCTCTTAGAATATTACTCACGTTACCAGTTTCAGTTGCGTCTGGTGAGAGATCTTCCTCCAAACTAAAAATTATTAAAAATTATATGCGATCCACAATGTCACAAAACAGATTAAATAATCTGTCTATAATAGCAATAGAAAGCGACACGATGGATTCCATCGATTTAGAATTAGTAATTAAAGAATTTGCGGAGAAAAAAGCTAGGAAAGTTGCTTTTTTATAATTTTCTAAAATTTTGTTGTTTATTAATTTTATTCCACAATTTTTTTTTGTACATTTTATTGTTAATAAAACTTTTTTAAAATGTCTGTTTTTCGCTTAAATTAATTTGATTTGTTACAGTTAAACTAGGTATGTACTACATAACATTTATATTTTACAACAAAAATGTAAATTTTGGGGCGGCAAATTTGGCTCTGCACACAGGCGGCCATTGATGCTGGCGCGGTCCTGGTATCATTGCATAATTTTTGTCTGTTGTTACAGGGTAGGTATAATTGTTTTGAAACTATTTTATTCTACTTTCATTATTGGAAATTATAGCGACAAGTTTTGGGCTACGTAATAGTACCTATTAGTTTGAAAATATCTTCCAACGGACTTCACTACGGAGAGAGAGTCGTGTTGTTGATTGCGGTCAGCTAATAGGTGACGTTTAGCGGCTGTCAGAGTACGCGTTTAGGAAAGCAGATCATCCTGTTGGTCAGTGATGCATGCTGGTTAAGCTTCTGAGAGGCTAGTTTTCAATTCCGCAAGCGTAACGGATACAGATAAGTGAATTAAAGTTAAAACCGTGATATTTCGCATATTTTCAAAAGTAAGAACAGTTTATAACCCCATAGTTGTACACTAGCTAATAAATAATTTTGTGTTAGTTATTACAGTCAGACAAAGTAGTTAAAAAGTTAATTGACTTAATCTTAAATGAGGCGCTCTTTTTTATAATTTGAAATATAATTAGATAGGAAATTGAAGCTGACATTTGTTTGTTCTCTGAATGATGTCATTTTTGACAGTGGTCTATTATGGGATGTTGTATCGGACTTTTTCCACTGCCTCGGGTGTTTACCACAAGACGTTTCGGGAGTTTTTGGTCTACTCCCGTCCTCAGGTGAATGAACTCCTGGTTAGTCCTGAGAAGGTCTGATTTTTGTACGTCTTTTTCACGTACACTCGTGCCTACTCCGGGGTTTCAACCTGAGACCACTGATCGCTGTGCTTACGAGTCTGACACTCTTACCACTAGGTCACCAGCGCGGCCATATATTTTAGTTGTAAACTTATATATACTAAGATGGTTTAAAGCTCACAATTTAATTCTGTATGCAGAGAGAAATATTGAACAAAGTTCAACAGAGTTGAAATATTTTATTTAATTGCAATCTAAACAGTAGTTAAGGTTATTAAATGCATTGGTAATGAGATGCAAGAAGCATAATTAGAGGGATAAGGGCTAGCATAAGCAAAGCAGATTTCAGAAGAATTGAATTTGAAGTTTCAGTAAAAGAAAGGTTTAAGATGGGTAATACACAGTGGGCCAAAAAAAACCGGTACGAAATTAAAATACTCTTATATTCAATACTAATTAGTGAATTCAAATATTTCTTCGAAAAACGAAATGCTTGCGCTTTGGAGATTAAAATTATATCTTATTTGCAATAATACAACGTTTCAATTCGATTTTATTTTACTTTAATAAAG
The DNA here is from genome assembly GCA_940337035.1 of Agriotes lineatus. NCBI lineage: Eukaryota > Metazoa > Arthropoda > Insecta > Coleoptera > Elateridae > Agriotes > Agriotes lineatus. The sequence goes on along the minus strand of OW679194.1, from coordinate 184,318,303 downwards.
GTCATGCAAAAACGAGAGTTGTTAATAAAGTCTCGTCGCTTTAATGTAAAATTATATCTGTAACAAAATTAGTAGGCAATGACTTTTGTTTTATTTGTTTGGTCAATGTCAGTTTGTATCTGTCATTTTAGTTTTAATTGTTGCTTTAATTGTTAGTCCTGAAGAAAATGGTACTCTTAACTAAATGCGCAAATCGCTTTTGGGGTTTGGCACTGGCGAAGACGATTACAAATGATTGTTGATAAAAATGGTGGAAGTATGGAACCACATTTTTAAATACCATATTTAATAACTATTTAGATAATTTTTGTTAATAGCATTGAATTGCCTTAAGTTTGGAATAATAAACTTTTCCAAAACAACGGAATTTTTTGTATAACTTTGTTTAACCACGCACTACTTTGAGTTAGCAATGTTACTTTGTAGTAAAGATGCTTGACCTCCATTTATAAACATTGACCTTTTTGATGATTAATGACTTATGAATATACGAGGCTGTAAAATCTGTACTGCTTTTTTGGCCCTCTGTGTATAATATAAGTAATATGTTAGGTTTGAGCATATTTGGGCCGGACCATATGAAAGTAATTAATACAAAAGGTTGATTATGTGCATAATGATATGAGCGTAGAGTTCATAATAAACGTACAGGCCAGTGAAAAGTAAGCAAGCTGAAAGGTAGATGGAAATCGAAACAAGATAAAATAGAATATGTAAAGAGCAATACAAAACGAGGGCAACTGAAATGAAGAATAATCAGTGAAGTGTTTAAAATTGAACTCAAGTGCCAGGTCATTTTAAAACTAAGTGTTCATAGCAGAGCAGTGATAAATAACGTGTTATGTGACGAGAAAGAACAATTTTTATGTATAAGAAATAAAGACAATTTCTAATTTTAAGCAACAAACATGTTAATCAAATTTTATTCCGTTATGTGAAATTGTAACTAATACTTGCTTCCTTTAAACAATATCAGACCGCGGTTACTATGTAACGCGATGCGCTTTTGTTAAGTAATAAGAAATTAATTCCTGTAATTGTCAAGTTGTGGACAAATTGTGCTCCTGAATTTTAATGTTTTAATACAATAATAGTAGTTTGTATACCAAGGCACTGAAGTTTAGCTTTTTATCACGAATGTGCATTTAGTTGCCGAGGCCCGAAGGGTCAAGGCAAATAAACCACATGAGGGATAAAAAGAAACTTCAGTGCCGAGGAGTACATTATGTTTTACTTGAAATCGAGAAATCGTGAAATGACAACATTTTAACCAACATTTGTAGGTTATATAACGTCGGTTGACGTTTACCTATCGCCCCGCCGCCGCCGCCGCCTACAAAAAGTCGTAAAACAATGGATTACTTTACTGCCAATTTCTCGTATTTTAATGACGATTTCAAGGTACAGTTATTTGCCAACTAAAAAAATATACAGAATTATTCTACAAGTTACTGGGCACATGTGGAAGTGTTAGCAAAAGTTTCTCCGATAAAAAAGTTATAAAATTAATCAAACTAAGATCGGCTGGAGTTCGGCCCCGAGCACCTGGATATTTCGAGCTGCGACACCGGTTCATTTGAACTTCAGAAGCCAGGGTTCGCAAGTCCTACAGACCATGAAGAGGTGTAAGAGCTTCCCAGAACAAGATTTGGGGCCAGGGAATCGACTTCCAGCGAATAAGGACATCGGCGTCACTTGCACCAGCTCCGACGAGAGATCGGCGAGAATTTCAAAGGTACGATTTGGCATGTTTTTATGTGGTTGGAGTCCGGAAAGCTAGTGTATTTCGAGAATAGACCTTGCTGAAGAGATTCATCGTGTTTCCGAGCACCCAGACCCGTCCCAGTTCGAGTAAATTGCGTGGCATCACCAGAAAATGCGATTTTGGACAGGATTTGGAGCTATCACAGGAAGCAGAAACAAAAGATAGCTAGAGTCGTTTTACGTCACAATATGAAACAAAATCAAGTTAGTTGTTGCTAGGCGGGAGATTTGCTTCAGTTTATCTGTGGTTTCTTGCAAATTTCGCTTTTAAATATCAAAATAAAACGCTGTACGCACCTGGGAACCTTTTGTGGTTAAGTCAAGTTTGTGAGGTTATGAGTAATTGAAGCAAGTAGCGCGGTTGTACTAACATTTTGCGTATTTGAGCTACTCTGAGTTAAATATTCTAAGGAATAATTTTAAAATAAAACTCAAATTTGAACCTAACCTGAGATATTAGTCTTGTGTTTTGCCGGAGCAAACCCAGAAAATTATTGCAATTTGATAGAATATAGAACGGGCAATTAACCATTTTATTAAAGAGTAGTAAACACATTTCGTTTTGATTAGTCTGTTACAAACTCCCAACTTATCTCTTCAACTCTGTGCCTTAAAGCCTCCTTGTTTTTTGTATCTTTTCAAAGCTCTAGTTCTTCTTGTGATTTTATCTTTTCCACGTTGTAACTGACACTTTTGGCGACGGTGGGTTTATTTTTGGCAGATGCTAGTTTAATCTAATTGTGCCAATCACTAGATAGTAATCTCTAGCAATGTCCGCGCCTCTTTTGTTGCGAATGTCTAACAGTGAGCGTCTTCAAGTTTTTGAGATTATAACCTAGTCAATTTGATTCTCGGTATGTTGATCGGGTCCAAGTTCAAGTTATTTTATGAATTTTCATGTGCTTTCATGGCCATTGTTATTAAGTAACAAATGACTGCCGGGATTGGACCGTGTCATTATTGAGGTCGAAGAACTCAACGTTCCGCCCACTTACGTAAGGGGCTTTATAAGGATGAAAAGCAAAAGAGCACGGTAACTCAACGTGTAAACCAGGCCAGAAGCGAAACTCTTTTGCAAGGGAAGGGGTAGAAAAGCACGGTAACTCAACGTAAAAACCACACCAGAGGCGAAACTCTTCTAACCATCGGAAGGGGAAAGGCGAGAAAGTACTTCCTATGGTCAATTTTTGGGTTGCACATAAGTTTTCGTTCAGTACACTTTCAAGATCTTGATTATAATCACCCTCCCCCCCTTTGCATTCTTATCGCCCATGACCATGGTTATATCACTCGGTGGCAGTTGGTTGGCACTTCTGGTGAGCGATTCATAATATACTTGTTTAATGTCAAACGGCGTGTTTTCGGTAGGGGCATAGCATTGGCTAAAGGACATTTTACTTTTGTATAAAACCTTGCTGTAATAATTCTATTCGGTATTGGATTCCAGGAGATTAGACTTTTCCTAGACTGCTTGCTAAGTAGTAAAACCTATTGTCTCCAAAAAGTCCGTACCAGGACCGCGCCAGCATCAATGGCCGCCTGTGTGGAGAGCCAAATTTGCCGCCCCAAAATTTACATTTTTGTTGTAAAATATAAATTTTATGTAGTACATACCTAGTTTAACTGTAACAAATCAAATTAATTTAAGTGAAAAACAGAAATTTTAAAAAAGTTTTATTAACAATAAAATTTACAAAAAAAATAGTGGAATAAAATTAATAAAAAAACTACAAAATTTTAGAAAATTATAAAAAAGCAACTTTCCTAGCTTTTTTCTCCGCAAATTCTTTAATTACTAATTCTAAATCGATGGAATCCATCGTGTCGGTTTCTATTGCTATTATAGACAGATTATTTAATCTGTTTGTGACATTGTGGATCGCATATAATTTTTAATAATTTTTAGTTTGGAGAAAGATCTCTCACCAGACGCAACTGAAACTGGTAACGTGAGTAATATTCTAAGAGCTATTGACATATTTGGAAATGATGCTATGAGCTGATTTTCAAAAATATATTCAAGAATGGACTGGGGCTCTAACTGATGCTTTTCAGCTGAAGTAGGTTTAAGATGTAATTTTAAAGATTTCATCTCTTCAAATAATTCTATTCCATCTACATCTGATCCCTTTCTAGAATCATCAGTTAGATGAAGATGTAAATCTTTACAACATTGTAATAGCTCGTTTTCCGTTAAATCAAACATGTTATAGAGAAATCCAAACATAGTATCATATCTTGTTATTCCCTCAAATCTGTCTCTTAAAGACGATAAAGTTTGATCTAATATATTAAAATAAACGTTAACTTTATAATAATTTTTTGGATCAATAATTGGTTCATCACTGTGTTCATAATCAAACTGTCTGTTTTTTCTTCGTGGTCTAACAGACTGAACAGCAGGGAAATTAAGTTCAATACCGAGTTCATCCGCAAGTGTATTAGCGTCAGTAAGAACATTATTGAATTCTTCATCTGATCGAAGAGCTAAGAAAAAATCTAACAAATTTTTAAAATGCTCTAAGCAAGTTTTTATATTTATAGTAGGATTTTGCACCATCGTGCTCAAAACATTAATTTTGATTAAAATATTGTACCAATTAATTGTTGAGCACAAAAATGTATAACTCTGAATTTTTAATGCCAAAGATTTGGCTTGATGTGAAGCACTGTGGTCTTGTACGGATAACCGATCTTCAATTACTTCTACCAATGCATCATATATTTGCCCAATTTGGTAACCCAGGGGCTTCACAGCGTCTATTCTATTAGACCACCGTGTATCACTAAGTGGTTTTAAATTTAAATTTGTTGTGTGTTTTTTCAGAATTGACCATATTTTTACCGACGCAGAAAAAAAAGCAAATAATTCTTGAACTATATCAAAATAACCAGAAGTCTCAAAAGAAACTTTAGCAGCATCGTTCACTAGCTACTAAATTTAATGTATGGGCTGTGCACGCACAAAAAAAAATAATTTTTTTTTGCAAACCATTATGTTTGCCGCGCATATTTGCCCCATTATCGTACCCTTGGCCACGCATGTCGTAAATATTTAAATTCAACTTTGAAAGTAAATTCATTAAGAATGCACATAAACCCACTCCAGTTGAATTATTAATAGGACAAAATTCTATAAAATGCTCGCGTATTTCAATTTTTTTTGAGGACTCATTCAACATTGTAAATCTAAAAATTATAGTCATTTGTTCGATATAACTAATATCCGGTGTACAGTCAAGAATGATAGAATAGTATTTACATTTTCTAATTAAATCCAAAATATTATTTCTAATTTTGTTACCAATGACATCTATTATTTAATTCTGAATTTTGTTCCCTAAATAATTTACCATTCGTGTTTCATCTTTTTGTGACTTTTGAGTCCGAAGCACATGTTCTGACATAACAGAATCAAATTTTGAGATCATCTCAACAGCTTTTAAAAAATTACCGTTATTGCTTTCAAATAATTTATTAGATTGCCCGCGTAAAGCAAGACACTGTCGTGACAAATATTGTATTATTAAAATTATTCTCTCAATCACAGCATGCCAGTGCTTTGCTTCTGCATTCAACAAACGTCGTTGCGTCTGGTTTACAGTTTGTTCTTTTGATAACAATTTTATAAGTTCTAACTGATTTTTAACATTTGCATTGTATCACTTTTTTCGTGCCTTGAAATCAATAGTGACAAATGCTGCCAGTCAGAAACACCTTCCTTTTGCGAAAAATTGTTTTTAATTTTGCCAAATATTGTACAACAAAAGCAATAAACTGAATTATTTTTTATTGAATAAACCAACCACGGTCTATTAATTTCTTCTCCATTTGGAAGAGAACGGTAGAAATATTTTTTCGAAAACCTTCGACCATTTTCATTAGTTGGGAAATTAAATTGCGTTACCTGAACATGCCCTCTTTCTACTAAAATTTTTCTTAATGTTGTTGATATTATCTCAGGCCACTCTCCAGGATCATCTGAGGTTGCTGTGTCCTGCTGCCACTGCTGTGAATCTGATGAGCAGCCAAATTTCTTTAGTTCAGAAAGCCTTGATGAGGATGACGTGCTGGCTTCTTCAGCGTCACCAACTTCTCTTCTCTCTGGTTTTGGAGACACCGAGTCAGATGAAGTCACCTTCTCTTCCCCAGATTCGGAATCTGCCCTCATAATTTCCATTTCGACTTCTTGGACGCACGGCTCATTAAGTGGCCCGAAAAGAGAACTAGAGCTTGATTCTAATGCTTCCGCTGACACATTTTCTGGCTTCAAATATTTTTCTAAAGTATTTGCCAGTTTTTTCTTTTCTTCTTTTTTTTGTAGACTTTGTTTTCGATACTGAAAACCCGACAGCCTTTTCGTTTTTCTGTTCTAGAAAAATCATAACAATTTTATTACTTAATACAATTTAAGAATATGTAGGTAACTATCTGTGTATTGATTGATATATGATTGATATGTATGTAGGTACTTACCGTATTTATAACTTTTCTTCAACTTTCTTCAAAACACAATCACTAACAAAATTAATTTTCTCTACTCGATCTTCTCTGCAGCCAATTCAAAAATTAAATGACCACATAATCATCATTGCACCCATATTACCACAGCATTAATGTAAGCATCATATAATATTATATATCTTAAAATCAGCTTTAAAGAATTAGGTACTTACCGACAAAAGAGATCGCCGACACCCCGATCAAAAATAATATAAATACCTACTTCATAAATACGATATGTTTCACAGTCAATAAAAGCCGCCAGCCGCCAGTTTTCTGAAAAGTCACGTTTTGTTGCTTCTGATAAATATCCGGCTTTTTTGTAATCATCGCATAAAGATGCATGGAAAGCGTTCCTTCAAGTTGGCTTCGTTTAACAATTATCCGCCACGGAATAAAAACTAACTTCGAGAATTTACATAAACAATAATCCATGTAACCATATTATCAGGTGTTCATTTACACAATAAAAATTTTTTTACCTATATAAGTACATATTTTTGAACTTTTAAAATTTGTAAAGTAAAAAAAATTGTACATTTTTTATTTTTTTTTAATTTGTATATAATTGTTAAACCTTTTTGGCCGCCCCTGAATTTGGCCGCCTGTGTGCGGTGCACACATTGCACACTGCCTTGGCGCGGCCCTGGTCCGTACAGCGCTCGCACAAATTTATGAGCAAATCTGGTTTTCTACTCGCAAAAAAAATTATATTAAATTTCAGGTAGATTCTGAGGTTATTAAGATAAATATTTAAAAAAACAAAAAAAATTAACGCCCTGTATTTCGAAAACTATCAAATTTTGGATTAAGGTAGGTTGAGCTAGATCGTCATAAATTAGTCTCAGGAATTTGTGCTATCGTTTTGTACGGATCTTTTAGAGACACAGGGTTTAGAAATGCTTTACGCACCATAGGGATTTCAATGGTAATTTTTTCATATGAAAATATTTGCTTCCCTAATTATTTTAGAGCAAACTTGTATGGAAGTTTTTTGTAGAGAAAAAATTCTGTATCCATTTATGCCAGCATTTGTCATTTTACATTTCGGAAAATCGAAAATTTAAAGCAATAAAATTACCATTTTTAGACAAATCAGTGGTGCCTTGAAATTATTGAAGCATCTCAAAGCATCAACAAATTAGTCTGCTGTTTATTTGTTTGCATCTGTCAAATATAGCGGCAACCATGGCACTTATTGCACCTTATTTGCTTCCAGCATACCACCACTTCACAATTTGCACCGATTTTTGAAAAAACGATAATTCTAGTTTCTTTCATTATTATGTTTTCTGGCGTAAAATTACAAAAATTATGGCATAAATGGATGCAGAATTGTTTGCTCTACAAAAAAACCTATTTACAAGTTTGCTCTAAAATAATTAGGGAAGCAAATATTGTCATATGAAAAAAATTACCATTGAAAGCCCTATGGTGCGTAAAGCATTTCTACACCCAGTATAGTATTTAATGAGAGTTTTCTAATTGTTATTTTGTGTATTCATATTTTCCAAGTTGAGAGTTTGTACGTTGCAAATGGCGACTTACCCTGTATATTATGAAGGTCAATGGACGTAATAAGTGTTAACCTACAAACTACCTAGATTCAGCGCAGAGAGGGCAAAATTCACATTGGTTGATATGACATTCGCGTTAGATATTTAGAGTAAACGGAGTAATATTTAAAAATAGATTTTCGAAAATGCCGCTTCCCATACAGAACTATCTTTATGAGGTAATTGTTTCTGGTGGAAAAAATCTAGTTAGCTCGAAAAAACAATTCAGAGCGCAGTTTCTGCATGCCAATTTTCAAATTTTTGCGCCACTGTCATCTGTCAATTTCATTATTTGTTGTTTTGTGGTAGTGCAGGGTTTTAGCCATAGAAAATCTTACATTAAGTTGATATGAATGCACCCTAGTCTAAGAGTGGCATTAATCGATATAGATTAACATATTTAAGGCTTGTATAGCATTTAAGCATAATGAGGTATTTGCAGAACGCAGTGGAACCGATGCAAGTAGATGCTCCTCCGGAAGACAACGAGAACAATGAGGAGGAAAGCTATGTCGTGGAGAATCCGTCGTTGGATCTAGAAGCTTATGCCAATAGTTATTCTGGTTTAGCAAAATTATACAGATTGATTTACATAGTAGACCATTGCCCTTCCTTGCGGTTGGAGTCACTTAAAACTGCCATTTCATATGTAATGACGACGTACAACGTAAACTTGTATCAAGTTCTCCACCAAAAGCTAGCTGAAGTTGTAACCGTGCCTCTATTACCCGACGTAGCAGCTCAATCCACGTCTCAGGACATCCCAGCAATAGACAGTGCGTGGATGGAAAGCCGATCGAAAAAAGCCGCCTTGAAGCTAGAAAAATTAGACAACGACTTGAAGAACTACAAATCAAATTCCATCAAGGAGAGCATTCGGAGGGGACACGACGATTTGGGCGACCACTATCTGGACTGCGGAGACCTGTCGAATGCTCTGAAGTGCTACTCCAGGGCTCGAGACTACTGCACTAGTGGCAAGCACGTTGTCAACATGTGTTTAAACGTGATTAAAGTATCGGTTTACCTCCAGAACTGGTCGCATGTGCTTAGTTACGTTTCGAAGGCCGAGAGCACTCCGGATTTTTCCGAGTCGACTAGTAAAGACACTAACCAAGTGATTCTAACTAAACTCAAGTGTGCTGCAGGCTTGGCTGAACTCGCCACGAAGAAATACAAGTCTGCAGCGAAGCATTTCCTGCAGGCCAACCTGGATCATTGTGATTTTCCCGAGCTGCTGTCGCCGAATAACGTCGCCATGTACGGCGGGCTTTGCGCTCTGGCTACGTTTGACAGGCACGAGCTGCAGAAAAATGTTATATTCAGTAGTTCTTTTAAGTTGTTCCTGGAGCTGGAGCCGCAACTGCGTGATATAATTTTTAAATTCTACGAATCCAAATACGCGTCGTGCTTGAAGCTTCTTGACGAGATCAAAGATAATTTGCTGCTTGACATGTACATCGCCCCTCACATTAATACGCTGTATACTCAGATTAGGAACAGAGCCTTAATCCAGTACTTTAGTCCTTACCTGTCAGCTGACATGCATAAGATGGCAGCTGCTTTCAACAGGACCGTAAATGCCTTAGAAGACGAGCTCATGCAGTTGATTCTCGATGGGCAAATCCAGGCACGGATCGACTCTCATAACAAGATTCTGTTTGCTAAGGACGTTGATCAGCGCAGCACCACCTTTGAGAAGAGTCTTCAAATGGGAAAGGAATACCAGCGACGGACTAGGATGCTAATTTTACGAGCTGCTGTTCTTAAGAATAAAATTCACGTAAAGGTGGGTAGAATTATAGTTTTTAAAATTCTGTAAATGGCATATTGTCTTGTTTGAATTAATTACCGAGTAAAAGTAGTAGCTTAAATCTCTTAACCTATAAAAATGATGACATTTGAAATTGATGTACTTACCCTAAAGTGAATTAATTGAGATTTAGCTAAAGGAAACGAAATTTATGCACACATATTACAGTTTTAGATAGTTATTCTAAAATTAAAAATGAATTAAATTTTTCCACTGCCTAGGAAATTTCCATATAACTCCCATTTGTTTCCGAGTTTTCAAAGCTCTAGTTAGGATGTCGTGTTTAGTGCTGTAATAATGTGCTTATTTTACAGAGCCCTCAACGGGAAACTACAGGCCAAAGTGGAGAAGTGACCGTCGCCCCAGGCACGAGTACCGTACTCTCTGCTCGCAATTAAACTTGTAACATAAGTGCTGTTTTGTTGAATTACCATTAATAACTTATATTTGATTTGTTCTTAAATCGAGGTTCAGTTTATTCAACTTTATTTTGTCCAATATTTAAATTAATATAACAAATTCGTATTATTAGTGTTTTGTTTTTGTCTTTAAGAGATTTAGGTAAGTACAGTGAAACTTCCATAAGTCGAACTTCAATAATTCGAATTGTCGGTAAGTAAAACGAAATGCTTTGGCAATAGTGTCTGGGTTTTAAAAAAGGGTATAATTTTTATTTGATAACTCAAACTTACATTAGTCGAATTTTTGGACAATTATTCGCCAGCAACAGAACTTTGCTGAATTTGTAAACGTAGAATTAAATTTCTTGAATTGTGCAAACAGGGCTGGTCTCAGTTGTTCATGTTTGGAGTATTTATCATGACGCCGAAATGTATTTTAAAGACTTAACAGTTGATAAAAAATTTTAACCGAAGATGTAAAAAAAGCATTAATCAGTAAATACAGTATTCCACCAAACACATTGTCCATTCCCTATGCAAATGTAGGCAAGAGTATTTTTGAGTCGATTTAAGGCAGCAAGAAATCAGAACTTACAGTGCCAAACTAAGAAAAAAAATGACAACCATTTATGGTCACCCGGTATATAATAACCTTGTGATATACCATGCTTTTGCTATGTTCAGTTTTGAATCCGGCCACCCACTATGTTATATCTCACTTAAATATTTTTCTAAGAAATAATACTTTATGCAACTGAAAACTTGTCAGAATTAAATTTATAAGATGTTAATAGAATTAAAAAGAACTTTTTTTCCAATACCTATTCGTAAAGCAGTATTTTATTAACGAAAATCTCCATGGTAAAGTAATATTTTAATGATGTGGATGGATAAAATGATACAGTGTGCGACAACTAGCTGAAGCTTTGAGAATTGGATGCGTAGTAGTCTTAAGCCATGTTGGCGGAGAGAATTCAGTTCTGGCAAAATTGTGTTCCAGTGAAGATTGGTTGTTGTACCTAGGGTTTCCAAGTCCCGGGACGAAAAGTGTTTTCGGGACTTACGAGCTAAATTTCAGGTCCCGAAGATCCCGAAAGAGAAAGAGTGTTCAGGTGAAATTTCCGAATGAAATATCCAAAGAAAAACAAGTGATTTAAGTTAAATAAAGTATTTCTGTGCTGATAATTTGCGTTGGGGCTCGTCTACAACTTCATTGCTTTCTTCTGGTACTAAAAATGTCTGTCGCTTTTGCTTTTGTTTGAACTGCAAAGTACGTGTGTAATCCTTTCGTCAAGCTGCCTCTGATTATGATAATTTTGTAGGAACCCACTTTACATTTCGCCAATTCAATCAATATTTATTTAAAGCTCAATTTTACAGCTTCGTCATGCTATAGGCGATTTACATCACCGTTGGTGGCGGCGATTGAAGGTATCAGTTGTACAACAAACAATACGTCAGTTATGTTGTGAGTGTTCTTTGATTCAATTAAACTTGTTTGTGGTGTGTTCACTGATTTATCTAATATCTTCTGCTGCGTGAACGAGTTAAGGACATTTAAAGTTGCGTTTATTTATTCAGATAAAAACAGTAGATTGAGTAGGTAAGCTGTTTTGTGTTAGATTAACATTAGTGCTGATGTACCTAGTTGTTTATATTTCATCAATTACAGCAAAGCCATGGACGAATGTGCCTTTTTAATATTTCAAGCGGTGTTTAACTATTTGGGTGCTACACCTAGTTCGCGCTGCTTAAACGAGGGCCAATCAATGTTAAATGCAAAACATTTAATTATATGCGGAGTGACAGAAAAACGGCCGAAGAAATAAACATTTTTGCAAACCAGTGCATTAACAGAACGGCCCAATGAAGTAAAAGGAACCCTACGTTATACCAATGGGGAATTTGGTATTGCAAAATTGTCAGAAAATTACATTTTAATTATTTCAGGAAAATGTTGCATTATATTTGTTTAACCACTTTGGAATGATACAATAAGTAGAGCTATTTGTAAATGTATAATATAAAATCATTAGGTTAAGCTGTTACCATTATGAAACCATTAAAAGTATATTAACATTTGAACCATTTATTTAAAATACAATATTACCCGAAAATATTCTAACTTGCTATGCATTAATAAATATAAAAGTAAAGCAATTGTAAACCTAATTAGTTAGGTACATAAATTAGAAAATGAGTATAATAAATCCTATAAATAAAATTTCTATTGGGCAGTATGTAGGAAATCATAAAAGTACTTAAACCTAGGGTTCTAGGCAATTAAATATAATTATATAAAGCACATACTTCAAACATTTATCGTCGCTTAAACTTGGTGGTGATTAGTTTACAATTGCACATAGTACATTAAAAATGTCTTCAATTTTTGGAACAGGCGCCAAGGTAGAGGGTTATGCACTATTTTCCACTCATAATAAAAATAAACGACAATTGTGGTAATACGAGGCAATAAGCAATACAAGCGCATCAACCCATTACAAAAGTATCCCTTCAATGGTGATTTCGAAATTCGCCCCGTGGTGGCGTTCGGTTAATGTAAATCGCCTATACAGGGTGAATGAGACCACCCGTATCAGTATTTTTTTTAAAGAACAGTGAGTCGTAGAGAGTTGGGATAAAAAAATTTATCATAAAAGTCATACTAAAGAATCGAATGGTGATATTATTATTTCTCGAAAAAGTCAGCATCACGAGTAGTTTTGTCAACAATGTCCAGAACTCCAAAATTTTAAATGGCACCATAAGTCGAAAAACGTATTGTTGAAAAGATCGTTAAAAAAGAAGAAAGTTTTGTAGGAAAAATTATTTTACTACTACCACCCCTTTTAAGTAATATTCGATTAAAGTTATTAAATTTGAAATTCGTTAACAAACAAAATTGAAAAGTCGGCTTTTAAAATCTAGTTACCGAATTAAACAATGTTACAAGTGTTCAAAATGTTATTGACATTAAAACGTGTGTGTAACATTGTTTAATTCGGTAACTAGATTTTAAAAGCCGACTTTTCAATTTTGTTTGTTAACAACGAATTTCAAATTTAATAACTTTAATCGAATATTACTTAAAAGGGATGGTAGTAGTAAAATAATTTTTCCTACAAAACTTTCTTCTTTTTTAACGATCTTTTCAACAATACGTTTTTCGACTTATGGTGCCATTTAAAATTTTGGAGTTCTGGACAATGTGGACAAAACTACTCGTGATGCTGACTTTTTCGAGAAATAATAATATCACCATTCGATTCTTTAGTATGACTTTTATAATAATTTTTTTTATCCCAACTCTCTATGTCTCACCGTTCTTTAAAAAAAATACTGATACGGGTGGTCTCATTCACCCTGTATACCGGGTGTCTTAAAATGAATTACATCTAGTATGCTTTGAATTTCCCATAATGCAATCTAAAATTTTACTTGAAATTGGCAATACTGTAAGTCTATGTCAAATTCGAGGTTATCAGGTTATGTTTGTGTCAAAACTGACGCAAAATCTAACCTGCTAACCTCGAATTTGACATAGACTTCCAGTCTTGCCAATTTCAAGTAAAGGTTTGGATTGCATTATGGGAAATTCAAAGCATACTAGATGTATTTCATTTTAAGACACCCGGTAGTACAAATAAAACTTACTTAACAATTACATTTTTGAAGAAATCACAGCATTCGTCTAATGTGTAAAATGGATTTTGCATGAGTATATTCTTCACTATATAAAACTGTTGCCATAGTGACTTCAAATCGTTATTTTTTTAAATGTAGAATGAAAGTAGGTTGCAAAGTGGAATTCATTCTAATTGTAACGCTTTAGCAGACAAATAACGAACACACTTAAAACCCAAAAATATAAATTGTTTAGCTTCTTCGCACATATCTAAATCCAACAAAAAAGAACAAACAAATACATAAATAGAAGAAGATATGCAAATGTGGCTGAAACAACACACAGGTTTAATTCTAACCTACCGAAAACAATACCTCTCCTGCCTTACGCAAAACGCAAATAATGCAGAATGTACAAGAGGCATGAGTAATATGCCGGACGCCGGTGAATACCTGTCCTAATTCTCTGATATCGAGTATACGCACCAGGGCTGTAGAGTCGGAGTCGGAGTCGAGGAGTCGGAACTTTTTGGGTGGAGTCGGAGTCGAGGAGTCGGAACTTTTTGGGTGGAGTCGGAGTCGGAGTCCGTATAAATTACCCGACTCCGACTCCCACTTTACAAATTTCTTTTTTTAAATAAAAACACCAAAAGCTAACAAACTATTTGAACGACTGTAGTACTGACTATTTGAAGACAGACTCAGGGTTAATAAAAATCGAATTTTCTTTATTTATGGTAGTTTATGAAAATGCACTTGCACTATAATATGTTAATTCATAGATCCACGAATGTGCAGAGTGTGTTCTAGAAGCAGTGTGATCACCGCTTGTAAATTTAAATTCCTACCAAACTATTTAAAAAATACCGACTTTGTCCTGGTACAGCGTAGTAGACTGTTTTTCTATATCTTACCAATAACTGTTTTATGTGATAAACAATAAAACAAGCATAGTACGTATTATTACTATTATTAGTATTACGTCTAATTTCTAACTTTTATAGTGCACCTTATTTTTATGTTTTAACTGTTTCAAGATGTATTTTAAAAGTTAAAACAGTTTCAGCATTTTGTTATATTGTTACTGTTCATGGTGGTTTTGTTTAATTGGTAATATTTGAACGGCACTTCTTTTGTGTATTTGTGTGATTTTGATAATTAAATTACTCCATTAAGTTCATTATTTTAATCAAATAATTTAAATCTGCTCAACCCTGCTCAGACCTCAGACTATTTGAATTTCCTATGACTCAGTAAACTTGTATTATGTAGGCAGGTAGTAAAATGACCCTTTAGGAAAATAATCTACTACGGAATGTTGTTAGTACTGTTATTTTAGTAGGCAGGTAAGAAACTTACTTGTTATAACAATGGCATTTGCACGTTTATGAAATTTTGCCATGAAATGTATTCTTCTTAAAGAAATTTTATCCTTTTCCTCATTTACGTTTGTAAACCTCTCTCTGTATTTGTACGTGAAATCAGTACGTTGCTGGAAACCGTGAATGCAATATTTGTAAATATGAAATTTATTATAATCAACCACATTCTGCACAACTTGTGAAATTCGTCATTAGCCGGTAAAGTTTATCAGGTAGAGGAAAAGGAATAGGAGGGGGGTTATCAATATTCTAGTACTGCCGGAGTCGGAGTCGGGAGTCGGATCGGATTCAAACTACTAAAATATCAGGAGTCGAAGTCGGATTTTTATTACCAACTCTACAGCCCTGATACGTACGCATGTTGACATGGTCCCGGGACTTTGCCTGGGCTGGCTGTGGACCCGGGACTCGGTTTTTGTGGTAGAATCCCGGGACTGGAAACCCTGGTTGTACCGCCACCGCCATACCAAATAGTCCGTGACGCTGGCACTTGTGTAAATTGTGACTCCGTATCAATTTTATAATCTTCAGTGAAGGTTGCTCTAATAGTCCAGTCAAACTAGGAAAATCAGAGGAACTAAAAATACTAGTTCCAATTTTTTTAGTAATGTGTAGGGGGGGGTCGTCTGAACAAGAAAAAATAAAGTCCCTCCAAATCCCGGTGCCGCTGGGGGGGGGGGGGGCTTTAAATGCTCCATTTTTCAGTTTTTCGCTTATAACTCGAAAACGGTGCGTTGCAGTAAAAAAGTTCTTCAGTACAAAATGAAAGCTTATGAAATTTGCTACAAGTTTGTTTATATACGTTTTTACGAAAAACTGGACCGTTTTTGTGCTACCGGCTCCGGAAAGGTGGTAATTTTCAAAAAAATTGTTTTTTACTCATGTTTTTCGTATATATAATATAATATATTATATTATACAATTATATATATATTATATATGATCATATAATATATTATATAATTATATATCTTATATATTATATAATTATATATCTATAGAATATATTTTGTAAACTGTTTTCAAAGTGGTGTGGTACTGGTAAATGAAATCTCTAAAGCCTAATTCAAAAGAATTCAATTTTATTGTACACAAAAATGTTGAAATTGACACAAGAAAAATGTAATTATTATCATATTATATATATATATATATATATATATATATATGTATTAATGATATTATATTATATAATTATTAAATGTTCACAAAAGATTAGTCCGTTTGAAGGATTTCGTCGTCGATGTCTTCCTCGAGGACAGGAGGGCGGTTTAGGCAGTCACCTTCACATCCACAAACAGGGGAGCAGTGTATGCCTGCCTTCCTACAACCACACCTCTTGTTGCAGCCCGTAGCACAGCGGCAGAATATTGAATTTAAAATGTGGTCTGGCGCAGGAGGTTCGGTGGATTTGAAGGGGGGTGAGAATTCCATGTTCATCCCTAACCCAACCCCATGTTTGTGGGTCGATGGTGGTATTACCCAGCCAAATTTGGGTTTGAAGGAACACCCTATGAGCGTGCTGGGCAGCAACTGCTTTCGTTGGTGGCAGAGAAGCCAAATTGGCTTTCACCTTTGTTGACGATTTAACGAAGCAGCTGTAGCGGTGTTCATTTAAATCCTTTTGGTTGGGTGGGGCGTTGTAGAGGATGAGAAACATGGCTTCTCCTGCTTGGGCCACTTGCTGATTGGTGGATAAAGGATTGTAGAATACCTCCGCTATTGTCTTGGTCTCATCTGGCAGTTTTTGAAAACTCTTGAGGATGGAGTGTTTGCTTTTACCAAAGATGGCACTTGTGGTATCACACCCTGAAAAGCTGTGGATGAGCAGTACGGATATTCATGTTTGATGGTGTCAGAGCCACTAGCAGGATGAGAAGATCTACATCTTCACCAATAACTGCTACTTCGGAGTGAGAAGTGGCCTTTTCAATAGCACATCTCACGATCATCCCATCTGCGTCTCCTGTCGCTGTGCTTGTCTCTATCCCTTTCTTGTAAGTGTATCCACCAATTGCTCAATCAGCCTGGTTTTGTTTATGGCGTTGGTAAGAAATATTTCCTGTTGAACATTGGCTACCATGTTGCCAGAAACGTTCACATGCACTGAAGTTTTGGATGCTTCTCTTCGCTTTTGTTCGGAACGTTTTATGGAATTAATGTCCTCGTACCCATCGAATACAACTGCACATTTGGAAGAATAGTGATTTATTATATATGAAGCATACTGCTCACAGATGAAAGAGAAAGTGGTCCCAACATTCCACTTGACTCTGTGAAGGAGGAAGCCACCGTCCACTACAGTGTAAATTGTTTTGAGGTTTACTGAATCCGTGCACAAAGGGAAAGCCTCATAGAGAGCAGATTTCTTCATTTTCCTGAAGCATCCTTCGTCGAATAGAGTCATGGGGTATGGAGATAACTCGTACCTCAACAGGTCTGCAACATCCTCATCACTTTTTTTGCTGATTAAGGTTCTTTGAAATATTACGGAAGTATCTACCACGACTGCTTCGTTGTGAACTTTCACAGTGCTGCTCATAGCAGACAGAGGGACCACAGTATTTTTCGTAGATTGTTTCATGTCAGCAAAGTTCATCCCAATAAAGGCTTGCATTGTACGGGATCCAATTTCCATGGCTTCATGACAATTAATGTTACTGCCACCTATTACTCCGGTCGAGAGGGATATGACATGGTCACGTTTAGCAAAAGGAGGGCGGTTTGCTAACCAAGCAGCAAGCTTTGCTCTGTCCTCAGTATCTCTTTTGATACGTGATTCACGCAAGTCAACATGTTGCTCACCGCTAACACTGTGGGTCCCCACACCTGCTGTCTTATCTCGTATACTAGCCATCTCAAAAACATTTCATATGATACGTATATATAATTATATAATATATAATATAATATTGTATTATATTGTTACGTTCTTAACGTTCGGGCTATTTAAAATTATACGACAAACATGGATTCAAATATTTATTTACACAATGAATTATTACGATTATTGTTTACAAGCACATGGGAGAATTATCAAGCAGATTACAAATTAATACAAGCACTAACGACTATCGGTACACGTATTTCTATTACATACGGATTTATTTATATCACTCTTAAACACTAACGATTATATATTTATTTATTTCTATTAGTTATATGTACACGCGTTTTTATTTATATGGGGGCTTCTAACAAGCCTCGACGTGAGTTCGAACTGCCGCAGAATTATTTCAGAACTGAACTCCAGGTCTGAAGGCCGCGCATTTATATTTCACTGGGGAGATTCCAGACTCCTCGCGAATGCATTCCGGCATTCGCAGGTG
Organism: Agriotes lineatus; assembly: GCA_940337035.1. Lineage (NCBI taxonomy): Eukaryota > Metazoa > Arthropoda > Insecta > Coleoptera > Elateridae > Agriotes > Agriotes lineatus. Next base: position 184,299,931 of record OW679194.1, on the reverse strand, counting down.
TTGATCTCGTAAGCGAGCGTGAGTCATTCAGTACACCTGGTTCTAGAATGATCCGTAAGCCTCAAACGCGGTGACGTGTCCCTTCAGGGTCGCTCTAGCATCGACTGGAAAAAGGATTCAACCGCGCACATCTGCTTTCAAGGCTGTCTCGGTTGCTGATGCGTTCGGATTCGTTACACTGCCCCCGCCTTAGGTCGTTCTGTCCCAGAACGAGTTGCGTCGGGTGCCTGTCACTCGCTCTTGTGGGGATTCGATGACGGTATTTACAGGCGGTGCCTTTCTTGCACACGGACTGGTTGAAGAAGTAGCAGTCCACCGTGGGCTCACTGCTTCGCGCCGGGCTGCAACAGCAGACCTCGATCTGGATGCCGGTCTGGTCGAAGACTACTTCCAGCATGCTGCGTACGACCCTCCAGTCCAACGAATCCAGGCCGCATGCTAATTTCGGCATCGCTAGCCGGGTTTCGCCGTTCTTCACCATCTGCTCCTTAAGGTCCAAAAAAGCAGACCAGAGCTCCTGGTAACTAGGTTTTTCGTGAGACAACCTTTTCGTCACCAGGTAATAAATGGAGCTGTTGCCTTCCTTCAGCTGCAAGGTTCTGCCAACCTGAGGTGCCTGCTCTCGCAGCTGGTTTAACCGGCCAAACTGCTCCCGGAAGGCAGCGGCGATCCCCCTAGACATCCGGAGGCCCTGGGCGACGCAGTGTGCCAGGGAATACTGCCGCAGGGTGTCGAACAAGTCACGCTGCACCTCTGTAGTAACTCCGAATCGCGCAGTCTTCGTACCCCCATAAGCGGCCATAAACTCCTGGAAGGAGGTTCCTCCGGTCCCTAGTCGTCTCAGGGGTTGTTCCGTGACAGCCTCCACTTCCTCATTCGTTCCGGCATATGGGGCCAACCGATTGAAGTGCACCACCCTGCACTTTCCTCGAGGAGGTTTCTGGATTCAGTATACCACGTCATTCAGTCGAGCAACTACAGTGTAGGGGCCTTCCCAGTTTCTTTGGAGCTTGGGGGAGAGGCCACGACGCCTTTGGGGGTTATGAAGCCATACCAAATCGCCAGGCTGGAAACCACCGGCCTCAGCGCGGGCATCATATCGGTCCTTCATTCGGTCTCTGGCACCCTGAATGTTTCGGCGTACGGCGTCGTGGATCTCTTCCATCCTCTTCTTCAGGTTCCCCACGTAGTCCTCGCCGGCCGTTTCTTCGCCAGGCTTTCTTCCAAACTTGAGGTCACATGGCAATCGCAGCTCGCGCCCAAAGAGTACCGTGGCTGGGGTGTGGTTGGTTGTCTCTTGTACTGCCGATCGGTAGGCCATTAGGAAGAGGTGAATGTACTGGTCCCAGTCACGCTGATGTTCGGAAACCACCTTGGACAGATGCTTCCCCATGGTTCGGTTCATCCTTTCCACCATGCCGTCCGATTGAGGATGGAGGGCAGTGGTCCGGGTCTTGTGTATCCCCAGCAGCTTGCAAACGTTCTGGAACAGTCCAGACTCGAAATTCCGGCCCTGGTCGGAATGTAATTCCAGGGGGACTCCAAAACGGCTGAAGCACTCCTTCACCAGAACATCAGCTACAGTACCGGCCTCTTGATTCGGAAGGGCATATGCTTCAGGCCACTTGGTGAAGTAGTCCATGCACACCAAGATGTATTTATTTCCCGCTTCGGTTTCGGGGAATGGTCCAGCGATGTCGATGGCTATCCTCTCGAACGGACTACCGACGTTGTACTGCCGCATCGGAGCTCTACGTCTACCAACCGGTCCGTTTCCTGTAGCGCAGGCTTCGCACCTCCGGCACCACTCTCGGACATCATCTTTGCAACTCGCCCAGTAGAACCGGTCTCGGACCTTCTGCAACGTCTTCTTCAATCCAAAGTGTCCCCCAGAGGAGCCATCATGCAGGTGACGCAGAACCTCGGCCACTCTACTCCTTGGAACCATCAATTGTGATCTCGTTGCCCTACCGTCCTCGTCTTCCAAGATTCTAGGTAGGACGTTGTTCTCGAGCTGCAAGGAGTCCCATTGCGCCCAATAGGTCTTCACCGTTGGGTTGGTGGCAGAGACCTCCTGCCATGTAGGTCGACGGCCATCTCGCTTCCAGGCTATAACTGTGCTTAAGTCGGGGTCGTTCTCCTGGCTGTTCTGCAACTCGTCTAGCTCCCACGAGTCGTCGACTACAGTGGTACGATTGATGGGTACCGCACGACTCTCCAGTCTCGAACAGTGGCTGCAGTCCGCAGGGCAGGGCCTCCTGGACAACGCATCGGCGTTGCGGTGGGCTGTGCCAGGTCGATGATTTATTTCAAAGTCGTACTCTTGTAGGCGCTCGATCCACCTAGCCACCTGCCCTTCAGGGTTCTTGAACTGCAGCAGCCATCTTAGAGCAGCATGGTCGGTCCTCAGTAAGAATCTTCTGCCATACAGGTATTTATAAAAATGCTCCACGGACTTGACTACTGCCAGAAGCTCCCTCCTGGTTACGCAATAGTTACGCTCTGGTTTGGACAGGACCTTGCTGAAATATGCCAGGACTTTCTCTTGCCCATCTTGGACCTGGGACAGAACACCACCTATTCCGACATTGCTAGCGTCAGTGTCGAGGATAAACTGGCCTTCCTGACGTGGATAGCAAAGTACAGGTGAACTGGTTAAGGCAGTCTTGAACGTCTCGAAGGCCTCCGCGCACTCAGCACTCCATTCGAACTGTCGTCCCTCCTCCGTTAGACGGGTTAAGGTTTTGCGATGTCCGCGAAGCCCAGCACAAACCGTCGGTAGTAAGTACAGAGGCCCAGGAAGCTTCGCAGTTCATGCTTATCCTTCGGGATTGGCCAATCCTGCACTGCCTTCACCTTACTCGGGTCTACTGCTACTCCTTGGCGGGATACGACGTGCCCCAGGTACTGTACCTCTTTCTGGAAGATGTGGCACTTCTTTGGACTCAATCGCAGGTTGGCACCTCGCAGTCTACCGAACACTTCCTCCAGGTTTTTCAGATGCTCGTTGAAGGATTTGCCCACCACTATGATGTCATCCAAGTATATCAGGCAGGTCTGCCAAGATAGACCCTTCAGGACGGTGTCCATCAGCCTCTCAAACGTGGCGGGGGCATTGCACAAACCGAACGGCATGACGGAGAACTGCCAGAGCCCAGTTCCGATAGTAAATGCAGTCTTCTCCCTGTCCGCGGGTTCCATTCCGACTTGCCAATAACCGCTCTTTAAGTCTAGAGTCGAGAACCATCGAGAACCGGAGAGTGTATCCAGGGTATCATCAATTCGTGGCAGAGGGTAGCTGTCTTTCTTGGTCACATGGTTCAGCTGTCGGTAGTCAACACAGAACCTCGTTGAGCCATCCTTCTTCTTGACAAGAACCACAGGGGAGGCCCACGGGCTGCTGGGCGGTTCGATGATCCCTTGGTTTCGCATATCTTGGACAATCTTCTCAGCTTCTTCCCGTTTGGCGAGGGGCAACCTTCTTGGATGTTGGCGTATCGGTTGAGCATCCCCCGTATTGATTTTATGTTTAACTACGTCGGTACGGCCGCTGGGATGATCTCCGCACTCGAAGACGTCTTGGTACCGGGCCACCAGATCTTCGATCTTCTTCCGTTCTTGCTGGCTCACGCCCTTGCACGTAGACATCACGGTGTTAATTAATGCCTCTGGGCAGTCCTTCGCCTTGCGGCCGCCGCCACTAGTGATCGTTCTCACAACGGCGGAGACCGGTGTGCACCTTCCCAGGATTGTGTCTCTCCTGACGGTTGCTGGTTCCCTGTTGACGTTCATAATCCTTACTGGGACCTTAAGCCCAGTCTTTACCAACGTCTTCCCAACCAGGATACCATGAGTGAGCTCCTTGTCATAATCGGGTTCAATCATGCGCACTACGTTGCCCCGGAGATCGCCATCCAGGTATGCATCCACGACCCTCTCGGTTCGTCCAGGCAGAGTAACATCTTCCGCCAATACCACTCGTACTGCGATCTCTTCTCTTGGGTGTAGGGAAAGCTCCTCCCCACCCACGTGCAACACGCCGCGTCCCAGGTCCAAAGTGAACCCACACTTATTCATGACATCCATTCCCAGGATGAACTCGTCCGCAATGTCAACAATCAGGACCCGATGCTTGAGGGTTTGATTCCCAATCTTCAATTTCACATCCATCTCCCCATGCGTGGTCACTGCGCCTCCCGTGGCAGTGCAAAGGCGTGTCCTGGTGGGCAGCAGCTCACCCTCGTCTCGTATTACGTCAGACCTGGCGATGGACTTCGTCGCTCCAGTATCCAACAGCAGAGACCGAACTCTTCCATTTATTTTCCCATCAATGAAGAGACTATCAGGCTGGCGCTGCACGGACGACACATGTATGGGAATCTCCGGGGCATGGCAATCACGAGTCGACTCTCGCCCCTTCTTGTCGACCCGCATTAGTTTTGCGACGGCTCGTTAGACACTCGGGCTTCTTTCTTCGGACAGCGAGCCCTAAGATGACCCATCTCTCCGCAGCTCCAGCAACGGGGCCCCTTCTCCCTTTTCTCCTGCCTTATAAGTCGTCGCAACATGTCCTCCATGGATTCAGGCGCCATCTCCGTCGTGGCGACACCGCGGACACGACCATGTCCTCTGGAGGCAGTCCTTGCCGCTTCAAATTCCAATGCATGGGCTAAGGCCTCTCCCAGTGTCCTATGGCGCCCCAGACGTACCGCCTGCTGAGTATCGGCGTCTTTAACTCCATCTACGAATGTTTGGACGGCTAGCTGCTCCAGGAAGTCCTCCGGCGCCGATGGATACGCGAGCCGAACCAATCGAGCAACATCGGCCTCCAGTTCTTGCAGAGTCTCCCCCGACTTCTGAATTCTGTTCTTCAACTGGGCACAATGCACATGCTGAAGATGACCATTGCCATAACGCCGTTCCAGACGATTCACCAATTGCTGGAAGTCCCTCTGCTGATTTTCTGGAATCATTTGCAAAACATTCAGAGCATCCCCTCGCAATGTCAGGATCAATGCGGTCGCTTTGTCTGCCATTCCCCAACCATTAGCAACGGCTGCGGCTTCAAATTGCTTCAGGTATGTTGACCATGGCGTTTTCCCATTGTAAGAGGGCAGTTTCATGTGCAAGCCAGATGTTGCGGGCCTCACTGGGGCAGTATCTTGGGACAAAGCAACCTGAGGGGCAGCAACTCGCGATAAGGTAGGCTGATTCACTGCAATTGGAGAAGAGCAGCCAGCAGATTCAGAGAGAGCTGGTTGGCCTTGGCCACTTCGTGACTGCAGCTCCAGTATGTCACTCCGAACTCCGGCCAACGCTCTCTCCATATCTTCCCGAAGTTCATCCTTGACGTCTTCTTGCGTGACTCTCAATTTTTCCTCAAGTTTTTGGACTGCTTTTTCTTGCGCGGCTTTCAGCTCTTCCTTAAGTACTTCCTTGAGGTCTTCTTGTGCTTTTTCTGCCTTCTCCTGCCCAACTTGGATCTCTTTCCTAAGATCCTCTTGTGCTTTTTCCGCTTTGTCCTGGCTAACTTGCATCAGTTGCAAAAGTTGGCTTAATTGGGCTTCCATTTTGCTGCTTTGAGATCGCGTCAAAGGCATGCACAATACTCACTTCAATTTATTTATCTGGCCGTCGTTTTATCGGCACTTGTTAAATTATTTATTTATTTAATGTTTGTTCAATAATTCTCTTATAGCCCCCGGTTCAAAACCTCACACCGACACCACTGTTACGTTTTTAACGTTCGGGCTATTTAAAATTATACGACAAACATGGGTTCAAAGATTTATTTACAACAATGAATTATTACGATTATTGTTATTTACAAGCACACGAGAATTATCAAGCAGATTACAAATTAATACATGCACTAACGAACTATCGATACATTTATTTATTTATATCACTCTTAAACACTAACGATTATATATGGTTGTTTATTTCTATTATTTATGTTCACGCGTTTTATTTATCTGGGAGCTCGTCGCTCTGATGCTGAATTCGAACTGAACTGTCGATTCCTGCTGACACGTATTTATATCACAAATGAGTCATTCTCGGACAATCGAGGCTTTACTCGCTTTTCTGGCACATGCATGACTCATTCTTCCCAAGGTTGTCTGCCGGCGGCGGTAGCTTGCAGCTGCCTAAGGGCACGGTCGTTACAATATTATATGATTTTATATAATGTGTACTTTGCTTTTGTTATATTAATTCTCTAGGTATTTCACTTTAGTTTATAAAAGAACCACTCCATTTATTTTCAACTGAACCTATAGACCAATAGCTATTTCCGTAATATTGTTTATTTATTAGGGTTGCTTGTAATTAAGAAGGAATAAATGAAATTTGCGCGAAATTTGTCTAAGCTAGAACACTACGCTCGCTCTCCAGATGTTCACCCAACCAAGTACTGACCAAGCAAACTAGAGCTCAACTTTTACAAGTGCCGTGAGCTATGCAATACCATTCAGCCGTACTGCCGGCTTTCTTTATAAAAATAAAACATGTAATTTATGTTATACGCTTAATCTACAAAACCTTTGCTCATTTAAACTTTAAAGGCAAAAGTTTCATTCTGAGAGTCCCACCACCACCCAGTCCAAGTGCTTCTTTAGAGAAACCATTGGCCTCCTTACTTTCAATTTATAAACCACTTTGAAACAAGTAAAATGTATTCTATTAAGTTTATTAGATTATAAAATGTCAAAGCTAATGTGGTAAAAACGTCAGCTTTCGAACATGGAAGTATGTTCTAAAAACTATAGCTTTTAAAAATTGTTTTGTCAGTAAGTATATACATAGTAAGTAAGTAAAGTTCCGAATACTACACTCTGTGTATACAATAGTATATTACATACCGAGGTGGAAAGTGTTCCATTCCTGTCGAGAGATTAAGTAGTTAACCGAGACGCGTAGCGTCGAGGTGAACTTTATCTCGATATAGGAATGAAACTTTTCACCGTGGTATGTATACTATTTTATTCGCAACCACTTTATTCTAAACAATAATTGGAAAAATTATTATTTTCTACTCATGACATTGAAATCAGTCATTTTGACATTGATTCCGGTGGTTGAAATTGCATTTCAACCACTAGAGATTGAAATGCTCGGACTACCGGGATTTCAAACTGTTTGACATTCAATTGGTGACAAGAGAAATGTCACTTTATGTTTACTTTTTTCTAAAGTGCATTAATTTGTTAAAATGAGTGAAAATTCGTAGAAAAAATAGTATATGTAACTCGTGGCTGATAAAATTTCAACCACTTGTCCCATAATATACTAAAATATTATGATACGACAGGTTGTGACGCGCATGAATGGATGAACGAGATTCCTAGTGTCCCTACCTACACAGCGGTCGCACTCGAGTGCGGGAGGTGAGTGCGGGAAGTAGCGGGCGGAAATGTACGACTTCCCACACTCAAATGAGGTCAGTAATGTTAATATTACATATATGGTTGCGAATAAAATAATTTTTAAATAAAGATACAGTTAAACACTCTCGGTTACCTGGCTAACAATAATTAATTTATCAACTCTACTTAATGAGTTACTTGTTCATATTGAAAGCTATTGAAAACTAGTTGAGCAACTTCAATCAATTACTGTATTACTGACAGATGTTGGTAAGAGTTATTCTTATTTTAGTAGCTACGATATATTTGAAATAGAATTTTAGCAAGGTGTACTGCTTTGTTAACCACTGAATACGGCATAAACATGTTATTAACAAATTTTTACACTACATAGATCTCATATATAAAATTATTTTAGAATACGTTTCATACTCTTTGCCCACATTCGAATCTTTATGACCTTGACTGAGGAGATAACTTTAAAATAAAATTTTTCGAAAAGTTGTTTAAAAACATGATTGAATACAAATTGTTATATGGTTTAGAATATCGTATTTTAAGAATCTCCAATATGGGAATAATCGATATATATATTTCTGAACAGGCAAATGATGTTTCTCATCTAAAATGAAATATTATTAATATCATGAGTAAGTAACCTACCGCTTCTTCTTTGTATTTTCACATTTATATCATTTTTAATAAGCCGTTTTGTCTTAGGATCTATTTGTATACTTATCTTCATTGCTCTTCCATAGGACCTGTAAAGATGTCCATCTAAAATCACATCACCAACTTATCACTTTTTAATGTTATTTTAAATCAATTTATTGGATAAGCAGTTACAAAAAATATGTTAAACCTAGTGTTTATAAATATAAAAGAGAATACTAAAAAAGAACACCGTTTCACTTTATTTTTGAAATTAACAGTGTCTGAGAGAATGCATGACAAGATGTGTTTTACGTTTAGCTACGTAAGTGCAACCAAGAACTTCACATCGAAATTGTGGCAACTTCCCACATTCGAACTTCATGTGATTCCACAGCGATGGCCTGTGCTTGTATGACTTAGAACAATTCGAACAGTTGAAAATTCGCTGACCAATTCTTATTCCTAGAAAAGATTTGACGTTAGATCTTTTGAAATATCAAATATGCAAATACTTCCCTCAATTATCTACAAACTGTAAAATAAACAACCTTAAACATTTTATACCTCATGCATCCACAGATTGTTATTACAAGAGGACACTTGGACGAAAAATTTTAAAATATTATTCTGATTTTTGAAGAACAGATCTGCTTGGGTTCATACTAATTTTGGCATTTTTTAAGAATTATTTTATTGCTGATATTCCACTCCAAAGAATGAATTTAAAATATTTTGTCTTGGTGCAACTAATAATAATAACAACGAACAACAATTCGAATTTCATTGTTTCTCATAAATTTCAACATTTTCTTAAATTCATTTTACCACCATTACTACCTGCATAAAATCATATCTGACACTTCTTTAAGACGCTTTATTATTCACGCTATGTTTTTATTACTTCGTCCAACTAAATCGAGTTTCAGAAAAAATTTAAGATTTTACTAATTATACAGGGTGTATCAGAAATACGTGTGTTTATTTAAGCTGTGGAAGAACTCACCAAGTTGAATAACTTTTCTCTATAGCATTTTCAAAAAAAATGTAATTGTTTCCATACATTTTGTCCTATAATTTTGGCCAAACAAGTCATTCGATATATAAGTTAAATGGTCACCATGACTGTCAACAATTAAACTTTATAGACAACCTTCCATTTCTATCACAACTGAGGAAGATTTTGCTGCATATTTTAACCACAGAAAGGGTATACATTTTGTACATAACTTATTCCTAATTTTTTTATGATCGTGTCAAAATGGCAACTTTTTTACAGTTTCTAGAGTATAAAGTGACGTTTATAGCACTCTTAATTAAAGCTAGCAAATTATGTCTTTCTCGCACGTTGGCATTGGTAATGCGTTTTAATACCACATTAAAGCACACTTTGCTGTAAAATTGAATGTCAACATAACCTAGAATATCTAACATAATGTGACGGAAAAAGTGTCACCGAACTAAGTTTTAATATTTCTGTTTTGATCATAAAAAATAGTATATTGTTTTATTAGGATTAAAAGTGTCACTTTGTTTGACAAGCAATTATGGAAAAATTGCCAGTCAAACCGAGTCACTTTTAATCCAAATAATACATACAATTTTTTCCGCAACCTAGAAAAGTACAAAATATTCAACATTTGAGATGATTGATTACTTTTGACGTTTCTCATTTAAAAATCGTTATGACAACTACATCCACAGTCGACCAAATGGAAGTTACTTTTAGTTCATAGGAAGTAAAAGTACTTTTAATACTAAGAACTAAAAGTGTTACATAGCAACATACACTTTTTGTGTCAGTAAGAGAAACGTCAACTTCAATGATAGATTTTGGTATTCAAAGTAATGACTTTTAAGACGTTTGCGAAAAAAATGGTGCATGATATACGTGCCACTAAAGCACTAGCAACATTAAAAGCATTCCGCTTCGCAGAGACTCTTAAACTCGTCACACGTACTTTAAAATTAACATATGTACACCCTGTATATATTACTTTTAATTATATCGAGAACATGATTTTTTTCCGAAACGTTTATGTATTAACATAATATTTTAACTTTTTATATGGCCCTGGAATATTTCAACGTGTTTGAAACTTTTGACAGAGAAGGATTTGTTTATGTATCAGTGATAATGGCGACCATTTTGAACATTTGTTATCATTTTCCATTTGTTGTGTTGTTAGTGTGTAATCTATATAAATAAAAATCAATTGCCGCATGTATTGTACATCATCACTTGAGAACGGCTCGACCGATTTGGCTCATTTTTTTTTGTTGTATTCATAATTGTCAGGACAAGGTTTTTATGAAAGAAAATGTTGGGAAAATCCACCGGAAAAGTCGGAAAATACGGAAAATCAAAAAGATGATTTTGTATGGTATTATTGTATGGGATTTCGTATGTTTTCGTTTCTGAATGGCTTTTTGAAGAGAAAAATGGGAAAAGCGGAGTGGAAAACTCGGAAAATTTGGAAAAATAGATTTTTTTTCAGGATGGAAAAAACAGAATAGAACAATAGAAAAGTCATGTTCCCAATTGAACGCAGACAATTCGCATGATTATAATATTATGCTCGGGCAACGACGGGAAGGTTGTGTTTTCAAAACCTTCTTGCTATTTTAATTTCATACAAGAGACACGGTAAAGCATTTTTCATCATCTTTAAATGGCTGTAACTTTTTCGTGGTGGACTTTTGTGTATAGGTAATTTAGGTTAAATCAGTTTATTTTGATCTCTAGTATACAACGTGATGATTTTTTTCCGTATATTTCAAGGACACCCTGTATACAGGGTGGTCAGAAAATGGCGGATATCCTTGTACAGTCCTTCGTTTAGCCTTATGAGGCCATAAAAGTTGAAAATGTGAGACTAGAACTAATTTTTGAATTATTTTATTGAAAATCATTGCTGTTTACAGTCAAGTTGAATTGTTTAAAATTGCGTTGATGTAACTAATTAATTAATATCAATACTTTACATTTTTACAGTTCTTCAGCAGTATTTTTTAACTTAAAGTGCATATTGTAACCCTGTACAGAAAAATGTTTGTTTCAATTAAAAATCAAATTGGCAAATTTTGACTTTGTCAGATGATGTTTGACATTTGTTTGTTGAAATAAGTCTTTTAATTTTTTCGATTAGTGTGGTTAATGTCCATGTCCATCATTCCTATCTCATTATTGTGCCATTCCTAGCTGTCACACTTAGGAGCAGCTAGCTGCCATCCCGCAGCATGAAGAAATACACTTACTTTCCTTATAGGCATTTAATTAACACAGTGAAAATCTGAACAAGAAACGACTTATCCACATAACAACATTACATTTTGGTCTGCAGCTATATTCACTACAAAACAGAAAGGTTGCCGTTGTTACAAATAACTCCTAGGGCCGGTTGCAGAAAGCAATGTTAAGTCTGGTGTTAGCTAACGCGACGTCAAAGTGAACAAAATCGCATCAAATTTTGTTTACTAATGTATTAGTTACCATAAGCATTTGAGATTTGATTCGTTTTTGTTCACTTTGACGTCGCGTTAGCTAACACCAGACTTAACATTGCTTTCGACAACCGGCCCCTAGTGTCTCCAACACTAGCATTGTATGATGTATGTATACTTTTAACGAATCTGCTGATGTGTATTCGATTTTGCAATGGGAATACAAATACGGTATCCAAATCAGCTGCGAACATCTATCAACATTACATTAATATTAAATACCTACCATAGGTAGATACCTAGATGCTGGAGCACCTGTATGTATTTAATAGGTATAGATCATACAATTCTAAAATGAAAAGGTCACAACACTCATCCGATATCTATATTAAAAAGGAGAGACTACAATTTCCATGTTACAAAACATATCAGAATTTTCTACAATAAAGAGTTTGCTTTTTTTATTGAAACATAACGTATATATTTTGTATAACACATAGTGGTTGCCGAATACTTCTGTAAGCTCCCCTCCAAACTATCAAACCGTATCTAAGTAAAGATTCAACTAGTGATTTATATACTTGCTTTATTAACTTCGTACTTAAAAATTCCCTCATAATATAAAATTTATGAATTAAATTACGTATTTTATTTTGTAGATACTTTATATGTTCTGTCCATTTAAGATGTTGATCTATAACAATCCCTAGGTATTTTGTTTTAGTCGCAGATTGAATCTCTAGGTCATTATTTATTTTAATATTATTGTACGTTGGCGTATTTACAAGTGTTAAAGAGAATGCAATATAATTTGTTTTTGATATGTTCAAAGAGAGTTTATGCGAGTCTAACCAGTTCGTAACCTTTTTGAAACTGCTTATCGCGTTTGCTCTAGCTTCTTCCCATGTATTTCCCGTAAAAAACAGAACAGTATCATCGGCGTAAGATATTATTAACACATTCCGAAGATTGGATCAGCGACTTTGCGAATCTGGCACGTTTGTCCCTAATTATCATAAGAGAGGTAGACCTAGAGAGCGTCATACGGTTCAAATACAAGAACAACTTTGGATGCTGTTCATGAAGATCCTACTTCCAGTACTAAACAAATTGCCCAGGGACTGAATTTTCCAAGTAAGACAACAGTTCATTCAGTGCTATCACAAAATCTTTTATGGTCATTTCATTTAACAAAAGTGCAATCACTATATCGAAATGATTACGTTCAAGGAACATTTTTTTGTAATACAATTTTAAACCGAATTCACGAAGAGCCGAACTTTTTATTTCGCGTTCTTTGAAGCAACGAATGTACGTTCACAAAAGATGGAGTGTTTTATAGCTATAATTTCCATTTTTGGATGGACGATAATCCAAGATCATTTAGAGAATTTGGACGCCAAACAAGGTTTTCAGTAAATGTATGGCTCAATCAACTAAATACAATTGAGTACGTGAATGTCCTAGAGGAAGAGGCCCAACATGCTATATACATGCATGACGGTGCACTTGCTCACAATGCCCAAATTTCAAGAGATTGGTTAGACGAGAACTTTCTGAATAGGTGGATTAGGCGTAATGGACTAATATCATGGCCAGCAAGTTTTCCAGATATGAATTTTCTCGACTTTTTTTGTTTGGGGCTTTTTAAAGGAAAAAGCGTATGCAACGTCTCCAGCCAACCAACAGGAAGTAATTAATAGAATTAACTCTACAGTTCAATTAATTACCCCCGACATGTTGCAATTTAAATTCTCTTCCTCAAAGGCTACAGTTCTGTCTGGAAACTGATGAATACCAGTTTCAACATTTGCATTAATTTTTGCATGTGTTAAAAATTATTAAATTTTTTAAAAATGTATTTTAATTTTGTAATTAATAAAAAAATTCTCATGTTGACATAGCATTCCTATTGATTTGCATAGTTACCTGTGAACTAAAAATAACACTTGTTTGATTTGGTGTAGGCAAATCTACACTTCTTTTAAGCAGTTTGTGAGGCTAAACGAAGGACCATACAACTTTTTTGCATAAGATTATCTACTCAGAATTGATCAAAGAATCACTCTACCTGAAGCTTATCCGCCATTTCTGACCACCCTGTATAACTAAAATTTCTAAAATATTCAGCGAGGCTATAACATTAGAGAGCGCCAGCGTGGCTCTGATGGTTAGAGCATCGGACTGCGGCGCGGAAGTCTGGAGTTCAAATCCCAGATCGATGCCTGGCGGGCGGCCTACCCAGTCGCTTTAAATAATTGGGAACCTGCGTTCGAAAGAACAAGGGGTAATAATGCGGTTGTCTAATGCGTGGTGCTCACCACATCACCACGTGTCATGAATTTGACACGCGACAGTCGGGTGTGAGAGCGAGGATACGGAAGCTCTAACCTTCCGCCTTGCAGGCCAAGCTCCTTCATGGGGTGTTAGTGCCTCACCACCATATAACATTAGAGATACACAGATAGTAGCGTATGTTACCCAAAACATTTATTATAGTCTTCAGATACAAAATACTTTAATGGCAGTAGATTCGGTAAGTATAACTAGCTACCTATACATTTATTATGCACAATAATATTTAAAGATAAATTTTACTTACTTTTACGAACGAGTAACAGCTTTGTACAACGTTTAAAAACTATATTACTGTGGAATAAAATTATAATATTTTAAAATCGTCATCAATAATTATGTTATCCTAAAGCCTTATGCTAAATAGAAAAATTAAGCAGACAGTGATATGTGTAAATAAAGAGATAGACATTTTCCTTAAAAATTGTTAATTAGTAACGTAGTAACGTAATAATTCCTAAATAATAAATAAAACCTGTTTATGTTCGACTGTACCATAATGACTAAAATTATGGTTTTATGATAGTCCATAATCATCAAGTAGTCACAGAACAAATTTCAAATTTATAAACTAGTTTTTTTTGTATACCGAGGTAACTTTAACAGTCACACATAAAGCTCTGTATGTAACTCATACATAATCAGACTTTTTAGACTTGTGTTTTTTATTAGCTTTGCTCACAAGCTCGCTCAGTCACACAGAAGGCCTGACTAATAAAATTCTACATTGTATAGGTACTTGTTACATAAATTTAGAGATATATGCGTACAATTCATCCAATTACGTTTGCCTACCCTTATGCTTGTGTAGTAGTACACAGGATTGCAAAACATGTCCTGACTCTGCTATTGATAGTCTTTCATAACCTGAGATGGAAAATATTTTTCGTCGTTATATTCCAATTTTTTTGTGTGGATATTGTATATGTGGCACTTGAGATGAGACTTTCGCTTTCCTTTGTACGTGCAATTTTCCATGGGACATACGAAACTTGGATCCTTTCCACACTCAAACCTTTGGTGTCCATAGAGCGATTGTTGATGTCGATAGCCTTTGTTACATTTCGTGCAATAAAACTGGCCTAAAAGAGTCAGATTTTAATGCATGCCGTGAAGGGATTAATATAATATAAAGGCTGCATCTAATGCGTTCTACATACTGAACAGATAAATATTTACTAGTAACTATTGCATCGGAAAGTGTGAAATCTAGTTTCTTTAACTTGATCTTACACTACATAATTCACCACGGTAACCACTCATATTTTATGTGTCCCTTAGAATAGTACAAATTAGGCAAGCAGACTACTATTCTAATAATATTGTAATAACTCCGAATAACAAATACTGTTATATAAATTCGAGAAATCTATAAAAATATGCCCAATCCGTCAATCTGTTTCGAAACTTTCAATCTCCTCATGTCATATACACAGAATTATTGGATATTCTAGCAGTATCAAGTTAATGTTATAATAATCTCTGAAACCCTTTTGTAGTGTTCTATGAATACTGCTGTTTTTTAGCATTTTGCAACACTACAAAATTAGTAAATTAAAAATTCACAAGTAAAACTTAGCTTTTTTACAAGAGCTCAGAGGTAGTCACTTTCTAGAAATTTGCTTGATACTGGCAGCCGAATGTTTGAGTTGATCATTAAGAATTTATAGTTAACTTTTATTTAAATCTATCCTTACTATGTGAAGTATATATATATATATAATTTTACGATTGTTTGAAAACATACATTAATTAATACTTTCAATTTTGTAGTGTATACCCAAAAAAATTTATGAATCGTATTATGATTAAACAATAGATCTATGGTTTTAACTATTTTTTTAATATTATGGACCGAATTTTCTTAGGACTATTTGATGTTCAGTCTATAAATATTTAACAAAATCTATTTCCTATTAAAACAAAACATTTCAAACTTTATCAAGAAAAGTTGTATCCTTTGCTTATTCCAGTATGTATACTATTTAAGCTGAAAAAATATAACTGCCTTGTAAATTCCTACAGATAAGTGTATCAAGTGTGAATTCGAAGAGAATTCTTTATAAATTTCTAATAAGAAGTTCATTTTACATTATTGTTGTAATATCACCATTTACTATTAGAGCAGATAATTTTCATCTCACTTGGATGGTAAATATGGCAAATAAGACACTTAAAATCAAGAGGTCATCACCCCCAAACGTGGCAAAGCTTTTTTCACTTTTATATAAACAAGGAATTCGTGAACCGAATCTTGAATAAATGTATAATAATTTAAAAGCAGGTATAAGTAGTTCAAATATAAATAGGTATTTCATATGAGCATATGGTGAGGGTTAAATCTAGTTCAATAAATAAAGACACTTCAAGACTACCTATACATTTATGATGGTACTATAAAATATGTGCAGTTTTCTTGCAAGAGCTCCTTCAGTTCCAAGTCGAGAGGACAAATTATGCTACAATTTATTTTACAAATAGAAAGACAACTGATAACATCTCTGCAAGATCTTTTTAATTAAATCAACAGTTTAAAAAATAATGTTATAAACTATAAGAAAACACGTCGCCATATATAGGGTATTACAATATAAGCGTAATATTTAAAGAGCATATAATACTATTAAATTAAAGATTCCTTAAGGAATCACTACCCTTTGAATTTGATGAAAGATAATGACTCTAGGCTACAAAATGGTTTAATTATGGTATAACGACGAAATAGTTTAAAATAATTACTACTAATAACATTTTAAATTTTAGATTGTGGTTCCATTGGCATTACGTTTTCATATTTGTGACCCTTTTATTATATTTTGGATTTCTCCATATATTTAATACAAGGCCCTCTTATTTGTAGTTGCTGTGTTGCACACTTTTAAGATGATTTAGGTTTGATGGTGATGGTTGTGCATAAAAACCTAAGAAGATAAGTCATAATGCCTGAAAGATAGATAGAAATGTACCTACTACTTGTGTGAAACGTAAATTATCTCTAAAAACACATTGTAACAACTCTGAATCGACAAGAAAACTCAAAAATACAATAAAATACTCACAAATATTGAAGTATATGAAATTATTATGAGAATATAAGTGAGCATCTTCACAAGTACCACTAACGGGGAAGAAATTAATTGGACAACACAACCTTACTAAAATTTCAATTCTCTTGGTAAAAAATGTTTTCAAAATTTGGTTTTACATCATATTTTTTAATTTCCTATAAGCAAAGAGGTGATTATCTCTCATCAACTTTAAGAGGTGGTATCTTCATAACAAAACGTTTCTGATCTATTACCAAACCGGTTTTTTCAAACAGCAAAAACCCGTTAACCAAAAACCAGTTTTTAAACTGGTTCACCAGTTTAAAATGGATTTATTAACTGATTGTATATTTTCCACGTTTTATAAACAAAAACAATTTACTTTAGATATGTTTTGGTCTTTAACAAATTAGGCCATCTTCAGATGCTTACTTTGACATATACTAGGTCAATTAAGCATATTTATATACATGTCTCAATAACAACAAATATACACAGATTCTTAATTCTACACATTTGTTTTTAAACCAATTTTAGAATTGTATAGAAACAAATGTGTAGAATAAAGACCTGTACACACTTTTTATGTTATTAAGACATGCATATAAATATGCTTAATCAATCTAGTATATGTCAAAATAAGTTTTAAAACAGTTTAAAAACTGGTTTCAAACTGATTTAAAAACCGATTTATTTAAAACAGTGTTTTCGGTAAACCAGTTAACCTGTTTACATTTTTCCAGTACAGGGCAGAACAATATTATTAATTTGTTTTTTTTTCATTACTTTTACATGACCAGATCATTTTCACACATCTCTTATATGTATCTACATTATAAAAAGAATTTATTAGTAGTTTTAAGTATTCAACTGCATGTAGCAATTTCTAATATGTAACAATGCCTACATTCAATTTTCACTTCCACTTACCATTTCTTGTGTCGGGCAATCATGTGACGCACAAGGTCATATTTTCTTTTATAACTGCCGGTACATACATTACATTTAAATTTTCTTGCTGTGCCGCAATCAAATCGTAAATGGCATCTTAATGAATTGCTGTTTTTATAATTTTTGTTGCATTTGGAACAGATAAAATTTTCAACCCCAGAAGTACCTAAAATGAAAATAATTTGTTAGCAATAATGTTCGCACATCTATGTACAATAACATTTCCCTATTAATGCTATGCATTCATTCACATATTCACTATTACTATTACACAATAAATAAATTTAGAGCTATTTTGAAATTGCATTTGTAATTATATTGGCAATCCCTGCCACTACATATTCACAGATGTGTAATAAATGCAAGTCTAAGAATAATAAAACAACAGTTTTCAAAGGAAGTAGTTTTGATAATTGGTAAGAAACACGTTAAATTAAAATCGAGATGGTGGACCAATTTTTTCATCAATTTCATTTAGGGAAATTGAGAAATAAATTGGAAATTTTAAGCTCAACCCTTCAGGTATTTTTAAAATATATTTATTTTTCATCGAATTACAAATATACTGCTTCGTATCTTCTAAAATGTAATTTGAAGGCGGTAAGAACACTTAAGTCTAAGTTGCTTCGTGATGCATCCTCAACAAATGAGTTCGCAAATGTTGCTTTTGAAAAGCCGTGTAGCTGCAAAGTGAACAAGGAAAAAGGCGTTGCCTGTGGCATTCATACCGTTTGTGTCTGGTGAGCGTTGTCTTATACTTGTAAGCTTTGCCGCATTCGCAATGAAACTGTTTGTCCTTATAATCAGCAGCATTACCTGAAATATACGTTCTATAAGATTTTATTTTATTTTGACACATTTATAGTCAGGTTAATGATATACGCAAAAAATATTTATCGAATACCAAAGTTACACGACATTAGAAAATTATTCAAGGTGTGTCTCCTTAGCAAGCACAAATATCTATACAAAAGGAACAAGTTGTTTTATCAGTGACAAAGAAACCAGCACCACAAAATAAGATGTTTCTTTTTCTGTAAATGATTTTATCAAATAAAACCGAGATATTTATTCACAAAAAAATATTAAATGATGTCCTGCCCCTTCTCATTCGAAGCAAAAACTCAACTTTTATCAATAGAAACCTCATTTTTTTGCTAGCAGGTCGAGTAATGTATTGCAAACTGCCTTGCACACAAAAAGCACATTTGTTCTGAATTAAAAAGTGAACTCTTTAGTATACTTGCTTTTCCTTAATTGGTTTAACTAGTTTCACAAATATTATTTACTTGTTGTACGGTATTGAACACGTGCAGAGTGACACATAGAAATCTACAAAAATTCATTGATGAAACGTAGCACAAGTTACTGTAATGTTTATACATTAATAAAAGTAACAGTGATAGATAACCATATTTATTTGTGTAAAATATATAAACCTACAGTACAAAAGTATAAAAATAGGTAGACACTTTCAATGCAAAAAGCGAATATATAAGCTGCATTAAGCAATTTGATTAAAAAATAAAATAATATCAAAATATGCATTTACTAAAAAATACTGTAATATAGTTAACACAGCTGCGGCATCTAAACAAATTAAAATTAAACTCTAGGTTAAACCACATTAATCAAATGCTGAAAACGAACAAACTCTCAGAACAAACAAATTTGTTGGTTTACAAACATCTCTTTTGCCACTTCTGCAGTTTTACTTCTTAATATTATTGATACACAATATCTGGTTGTCTCCTTATATCTACTATCCATTTTATCAGCTGCACCAATTCTTGGGAAACTTGAAGAAATAAAGTATTTCCTAATTCTTAAAAGACCTGCTGTTTTTGTTTGTATTTTAAATGTTTTCTTTATCTTGATTTTTAAACGCATTGTAAAAGTTACTTTATTTTACTTGATTTCATTATCTGGCAAATTTCATCATCTACTGCCAATAAAGTTACTGTTTGCATATATTCAGAAATTCTGTAAAAAAATCAGTGCACAGCTAATCGACTGCAGTACAAACTCTCCAATTTACCGATTTAGATGAAGTCATATAATTTGTTCTTTTCTGTTTTGATTGACAATTGACGAATATAATATCATCCTATCATTAGATTCGATTTTGATCAACAGATAGCTTGAGAAAATCTGTTTATTAAACTAAATGAATATAATGTAATAGACACGATTTCACGCAATAGGGCATTACGTATTCTTACACAATTCGTTGAAAACGTATTCTTGTTTGCTTATAATCATACATTTCTTAAAAATACTTTTACGCTAGCCAAACCATATCTGTTTCAAATATAAAAATTAAAAAAACTGAAAAGCAATAATAAAATTTTAACATTACAACTCAGAACTTTTTTCATTTTTTTTCTAGTATTATGTCCATTTCAGTGAGTGCTGCATAATCAATTTCTTTGTGAACACGGTCCAAGTGCCGAACTAAATGCATTTTTTGCTTAGCTTGGTATACACAGTATGGGCATTTAAACTGGGGATCTTTACCGCACTCCCACTTTCTGTGATTTCTGAGTGAACTTTTAAGTTTATAAGTCCTTCCACATTCAGGACATCCATGACCAGGGTCTTCAGTAATGGACTTCTGATGGAAAGAATTTTCAATGCCAAATCCCAATAACTTTGGAAATGCATCAACGTTCAAATTTTTCAATTTCCTGTTTGTCGCATTGGCGTTGTGTGTTCTAAGTTTGTCTAAAACTAATTATATATGCGTGTTACAATTAATATAAACATATGAAAATGGTTGCAAGAAGAAATAACAGAATAAAACTTGGGTTAACTAAATAAACTACGGAAACTTAGTGAAGAGTGGAAAAAATTATTTTATCGCAGGTCTTAAGCCATCCAGCTCAATGCATTAAACTGTTTCAGACTGATGGCAAATGTTACTAATGCTATGAATAACACAGTTCCATTTTAGCTCTTCTGTAGTCAACCAATCTTACCTACAATATAATAGATTTTAACAATTATAATGTCAATAGCTTTCATAATATAACTTACCATAATAGTGACAATTTGCAACAACAACTCGTTAAAAAAAAAACAATTACACAGTGTTAACAAACCAACTTTAGTTGGAAAGTCGGTTATATATTTACTAATTTTCAAGACCTCTAACGTCGCTTATCAAGTTATTTATAATTTCTATATCAAATAATTTAATTTCTAAAGAGTGATACATTCTCTCTCTGCCATTCATCCTGCTTATGTATAAATAATGACATAATTATACTGAAATACTTTTATTTGCATGCATTTAATGATTTAACACAAAAAGTGCAATTTATTTCTACAGCACATTTCATTAAAAATCTTAATGCTGCATCAATCTTGCCGATGCAATTTCCAATTTATTACTCATTATTACTTGTTTTCTGCACATTTAAAATGCTGAACGCTATGAACTTTCAAAAGAGATCTGGTCCTAAATTTGCGAGTGCACAACTGGCAAGCAAATCGTGGCTCCTTTCCGCAGTCAAATTTTTGGTGCTGAGATAGATTGCGTTGATACTTGTAGTTTCTGCCGCAACTACAACGATATTTTGGTTCGGCCTCTGAAATCAAGTAAAATAACCTTATATTTTAATCAGTTCGTGTTAAGTAAAATTTGAAAGAATTTGTTTAGCAGTTCATAAAGGTTTATTTCTAGAATAATACAGTCTGCAAAGTTTATAGCACTATAGTTACTGATGTTTCTTCGCCATATGAAGCTGAAGACAAACTTTATACTTTGCTTTATAGTCACACAGGGTACAGGAGAATCTCGGGTCAACACCACATGCATACGCAAGATGTTGCGTCAAATTGTGTTTATACTTGTAGCTTTTATTGCATCGCTCACATACAAAATTCTTGGGGGTATAGAGTGGTTCAGCTACGGTCAGTATATCTAAAAATAAAGAAATATTAGATATGATAATAATAACAATACACATAACATGACCAGAAAATTTAAAAAAACAATACTTGAAGCACCATACATTTTTGTACGACATATACAGGGTGTCATTTTTCTATTCCATGTTTAAAAACTAGTTCTACCTTACTGTCGTCGGCACCAGAAATCGAAACATCAATTTAACAAACTATGAAAAATGTAGTCATTTGTCAATGAATAACACGTTAACACGTTAAAAGTGCAGTTATGCCACTCCAAGTTTATGTGATTTCCAAAATTTCAGTCATTTTGGTCAATTTTTCCAATCAATATTTAAACAAGCAGTAGTGCTTACCTGTTTGAGTCATTTTACTGGTTACATAGTCCTTATTTTATTATTTATTCGATAATATAATAGCCAATCTTTTAACAGTGCTGTCAAATTTAAATTTATTCTTTTAATCTGTGTGAGTAAACTAAGCACCATCTAAATTTTTTCATTACAATTTTGTTTACAATTACTCAAGAAGACGAATACTCAGATGTATACAAAATTAAGACAGGAGCACCATAGGGCAGTGTTTTGGGACCAACACTTAACCTCTTGTACACCAGTAACATCCCAATAACCAACAATGCAATAATAGCTACCTTTGCAGACTATAGTGTAATATTAGTGGTAGGCTAAAGCCATAAATGAAGTAGATAGATGAACAAAACGGAGAATCTAGCTAAACAAAAAAAAATCAGTGCACATCAGAATAAGAAGTATAATCACGTGCTAGTGACAATCAACAACAGCATGATACCGCATGCTAATACAGCAAAGCATCTTGGAATGAACTTGGATGCCAAACTACGCTGAAAAGAGCACATAACAAGAAAAGAGAAGAACTAAATATAAAATATACAAAAATGTATTGGTTGCTGGAAAGGAAGTCACAAATCTCAATGCACAATAACTTACTGCTGTACAACCTAGTATTAAAACCAGTTTGGACATACGGTTGACAACTTTATAGCTGTGCTAGCGAAACCAACGCTAGCCAAATTCAAAATTTTCAGAACACAGTGCTAAGCAACATCGTGGATGCACCCTGGTACATCAGAAACAGTGATATTCATAAAGGAAATAAAAAACTCTGCCTAGAAGCATGAGACCATACTTCATCACCATGTAAACATCGAGACTATCCAACTCCTTGGCAACGCAGAATTAGTGAGAAGGCTCAAGAGGACCAAAACTTTTGAGCTAGTGTAGAATGATGTATAGTGTCAGTGCTTACAAGTGAAAAGAGTGTTCAAAGGTATTTTTGAAAAGAAATGATGCCAATAGGTGAACTCTTAACATAATCAGGTAGACAATTTAAGTTAGGTAAGAATTTTTGGTTAGTCTTAAGACTAGTTGCATTGTAATTTAAACAAAAAAAATACAATTTTTCACTCAGTATCAATCAGACTACATGACTACCTGGAATTTTATTCCCATTTATGGGACACCCTGTATAAAAAGTGCTCGTTTATTACCTCAAAAGAGAGAACAAAGAGCATTTTTTCTCCTTAGAGAGTATGTGTTTCCATGGTTGCAAATATGACACATACTTTTTATTAATTTTTTCACTACCATATGTCGATTACACGGCGTCGGTTGATTTTAAACCCAACCGCAGATAAACTGAAATTTATTTACGTCACTTTTTGGAACAAATGGACTTCTTTATTCTCTGCCCCCTGAATTTAATGTGTTGTTTACATTTGTCTAAATATAATCCCGTTTGTACCATAACAACCAACTATTATGTAGCGCTGAGTGCAGGTCACTACATTACTATGTTTATTCATAAATTCAGTCTTTTTTTTACGTTTACGTTGCACATTATCAAATGTACCTGTACAAGTAGCCAAATTCAATATATTTAAAATATTAGAAACATATTTCTATATTACCAAATTACCAAAAATATCTCGACACAGTCTACTGTTCAATAAGGAGAAGTTTTCTATAATACCAAATAAATCCTTAATAGTAGTTTATGTAACTAGTCCTCAAAGCAAGGCTTTAGGGGACGAGTCGTAATGTTTCCGGACGAGGCGGAGCGAAGCGCAGCCGAGTCCGTAATATGAAGATGAGTCCTCTAAAGCCATTTGAGGACGTGTTGCATACAACGTTTTTTTGTATTAGCTCTCCAAACATTATAATATGAAGTTTCAATTACCGTTAAAGCGGCATTATATTAGGAGGCCGCGCGAAAATGTATTTTTCGCTCCCCAAACTGGTTACTTTGGAAACTGTCTAGGATCCTCAAAATGGCCATTTAGAGGCCTTGTACTTAAAGTCGTCATGGCAACTAATGTTTGAGTCCGCTAAAATGTTGCCCTGACGACTTTAATTACAAGGCCTCTAAATGTCCATTTTGAGGATCCTAGACAGTTTCCAAAGTAACCAGTTTGGGGAGCAAATACAAAAAAACTAATTTTGTTTGCTGTTAATTAGCTTCTCTTTTTGTTTTTTTATAAAGTGAATGCGCAGGGATCCCTTTTGATTTACTTTATAGGTAGAATAATGGCAAGAAAATTTTGTTAGATTATAGTTTGTTTATCTTTATAGAATTTCGTACACTTTGGACAAAGTGTTTATTCCAGTTGTCGGCCATTGCATTGTGGTTTATAACTACAAACAATCGTCGTTCAACGCGGTACTGTATATGCTAATCAATAAATGTGAAACAGGGAACAGGTCACCCCCACACAATTAATGAGAATCGTAACAATTTATTTTATTTTAAAAGTTGTGTGCATACATATTTTAAATGTGAAATAATACAGTAATATCAAAAACAAATTTCTAAAATCTATGGAGCTAAATTTTGTGAATGTTTGCTTATTACATGGGCACCAAGAGTTACTTTTTGCTTTGCTTTATAACTGCAATACAAACAAGAAAATCTGGGTGCAATTCCACACTCATATTCCACGTGTCGCAAAAGATTTCTCCTGTACTTGTATACTTTACTGCAATTATTGCATCGAAAACCTTTACTCGCTTCCTCAACCACTAATTTGACACCTGAAAATGAACAAAAACGAAAATAAACGGTAATATATAGACGCTGTAGCATTTCAATATAAGCAGTGTACTGTTTATTTACATAATTACAAAAAATAGATGTCAGTAACATTAACTGTATGAGAAAAAAAATAATAATTAGGTAATAGCACTCTTTTTTTTTCCCTTACCGACTACCGTTGCCCCTCGGAACCGCTTACGCATTACTTCAGGGGGCGCGGGCGTCACTTAAACCTAAGCATAAGAAGTCTTCAAGGTTACCACGATTACGACATGAATGGGAAGCCATGGGAAATCATCACATTATACAGGATTTTCCATAATAAGTTGGATTTAAACGTCGAATAAAAACAAAATAGAATTTCTAAAAATGATATTGAGTTTAATTTTTTTTTGTCTGGTATAAGAACAAAGAACATGTTTCATTGCAATTTAAATTCAGTTTAGATTATTCAAATTAAGAAATTATTCGTTACTTATGCGTCGAGCTGTCATATCTTACCAATTTGAGATTAACAAAGAAGTATAGTCTGCATACATAGTAATATTTCTAGTTATTGAATAACTGGATCAAGCACTGTGTTCTGTGGAATAACAGCTTCTATGATTCATTCTGATTGCACGTGTATTCAACGGATTGGGTTCTGCCACTCAAAAATGTAGAAAACCAATTCAAAATATTTCAGTGTGCACTGTGTAACTGTAATTTGTCCAAAAGCCCTCTGTTGAGATGACAAATTGGACATCCTCCTGTGTTGATATTTTTTATCACTTGTTTATAAAATTCATAAATCGCTGTAAATGTTGATATATGGGATCTAAACAGTGGCGCAACTTCAGATTTCGGGCCCCCCACAAAAATTTGCTGCAAACCCCATATAGGTCTTTAATAAAATCAAGTAGCAAAAACATCAATAATAATAATAATAATACATATAATCAATAATAATAACATTAGGCACTACAAAACAATGTCTTAACTAAAATGGTTAAAAATTTAAACGAGATTTTAAGCAATGTGCGTATGCCTGGTCTTAATGTTATTCTGTAATAATAATAACCTCTTGAAATATAATTTTATCAGCTATCACCAATTCAATGGACAATAAAAAAAGGTTTTCCGATCTTTCCTGATGAATACTCTTTCTGTCATAATTTTTAATTTACAGAAGCTTCTTTTAGCTGAAGCGACCGAAACAGGTAATGTTAAAAATAATAATAGCGCTTTCCCAATTTCAGGAAAAATTTATGATAAATTCCGATTATCAACTATTAAATACTTAGCAAATTGTTTCACGTTTTTAAACTCTTTTAGTTTATCTAAATTATAAAAAATTGTTTGCACAGGAACAAATATCTATAGGAAATGGTGGGAAAATATCTTTTTTATAAAATATTTGAAAAGCTTTTGCTTTAAAAAAGAGATCTTTATCAGTCATTTCGCAGTCTTTGGATTTAAAAAACTAAAAAGGTTTACCGTTTCAAACATAGATTCAAATCTCTGGCTTAACTGAGTTATTGTGATATCTAAAGCTCTTTAAAAAATGTTGACTTTAAAATACTTTTTTCTATTTTGCATTTAGAATAACTCCATTTTAGCACCCAAATGACGTCATTTGAGTGTTAGAATAAGTCGCTATGAAAAGACGTCATTTGGGTGCTAGAATGGAGTTATTCTAAACGCAAAATAGATTTTTTTTTATTTATACAATGGTATAAAACGGAAAAATAGAAAAAATAGTATAAAACACTCGTTGCAGACGGTCCTTCTAGCACTCATTTGTTCCTCAACTTGCTGCTATGCGGCTCGTTTCGGAATTTCAAATTCGTTCTTGAATAGATGCATTCTGCAACTTGTACTTTAATATACTAATTCGAATCTGATAATCTTTGATCTTCCAAAAGTTCGTCAAAATGTCTTTTAGAGGGTTTGGGCTCTGGAAGACCATCGTATAGGGTTAAGTTTCTTTTTTTATAGCGGATGCGCTCGTAATGGAACATAAAAGATCCAACCGACTTATGCTTAATCCAAAAAATGTGTAGATGTTTTGAACAATAGAAAAAAGATTCACTTCAGGATTGTAGTCTGTAAAGTACCTTACGGATTACGGATGAGGTAATTACGGTACAGTTGGCAACTCTGCTGCTAACAGAATGAGGACAGGAATAGGCGTCAAAACAATCCATAAATCCAACATTTAATAATCTTGTTAAATTATAGAATTTTTACAAAATGGGCGGTATTAAGTGAACTCAAATTAGCCTTACGACTGCAGGAAATTCGCCACTTTCATTGCCCTATGCCCCATATTACAAAACAATCTCAGCTTGAATTTAAAGGCCGGCAATTCAAAACTACGTTTGCTTTTGCAAGGACATCCCATTATGATAAAAATAAAAATAGAAAGATTTTTTCCTGCTTGCGTTTATTGAATGAGAGAAACAGCAAAAGTAGGAAGCCTTTCGGGCCCCCTCAGCTCAGAGCCCCACGCGGTCGCGGGGTCTGCGGGTACCAAGTTACACCACTGGATCTAAACCAAAGTTAATTTTAATTTCAATATAATGTTTTTTTTATATAGTTATTTAATCTATCGAGCATGGCATACTTGAATATTTTGAAAAAATTAACTAAACTGGGCGATAGTTATCTCAAAACTG
Source organism: Agriotes lineatus (assembly GCA_940337035.1). Classification (NCBI taxonomy): domain Eukaryota; kingdom Metazoa; phylum Arthropoda; class Insecta; order Coleoptera; family Elateridae; genus Agriotes; species Agriotes lineatus. Next base: position 184,272,478 of record OW679194.1, on the reverse strand, counting down.
AGATAGAGTTTCCTCATTAAGGCTTAACAATAGGTGTTAGCATGGTAGCCGGAGAACATATTATAAGATATAAAAATCCGTATCTAGTCATTGGGGGTCGATCCCGGTCTGGCTGCCTCAGACTCGAATGTTGCTTGCTCGGCCATCTAACTTCCGTTGCTCAAAGGCATTTTAAATTAAAAAAATGTTGTTGAAAATTAGGTTATAGCTTTATAACATTTAATTTGATTTTTGAATTTTGAAAATCAGATTACAAAAAACGATTCTGCAGCTTTCGCCAGTTTTCATGCAGCTTTCTGTATAAAACACATATTTCCAAAACGTTTTATGCTTTAATAAATTGTTTTTAATCTCTGCTTTACTGTTTGACAAGAAAAAATACAGCACATCTAGAAGTAACTTTATTATTTAACATATTACCATTTTCGGTATAAAATAAGATACTACCCTAAGCATTACATCGGCAACATGTTATTGTGCACGAACAACATATGCCTCTTTAAATTAGTCTTAATTCTAGATTTATAACTACATTGCTCAAATACGCATTTGAATTGCGGTTCTTTTCCACAGTAGTACAACTGATGGTGCTTCAAGGAACTTCGTTTTGTGTACACTTTACTGCAAATTTCGCATACTTCAGTTTTACCTAAAAATATAATATTAAAATAACATCTTTTACTGGCAATACAACAATTTATTAAAGTCTAAACCTAAATAATTTTTCAAGCTATATGATAAGATAAAGTAGTAATGCAATGTTGAATGATGAAATTACAAAATTTGGAGTCAGCCCTTTCACGGTTGCATTTTTTATGCATTATGAAATATAGTGCATATGTTAAGCAATAGGGTAATCAATGGTAAAATGCTGGGATGGTTATCAACGCAACAATCATTTATGTGTTCCTACTGCCCTCGGTATTGTATATAAATTTAAATAATATTTGTTTTGATATGGAGAGACCGCCGTCTGCATTGATTGTTTATAACAAGTCGGTTCAATACCCTAAAAGGTTTGCTTCCTGACAACCGACGTTTTATAACATATATAACCAAGATCGTGTGTTACAGGAAACTGTAAATATTCACCAGTATTTCAGAAATACCGAATTCAATAAAACAGAATATAAAAACTTATGTGAAGTAACAAATATTGTAACATTTGGTATAATGTATACAATGTCTGCTACAATGGCCATGTTAGCTGAATACATTGTTCACACTTTAGAAGAACGAATCGATTGTACGTCTGGAAACACTGACTAGTGTTAACACTTGTACGTCACTATTAGATGTAATATATTTACAAGATCAATGATCTTTGTGATGCGATAGTTTATTTCCTTAGTATATAATACTAGTAAAAGTGTAATAGAAATAATTACATATTTTCCAACGGTAGGAAAGGCTATGATAATTACTGCATCTTTTTTAACAGAACCCTAAAATCACATTTCATGTTGAGATCACAATCAACCCATTGTTGATAGAATTTTATTAAACCTCTGCTTAGCAATTACAAGGCACAAACAAAAACAAAATTTTCTGCTAAGTATATACTTTCGCATTATAAACCACTGAGTAGAAAGATACTTAGCTTTTATAAAATACACAGTGGGCCAAGAAAACCGGTACAATATTTGAAAATTCGTATTTTCAATAGAATTTTTTGTATAACTTTGTTTAACTACCCACAACTATGAAGTAGCATTGTCACTTTGTAGTAAAAGTGCTTCACTTCCATCTATAAACATTAAGCTTTTCGATGACACAATAGTCATTTGAAAATATTAATAACTTACGAGGCAATAAAATCTGTACCGCTTTTTTTGGCCCACTGTGTATATGCAAAGTTATTTTAAACTTACTATTCATTCTATATTTAATATTACAGGAGAAATAAAACATTTCTTTAATATTTGACAATGGCATAATACGTGTATAACCATATATTTGACAATGACATCGATTGACAACTTAGAAATCTCAGTGTTAAACCCTGAATATTAGATTCCATTGACACGCGATAGCAGCTCATCTAGTTGTAAATGTACAGATAGAACGAACAGACTTGTTATAAACAATCAACGCAAACGCCGAGAGACACATTTTGTACTGGGAAATGATGAAAACAAATCGCTGTTGTTAGACGGCACCTATTGTTAGTTAATTTTGATTTTAACATAAGATAAGAAGAACAATTTGTAAATAACTAATTACAATTTAATTATTATTACCCTATCTATTATTATTGTTAGTCAAGTTTTATTTTTAAATCATGTTATTCACTATATATCTACACATTTTACAGTTCATAATTGCTAAAAGTTCTTAAACTGTATTAAATATATATATATATATTTGGTGTATCTCACAAATGTTTCCTCAGGACGTGCTTTTTGAGATTCCGTTGATTATTGGATTTATAAGAACATCCCGTAAATGTGCATGAAAACTGTTGTACCAGTTCCTGTTGATGAATAACATGAGTAGGATCTAAAAATAAAATTAAATCATGTTATTATAAAATTGCAAGATTATTTACAGTAAAAATAATGAAAACTACAGTAGTGATACCCAAATTAAATATATTCACAAGTTTCATGCAAGCAATTATTATTGAAAATATTTCTTTTCTATATTTCATTTTTACGTAAATCAACGTAATCTACCTAAGACGTTTCCAAAAGTAGTAAAATAAAGAAACCCATTTCGTTGACTTATAACAAATTACACCTGTTGAAAGTACTTTGAGTTTGTAAATTACAAAAATAATACACTATTATATTCTTACCATTGAAAATTGGTGACTTCAATGAGAGAAGTACTTGATATTCTATTTTCTGGCTTGTAAAAAAATCAAAGCAACTACAACTTAAATATTCAGAATTTTGATCAATTTAAATCGCACCAATAATCAATAATGACCGTATGATACAAATGATGATAACTGCATCATTATAGACAGTAGTATAGGATTTGTTATCAACGATTTAATGAATCCATTGAAATGCTACACCAAGAACAAAGCAGCAGCAGCCATTGTACACCAACGATAGAAAAAATGTATAAGCTGATCTTGTTAATTGTTGAAACTGTAATCATATTCTGACTGTTACAACAGTATTTCGCAAAACGTCATAACAATAAAAGAATAATAGATAACAATCGCTAGAAAAGAACAATGCTAAGCTTTATTTTACAAATAAATCTTTTTGGTCAAAGTACATTTTTTATATATTTAATATGTATATTTTGTTATACACTTTTGCTAATTATTAACATTGATAAACATATGTTACAGGATCAATGTTCTCAGATAGTAGTAAAATGTAGCCAGCACAGTAAAAGGATGGATACAAGATAATAATTGCAAACACAATTAGGTATTTAAAACACTGCAGACAAAACAAATCTAGGCAGAAATTTTGGCTTCATAGGAAACACAATGGGTTAAAAAATAAAATGCAAAACTTCAAAAATAGAAAAGAGAAAAAATGAAGGATATTAAAATACGGAGAATGATTGAAAAATACAATTATTGAATATGTAAATAAACTCAAATTAACAATAAAATTGAAAAATAGGATGTGAAAGAAATATGATAAGAATATATCCTCTACATGCACATATTCGATGGTTAACTTCTATTGAGTTAAATTATAACACAGTAATCATTTTCTTAGATAGTGTGATAATAAATACAAGACGGCCATAAAGATACCCAATCGTCGAGGTTTTGAAATGCAACTATAAACAATATCGCTAAAATGCCTTTGTAATTTTATTATGTAGCAATTTGACATTATCAATCACTTAAAAATCAATTCTGCTAAATGGAAATCTTGATGAATTCCTATTATATGTCTTTTGAGGTTTCCCTTCATTTTCGATTTATGTCCACACCCAATTTTTGGACAACTGAACTGAGGTTCCACTCCACATTCATATTTCTTGTGTTGCTTCAAACCTCTTTCCCAAGAATAAGTTCTGCCACAACTTTTGCAAGAAAAGTTTCCTCTTCGTGTACATGGTACAAAACTATGCAATTTATCTAAACAAAAAATATGATTTATAATTTGTCCAGAAAAACACATATTTGGTCTGCAACAAATTGTATAAGTAAAAATATGACCAATACACTACTAAAGTATTCCAGTATACATTTAGGTGAGTTTATACTGTTCTGAAAAGGTAAACAAGATAATCGAACAGCAATACATTAATTATCCTTAACCTATTAATGAAATAGTGTAACGTGAAATATGTTAAAAATACTAAGTTCTGTACAAAATTCAAACAAACATTCAGTTCCATTTTAATATATTTTATAAATATTATAAATACTTTTCTTATATGTACACTAATCCGATAACTATTCTTACAATCTATCCGCTTTATTTATGTAGTATTCTGATGATAATATTTGCACAATTCCACATCAAAATTAAGTATTTTGATGGGACGTTTCATGTTTCAAGGTACTACTAGCGTCATGTGGTATTGCACTAGGGTTCATTGCTAATGTGAGAAGTGAAGAATTTGAAGAATAACTGTGCGTGCTGCTGCCTTTTCTCCATTTAGCTCTTGCATTTTGAAACCACACCTATTAGGAAAAAAAACTTGAATTAGATAAATAGGGTCACGTAATAAGTAAGATGAATTTTCTTGAATATTCCAATATTTCTAAGGTAAGATTTCGAAAAAGCTTTTGACAAGGTACCACTTAAAAGACTGATCGTAAAACTGGAACACTTTGGAATTCGTGGTAACCTCCTGTACTGGATCAGGTTGTTTCTGAACGATAGAAAATTTTATGTAAAAATAGGTGACAGCACATCAGAACTAAATAACGTAACGAGTGGAGTTCCGCAAGGTTCAGTCCTTGGACCTATTCTATTTATTATTTATACAACAGACCTGTTGACATCTATCAAATCGCGGAAGAGTATTTATGCTGATGACACTAAAATTTATAGTAATCCTTTAACCAGTAGTGATGTAATTCAAGAATATCTCAATGCTATCTTTGAGTGGACTAAGAACTGGCTGATTAATTTAAATGTTAACAAACGTTGCGTCTTGCACCTAGGAAACAACAACCCAGGGTTACCATATTTTACTAATAGTCTAGAGGTGAAAGCTGTTACGTGCCAGTTAGACCTTGGAGTCACTATTGCATCTGATCTAAAGTAGGAATCTCATAAAACACATATAGTTAAAAAAGCAAATAGTTTACTATTTCTTGTTCAAAAATCATTCGTGCATATTACACCAGCTATGTTTATAAAAATATATGAATCATATATTCGACCAATTCTAGAATTTGCATTTCAAGTGTTTTCCCCTTATCTGCAAAAGGACATACATTTGCTTGAAAGGGTTCAAAGACGGGCTACCAAACTTCTTCCACACAACTTCTACAACTTACCTTACAATGAGAGGCATCAAAGATTGAAGCTGACTACTCTGGAAGCAAGGCGTATGAAAGGAGATCTAATCGAAACATACAATGCTCTAACTGGAGTGTACGACTGTCCAGGTATTGAAGATATGTTTATTCACAACACAAATGTGCAATTACGTGGCCATAGCCTGAAGCTATCAAAAGATCGTTTTGTGTGTAATGCCAGGAAACACTTCATCACAAATAGGGTTGTTCATAATTGGAATCGATTACCAGAAGACATTATTAGAGCTAGAACTGTAAATCAATTTAAGAATAGACTTGATTCATATCTGCATTCTGAGTGATCTCATTTGTTATTCGTTTGAATTTACTTTATAACTAATTTTTGTTTCTATTGTTTATTTATTACTATTGACTTTATTTATTTCACGTTAATACTAAGTATGCTTTAGTTTATATAATGTATATGTACTTAAAGAACCAAGGGGGTTCAACAGCCTTTAGAGGCTGCCTGCCCTAGTGTAATTTAATAATAATAATAATAATTACAAAATATAATCAATATAAACAAACTGCATACACAATGTTTCATAAAGAGTGTAAAACACTAATGCATTTAATGCCATAACTGTAAAGATTGCTAGTACCTGAAATTAGTAATATCGCAAAAACCAACAACTTAAATTTTTATAACCAATACGCGCTCGAACAAAAGGTTCAAACCTAAGAATCAAGAATTACGATGGAACTTCCTCGACGTTCAATATGCCACAAAAACAGTGTGAGTTATTGAGACTTTAAGTTACTGTATATATTTTATATACTCATGTATAAAAAATGAGAAATACAAGAGAAAGCTCCAGTATAGCCCACTGGTACATTTTGACATTTACGGAATATGCGCATAAAGGAACTGTTATGTCAATGGTCAAACTGGATTTTAAGCTATGGATAAAAGAAATACTCATCAGGAAATTCATACACAGGCATTTTTCTATTACGTACACACAAATCTTAAACTGAAACTAACCTAAATTCGCACCTTGAAGGCAGCCAAGATTGGACGTGGCTTGAAACCCTCGTGTTTGCCTCCATTGTCTGAACATTTGCAGAACCACTGACAAACTGAGAATCTCATAATCACGCATCAGTGGGCTATATTGGAGTTTAGCCAAAGATATGTACTACCTATGTATCATATATGTATTATATATGGTATGTACACACACGATCATTGAAAATGAACAGGGTTATGCAACACATGTTACACATTTGAAACATTTGTGTTTGGAAGGCTACTATAACCGTGTTATTCAAAAAGTACTTCATCTAATGCACACGGTTTCATAAAAGTAGCCCGATATTTCTATAATTTTGCATGGGGCCATAATATTGGTTGCACGGCCCTGTTCATTTTCAATGATTCTTTGTGTATATAGGGCATTCAGTAAACACAAAAACATTTAATTTTTTTGACGTTGGCATGTGCGTATATTATTTGTACTAGGGATTCTGTATTTTGCTTCGCAAAGGTTTCCACACCTGTATACAGGCAGATTTGAATTTAAAAATTACAATTCATATTTCTGATTGTCAGTGTCAAAGTATATTTTTCTAGAAATTCTCACATATAATCTCATAAGAGCATTAATTCTTTCCGGAAACTTTTTTGAGTGCGGTCCAACAACGTTGTATTAATTTGCCCGAGCGGGACGCGAGGGCAAATTAGGACGTTGTTGGAATGCACGAAAATAATTTCCGGATATAAATTAATGCTCGAATGCAGATTCGGTAAGAAAATCGTAACGCCACAAACCCTCACAGTTAGGTTGGTCTACCTACAAAAAATTTCCAAGAAATTTTTTAATTGTCTTGGTTACGGCTCGCGAACTAATTTTTCTATTGGTCATTAATGAGTGTCGTACGATTTTCATCTGAAGTTTTTTAAAATGTAATAAAAATATTTACTAATAACCGCTAAGTCAATAGTATCCAACACAGTATTTGTATATTACCCTTAAAAGTAGTAATTTACAATATTTATGACAGATGGGATGTAAATGTTACACCCTTAACCTATTTGTTTTAGTAACTTTTTGTAAGTATCTACATTCCTAGACAAAGATAAATTCTGGAAGTACACTCATGAAATTTTGGAAATCAAAGGCCATTTTGTATTTTTATGTTTACTGAACAGACTATACATATACGTATGTCTATATTTTAAAATGGAAACTGAATAGATTCTTCTTTCTCTTTTACCAGTTTAAATTTATCATGAATTGTTAACGTTTTTAAAATACATTTTCGCAGCATGATAAATACTATTGTGAGACTCAGAACACCCAGCCAAAATATGCCATCTGATAAATAAAATTAAAACCCGCATATCAACACTCCACACATGAGCAATGGAAAGTGGACCTGACTGCACAATTCAAGAAATTTAATACTGAGTTGTTATTTGCAAATAAAAGGCCATTCTTCCCTAATCCAGAGAGTGAGGCGACTCCCCTAGCCCAGCCTATGGTTGAGGAAAACCATGAATGGAAGTGCACTCTCTTCACACCAAAGACAACACATCAGCTTATAGGACTGCATGTATATACAGTAGAACTTGGTTATAACGAATTCCACGGGACTGCTATATTTGTTCGTAATAACCGTTATTCGTTATACCCAAGAAGGTCATAATTTGAGCAAATTTCCAACTTCCGTATAATTTCTACTTTTTCGGGAACCGATAAAATTTTCCGTTTGACTCCCGACATTTTTCCACACCTAGAAAATGCGTAGGTACATACGGAATGTCAGTAAAGAAACGACCAAAATACATCCACTTGAAGATTTTTGTAACTCTTTTTGTTGCGTTATAGGCCAACGTCTTATAGCTATTGTACTTTTAATCTTGTAAAGGGTTTTGTCAAATGCAATAGCTAAGACGTGGCTATGACGCAACACCTTCGTTTTGCAGAATGCGATAACAGAACTGAGCCATAACATCGGGCGAAACCCATTATCGCTTTTCGAAGAACTGGATCCTGCAGGTAGCTGCTGGATTCTAAGAAAAACGGAGTTGCTTACAATGCCCACTATCTCGCGCTATTGTACAGAGTGCTAGAGAGAGCTAGAGAAAGTGGCCTACGAAATTTAACTGACCACTATTTTCCTAGAAAACCTTCCTGTATTCTTAAATTCTGGTTCGTTATTCCCGTGAAACGAATTCGTAATAAACATGAAATACATGCATTAAATCAAATGTAATTCAAATATACCTTCAAAATTATTCGTTATAAACGTGAATTCGCTGTAACCGTGATCGTTAAAAGCGAGTTCTACTGTAGATTAATATTGATTTTACTTACTGATTATCCCACCATGCCTGTAAGCAAAACAGGCTGACGATTAATATAAAGAAGGCAAAACTGATGGTTATCAGTGATCAGAAATTAGAGACGTCAACTTTATGCTAGAAAGAAAAACTATTGAAAGAGTTTGCCAATATAAATATTTGGTATGCCAAATCAGTGAAGACACTGATCCGGATATGAAAATAAGACTTCTTTGCAACAAAAATCTAACTGTAGGTACGTAGCCGTTTGAGAATCCTGAACTGCTATGTGTGGTCTTCATTACTATATGCAGTTGAAGTAGGGACATTCAAAGCATCAGTCATGAAGAAAGAAGAAATGTGGGCATTCAGAAAAATGTTGTGCATATTGTAGACAAGTAGGACCACAAATGAATAGGGGCTTCAAATAGTGAAAACAGACCGATAGCTGCTAAAAAATGATAACATATAATATCATAAGAGCGTTAATTCTTTCCGGAAATTTTTTTGAATGTGTTCCAACAACGTCGTATAATAATTTCCGGATATGAATTAATGCTCAAATGCAGATTCGGTAAGAAAATCGTAACGACACAAACCCTATAAAGAAGTAATGTCTACCTACAAAAAATTTCCAAGAAATTTTTTTGTTGTCTTAGATACGGCTCGTCAACTAATTTTTCTATTGGCCATTAATGAGTGTCGTACGATTTTCAAAAGAAAAAACTATGTACATAGGTCACATACTCGGTGGTCAAAAATATGCTCTCTTGCAACTAGTCATCTAAAAAAAAATTAAAGGAAAGGGAGGAATCGAAAGAAGAAGAATATCATGGTTCCAGAACATAAAGAAATGGACCAGAATTAATCTTGAGGAGCTTCGGCATATTACAACCGATAAGAGAAAAGTTCAAAGAAGTGATCGCCAAACTCTAAAATCAGAGACAGCACTCAAAGAAAGATCCTATTAAAAATAAACTATACTCCAATAACAAATAACTTACAATAATAGTATAATATTGTCAAGAAAGACAAATTAATGAAAATTGTCTCTTACCTGCAAAACTCTCTTGCAGAGTCCCGTTTTTTGTGACAACTGATAAAATTCGTCTACGCCAGGATTTTGGTTAATTGCGAAGTACGATTTTAACGTTTTCAATTGATGATATTCAAAGCTTGTCCTTAATCTCTTTGTTTTGCTGTTTGGAGTGGTAGCCGCTGAGCCTGATGAACTCATCGAAAGATCATAGACAAGGTTATCTACAGACTCCACTATTTCTCCATGCAGTACTGCTGTAAAACATTAAAAACTATTATTAAAAATTAATCCACCCGCATTTAACGTTTTAATAAGCACATATCATAATTATGGCTACAGCAAGTCTGAAGTACATCCATATTCTAAAGATAAGTAAGATAAGTAAATAAAATATTAAATATGTGCTGCGTTTCCGCAACTTTAATATACAGAATCGTGCTGAAAACAACGTAGTCAAACTCCCAGCACTGGTAGAAGGATCTAAAACAAATAGTTTTGTTAAGGAAGCCCTGGTAAAAAATTTATTCGTTATGGCGCCAGCTGTGTTGAATCAAATTGTTTTATTATGTTACTATTTATTACATACTTATTTTTACCAAACTATAGCAGGTGTTCAAAATTTCATCCACCGAATTTAATACCAAATCGACTTTGTGCTGAAACTGGGAAGTATAATTTTGAATAATTGCTGTAATTGGATAAAATGTTGCTTTAATCATAAATTAAGAAATTTGATTGTACAATCTTTAACAATTTCTGGCGCTTTAATAACACATTTCTGACCACAGCTTCTTTAACATTATTTAAATGTTTTAGTTTCATCTACCACCGTTTTTCAGCAAACAACGAATTGTTTGCATGGTGCTGGCCTTAAGTATTCATAACAACAAATAACAAACTCTCGACAGGGCCGCACCTGGCTTTGGATGCGCCCCTGTGCAAAAACACAATTGCGTTCCTTAACTGAAAAATATATAATTTACTACATACAATTGCTATTCACTATAGTGACTTAAATAGAAACTTAAATGATAAAAATGTTTAAAAAAATGTTTTGTTGCAGTTGTTTGTATTATAATAATCGAAAATTTAAAACTACACTAAAGAGTTGTAGTACATTTTTATTTGTAATAGTTTCTAATAAAAACAACCACTAATTGTATTGCACTGCCACCTAACGAGGAGGGAATATTTTGTAGCATGTTTCTATATGTTGAGAAGCGTCAAGTAAATAAGCCATTAAAATTATTACGTTTCACTCCGAATAAAATACATAATTTTTTTAAACATTAAAAGAGTAGAAAGTATAAACAGTTTAGTTGGTTGTGGTAAACAATTTACAAAAGTACAATCGGGTTACTAACTTTAAATTCTAAACTGATTTATACATATCCTATAATGAAATCGAGACGAGTCCAAAACTGTACTCGGAATATTTTTTCAAAAAAGTATTTGGTACGTAGGTACTATAGAAATCATACAGGCGGAGAAGAGTCGCAGGCACGGCACTATGCCGTTGACATAGCTATCTGCTATCCTACATTAAAATCATATCCTGTTCCAAGCGGACGAGGACAAAGTCATGGACACAACTAGTTAAATATAAAATTATAAAATATTTAGGTATTTACAAAAGTATAATAAAGCTATAGCTTACCTTAATCCTTAATTAACTATCACTATCAGTAGGTTAGTAGGTAATGTATAATAGTAAAAGATAAATAAATATGAAGATAATAAACGTAACACATAACTAACTCACTAACTGATATATGTTACAGAACACAATTTATAAAACCATCATTGCAGGGTTAACCACAATACTTCTTTATATACGCACAAAAATCCAGCCAGTGAGCGAGCAACCACCGATTTCTAGACAAGGATCTACAGGATAAAACCTGCAAATTCGTGAATCACGTGGTGCACGCCTGCAAAAACAATCGCGTTTTGACAAGAGTAGTATTGTGGGGCTTTGGGCCGCAGACCGCACTTTATGGTACTTTTTATAATTGAATAATGTTTGGATTGTATTTAATAATGAAGTGAAGTGAAGTGTATTTTTTGTAACTGTAATCGATGATTGACAACAGGTTTTTTTATAATCCATATTTAAATTGTTAAATAAGTACAATACAAAATAAAATTCAATATTTTACATATTAGAAGTTTAAACGTTGGGGTAGTGCCCGGTACCCCTGCCCTTATGGATGACGCCGCCCTGACTCTTAATATTCTTTAAAAATTCCACGGAATTATTAATAGTACTGGGATGTAAATCTACAATTTTACAACATCCGTTTATTGATAAATGATATATGCTAATTGGCATTAACAAATCTGATATTTTAAATAGACAATTTATTAATCTACAATGCGCACCGATAAAACAGCAAATACAATTTATTAATCAATTATTAAAATTATTATATAATAAACACCTTTCCTGATCTACTTTGACGTTCTTATCATTCTGGCCAATTGGACAATATGGACATCTCGTCAAAGTTAAGAGATTCTGTTAAATGAGGGAAATATAGCAACTTAAGGACTATCCCTTTCCATTATAAGTCTGTCTAGTTCTATACCTAACCATTTATAAAATCCTCCTATTTAGCATTCTTATTGCAGTGACACTGGATATTGCAACTTATTATAAACAATTTAGTTTGAAATTATAATTAAACGTGGCACCATATTAATTACCGTAGAGGTTCAGGCGATCCATGCCTTAAGAGGAGATGCCGCTTTAGATTGCCTTTAGTTTTTGATTTATGTACACACCCTCGCATTGGACATGGAAATTGAGGATCTTTACCACATTCATATTTTTTGTGAGAACTCAAATTTCTAGCGTACTTGTAAGCTCGATTACAGGTATCACAAACAAATGAATATTTCTCCACGCTTTGCAGATGGAAACCTAAAAAAACATAATATAAGAATATTCTCAAAAAGGACAGAGTGCAAATTGAAAGCTTGAATGAATTTTTTTAATTGTAATATTTCAAAAGACCCACATACATGACTTAAGCAACTAATCGTTTACTAGGACTTTATGTTTGTTGAAAATATGCATCCTCAAACAGTTTCTTCTATATGTTGCAAATGTACAATATGGACATTTTTTGGAAGGGCTTCTTCCACATTCATGGCGAAAATGGCGGCCAAGGTTATGTTTCTGGCGGTATACTTTATTGCATTTAGGACATGCAAATCCTAAAACAAGATTAAATCACATTACCAAATGTCAATGACAAATAGTTATCAAAACGGTTATTAGTTTTATATACCTGGACACACATTTTCAATGTCAAATTTAAGGATTAAATGTTGTAAGGTCACTAAATTGCAAATATTCTATTCATACCAATTGATAAAGTCAATCAAGACCTATTCATTTTGGAACTGCCCGTGACGGGAAGACCAGGCTGAAAGTTAATTGAATTATATTTCAATACTTCCTAGGCAAACAAGTATTGATAGCAAAAGCATTTTGAGTAATAAAATATATTTTGAATTTGTAAATACACAAAACGTACAGAATATCAAATTATTCGATATAACCTGTTATACCCCCAAACTTTAGATTTTAAACAAAAACAAAAATATAGTAATAAATTGCGCCATAGCTTGTAAATTAAAAAAATTAAGAATGTAATTTCCCCACTTTTCGTTTGTAATAATTCAACCCCTTAAATATGATGACATTATCATTCTGAGGGTTCCACGTATAGCCATGAATCCCTATCATATGTGTAATTACGTGGGTTTTCTGATAACCTCTATAAGAGCATTGGGGGCAGCCAAACATGGGCTTTTTTCCGCACTCGTACTTGGCGTGTCGCACCAACGTAGACTTCACCGAATATTTCTTCTTGCAAACTGGGCACTTGAAATTCTTCCTCGTACCTTGCAAGAAATTAACTACAACAGAGCGACAATGCATTAATAAACAAATGATATACATCTTTTACTGTAATTTTACTATCATGCAAATAATGTTTAGTAAAGCGTACATATACCCATAAACGGAACGTTTTAAAACCAATAAAACCAAAACACCTCAATAGTTATACACGATTCTACAACCCGTCTCCCCAGTATTTACAAGTAAACAGTGTTATAGTATGAACGGTAAATTTCTAAAAATACTACAAAATTAAATTTGAATTCAAACGTCAACATAAAGAATTTTAAGTTTGAAAATTAATCGTTTTATAGCAACAATGTGCCTATAAAAATTTCTAGTGCTGGGCATAATCGGATGATTTCAATAATCGGAATGTTCCATTTCGGAATGTTTATAAAATCGGAATATCATCCGATTATTTTACATTCCGTAAATGCAAGCAAGGGAAAACGAGCGAAACAACAACAAGCAGAAGGAAGATGAAGTGCGTGCAAATTTGCGATGCGGCACTCGCCGTCGCGCCGTAAGCCTTTATCTGCGTTAGCATGAATTGTTTGGGTTTGTAGGATGGCCAGTAAAACAATTTATGAGTTTGAGTCGCACAGTGGGATATAAGAGAAAATAAAATATTTTTTCAAATTATTACAGTAGTTACCTTAATAGACTTTCGAAAAATGGTAGTGATATTTTAAAGTTTAATGGCACATAAAGTACATAATAGACAGTATAAAACAATACATGAATTTGAAGTCTGTAAGGTGTACTATCTAATAATTAATCTACGAAATACCACTGCCATTAGTGCCTTTCACGTATTATACACGTGCGCACACAGCGCAACCCGTCGGCATTCGCCAACCAGCATATAGCAGTCAAGTAAGTCAACACAACATTCCGTATTCCTTGTATTTTGTACACCGAATAGTAAAATAATCGAATTCCGAAAGTTCCGAATTTTGTGCACCGAACAGTAAAATAATCGAATTCCGAAAAGTTCCTAAACGTTCCGAAATAATCGGAACCTTACGATTTTTTGAACAATCGGAAACTCTCCGATTATTCAAATAATCGGAACCTTCCGATTTTTTGAACAATCGGAAACTTTCCGATTATTCATTCCAGATAGGCCCATCACTAATAATTTCCCATATCACTGATGATGACGTAAGTGAATATCTGTTGCGTAATTATTTTCTATTCCTTATTTGCGCCTTATTTCACATTTCGATGTAGTATTATTCAACTGTAAATACATGCAGAAATGGTTCACAATTTCAACCCAAAACTAGTAAAGAGTTCTAAACATTAAATTGATTGCTCTCCATCTATTTTGAATGGAAATAAAAACTGTCTACGGTACCTGGTACGTCGCATGCTTAGACCTTGTCCGTAACAAACAAAAACTAATATTTGACAGAAACAACTGATAAAGTAATTTATTAAACATTCTCCATATGCAACAATTAGCTAAGGTTGATACGAGTTTGGCCTGGAAATCCAAAAACAAAACGCCCGCTCCATACGTCCCCACCCAGGCCATAACTCTTACGCCTCTGAAAGCCCATATGGTAGCAATATAGTCCCGGTCCACATCCAAAATGCCGAACAAATTAAAATCCTTTGGAAGCCGCTAAAAAATTTAGCACGCTGCCCAATGTGGACTTTTTAGACAGCTAACAACGTAGGCAATCGAATAAAAGCAACAAATATGTTTAAACGTGTAAAGGCGAAGCACGCGCACGAATCGAAAATTGAAACGTGCGCCAAAACGAGTGGCTGGCGGAGTTCGAGTTCCGAGAATAGGCCAAACGGCCCGCAGATGTAATTTATTCTGTTAAGAAGACAAAATTCTGGACAGCTCGTAAATGACCCCAGAAGTGCAGTACTCATAAATTGGACTCGCAGGCAAACCGCCCGTAGGTTGCTGAAGCTAAAAAACAGTTACTTTAGGTATGCCGAAATTTTCAAATTAATTTGAATAATTAGCGTTGCGCCCAATAAAACTATCACATGTGGGGTATCGATACATGCGGAAAAATACAAGGGAGGCGATAAACTCCAGCCCGACGCCGTGTTTATTTGTCAGCAAGCCAGCTCTAGTGAAATCAAACCGTTAATTGAACGCACAAATTAATTAGCATCGCGATTCCACCACCGCCTAAAAAAACACTGTATATTATTATTCAGAATAAAACAATTATTATTAAACATCTTGGTTTGGTTTCACAAGGTGTAAGACATACAAAGGCAGAAATGTATAATGTTTATCTACAAGATCATGTGGTAAGCCGAAATTTGTTGTCACTTGAGATATAATTATCCAGTCGTATCGTACATCATAGAGAAAATAATTAGAACAATAACAAAAAATATGTTTTTGTAAAATCGTATTAAAATAAGGTCATTTATGCATTAATTTGCGGGCGTAAATAGTGCCTTTTGCGCCCTAAGGCCTAAAAATAATTTGCGGCCGTAAATAATGCCTTTTGCGCCCTAAGGCCTAAAAAAACAGCATCACATTGGCAACCAACAACAATTTGATTTTTGAGAACGAATCGTGCTATTTATTTTACAAAGCTTTATGGTGGATTTTACAAAAAATCTTGTTTGCATTTCGGGCGTGAACGGCGATTTTGGCCCTTTGGCGTTTTATAATCCTTCGGCCCTTCGGGCCTCTGGCTTATAATTCCGCCGCGGGCCAAAATCGCCTCCTTCACGCCCTTAATACAAAAATAGCTATTATGTATGATCGATCAATAGTATGCGGTTTTAGACCTTATATTCAGCCAAGTCTTTTTGGCCCTGTATGTATTAATGAAAACCATAGTTACAAAAGTAATATTCAGCAAAAATAACGGTAATAATTGCCTTGGTTTTATTCACAATAATTTATATAATCTGAATCTCCCTTTTTAAATAAAATTTTGATTGTGCATAAAGTTTTGTATGCACCTCAGTTGTAGCCAGCGTTTTTAGCCATTGTCATGTTATAGCCCCCGTGGCTTTGTACCTCATGCAATAACTTTCATCCCACGGACCAAAGACGCTTATTTTACGTCCTTGATACATAAATAACTATTGATTGCAAATGTAAGATTTATACAAAAACTTATTTAGTCTAAGAATTCAAAAAATCTGCTATTGAATCCATAAATAAATATAAACGAAGCATTATTACAAGATCATTACATGTAAAGTAATGTTAATAACACCAAGCTATTTCAACAAATTTTATTCAAGAATATCACACAATTTTTCAAAAAATTGTAGTAAAACACATCAAGTTATTAACTGAAAAAGAATAAGATTTTAATGTCTTGTTGGACGCACACTACAAAGCTTATGCCAAGACTAACACTCGAAAAACCGGTCTTTTATAATCCAAGTGACTAATAAAATTCATGGGCGACTTGCAGTAACCACAATCGCAGTTTAAAGAGTCTTGTCATATGGGAACTTAGACATCAAATTGAAGAAATAATGCTGATTAAATATGTATAAAATAGCTATAAACTAACTAGATATAAATGCCGCTCAACCTCTGTGTTTATATTCCATTTATTGATTAATTTCAGAAAAAATAACATTGTCTAAGAATGTGTCATATGGACAAGAGCAACGTGCCGAACCATATTGTGCCTATGCTTGAAAACTTTGTGGCAATAAGAACACACCTCTTTCCCAGATTTATTGCATTCTACTCGTACATGCCTCAGTAGTGTACTCATATAGTTGTACTGCTTATTACATCGATCACACGAATACATTTTCCTTTCTAAGAGAGCATTTCTTCCATGTGTTGGATCTAAAATTTTAAAGAAATTAACAACCAACGTACTTAAGGAAAATAACATAAATTTTTTGCAATAAAAGCCATACACAATCAAAAACTACATTGATTAACCAACAGCTTTTAATTAGACGAATTAAATTCACATTCATTAAATTATTAGTATCTCGAGGAAAATATTTGATTCCTGTAATATAGAAACTGTACAAACATGCATAGCTCTTCCATCTTTAAAAAAATCTTAAAATTGCGTTTCCTATTTACCTTATATTATGCAACTGCTTCTGTAATGTAATAATATGGTATTTTGTTGGGATTATCAGGCATGAAAATAACAAAAAAATTGGCCAACACAACGGGAAAATCGGTAGAATATATTTTTAATTACAGGGAGAATACATGTTTTTGACAATATCAGTAGACTTATAAGATAAAAGTTGCATTTGGTGTTGCTGCAGGTGGGTCTTAAGTTGATCTTTTCTTTTAAACATTCTGAAGCATATCGCACATGAAAACTGAGGGTCTTTCCCGCACTCATGATTCACACGCCTACTAAGGGTAGTTTGATTTTTGTAAGTTCTACCGCACTGTTGGCAAGCGAACCGTTGTTTATTGGTGAAGTTATTTCGCCCTGTACCTAAACAATGTGTTATATGTTAGAAAAGCAAACTCATTTATTGGTACCTCTACAACTACAATTTAATAATCATGCACATTACGAAGGTGATCCAATCTAACAACTTTAGGGCGACCTACAAAATCTATCTCAATACTAGTTACGGTTTAATCTAAGTAGAACTTCCTAAAATTTTGCCGTGTCATGAACAAAAAGGGCAGTTTACCTGAATAGAAAATAGTTTTCGCTTTACTGTCAAAGTTCAAAAATGTTTAGTTCATTTCACCTCTTGTAACATCAATCCTGGGACTCACTGTATATATGTATGTATATACGGAGTGTTTTTGAAATACATGTACAACGAAAGACCACAAGTTCCTTGGCTTAAAATAAGTCGAAAAATCTTTGATAGATTTTATTCAGTTTTTGGCTATGCGTTTGTACCAGTAAACTACAGTTTTTCTGGAATAAACCCTAATTTTGAAAATTACAGGGTGTTTAAAAACTTTGTCACAATAAATTATACATCCATATTTTTTAACCCCCTGTATAATCACTACTAATTTTCTCTTCTGGATAGTTACTTTAATTGAGAAGCTATTTTCTCTCTTACAAAATTCTAGTTGGGTAAACGGTTTAGCCACAAAAAAATATTTTCTAAGCCTGAATGTGTAGTTGTAACTTAACACTAGGCTAGTAGGGATTTAGAAAATATTTTTTATGGTTAAACCGTTCACCCAACTAAAATTTTGTAAGAAAAGAAATAGCTTCTAAATTAAAGTAACTATTCAGAAAAAAATTGGTAGTGGTTATACAGGGGGTTAAAAAATTTACAAAAGGTAATCAATTTTAAAGCCCTCCAGCGGCTAAACTAAGCAACTTTGTAAGTTGAGTTAAATCATCATATTTTGGGCCAAGGAACTTGTGGTCTTTCGTTTTACGTGTATTTCAAAAACACCCTGTATATGTATATCAATCACTGATATATATGCTGTCATAAAAACAATATAGCACAGACATAATATCTACTTCAAAAAGAAAATGTAGTCCTGATTTTTGGCACAAATGCTCCTTAGTACTCTAGGAGCGACCATTGAAAAGTCCCTGCCTCTTGGGTGCCGCTATGGTATCAACGAGACCTTTGCAGTAGTTAAAAACATCTTTTGTTCAGATAGTACTTTTTCTGTTTTGAGTACGACAAAACATCATTAAAAAGGTTATTCAGAATCTAACAATATGGTGAAATTTCAGAAATAATGAATGACTTTCAAGAAATCGTGTTTATTAGAAAGAATTGCAAAAATTATTCGTCTCATACACACGGTCTTGTAAAAGTAGGCTAATATTTTTGAACTTTGCAGCGGGCTATACTTTTACATTCTGAACAACTTTTTTATCAACATTTTTCTGTAAGAAGTTACGTGTTAAAAGCCTATTGTATTAACGTTTGTAGTGTACCTACGTTATATATGGCCGTGAATAGACAATCAATTGGAAAAATGCAGTCAAAGCGTATAAAAATTAATATCAGAGTTGCAAGCGTTTTTAAGAAAGAAAAGAGAGTAGAAAAATAATAACAGGTTTTTGTTTTCGAATCGGTGACATGAAAAAAACTTAGCTGTGCATTACAGGTTTCGTGATAAAAATGTGGTGAACCCGGGATTTCTCGTTCTTCGATAATAGTATGTAGATACTAAGGAAGATTGCTTGAGGCAGATTTTGAGAGCAGGTACCATTTTTCAATGGAAAAATAGTTCCAAGTCGTCGACTGATTAGGGAACCATGGAATTCGCTGCATAGTTTATTCGTCATCCTCATATTTTGCCTGACTGCAATGCTATATGTATAGAAATTTATTTATTTACATACAGGGATACAGGGAGTACCACTAAATCACAAAAAAGTTCTAAATTGTAACAAATTAAGGGAAAACTTCAGTATAGCCCACTGGTACATTTTGACATTTACAGAATATACGCAGAAAGGAACCGTTATATCAGCGGTTCTAAAAAAGTGGAAACTATATTTTAAGCCATGGATAAAAAAAATACTCCTCGGGAAATTAAAATAATTGTCTACCATTGGAATAAATCCCATTTTTTACGGTCATACACATAGGGGAATTTTTGTATGGAGTACACACAAATTTTAAACTGCAGCTAACCTAAATTAGCACCTTGACTGCAGCCAAGATTAGATCTGGTGTTAGGCGCTCGTATTCTGCCTCCATTATCTAAACATTTGTAGAACCACCGGCAAACTGAGAATCTCATTATCACGCACATGCACCTAAGCACCAGTGCACTATATTGGAGTTTAGCCCAAATTATGTTGCAATCATAAAACAATAACCAAAATCAAGAGATTATATGAAAATGGTTTTGAAGATAATAGTATATTACATACCAAGCTGCAAAAGTAGCATGTATCATGCGAGTATATTTGAGAAACAAGGCAAAGCAAAGTGACTTAAAATATGGGCGTATGATACACATTCAAGCGAGTTATGTACATACTACCACAAAAAAGACACATTTTTGCAATTTAATGAATAACAGCTTTACTGTAACAACTGACACTGCCAGTAGATTTTCAGTAGTTTTTAGGTTAACATGACATATGCTACAGCAGAAACTCAACTTACTCACAATGTAGGCATTGTAAACGGTCTTAAATGAGAAAATGTTACGAAATGGCTCACGAGTACTTACAACAAAACCTACGAAATTATTGCAGAAGTGTATTAAAGTATCGATGTGGCTGATATAACTCAATTTGGAATCAAGGAT
Organism: Agriotes lineatus; assembly: GCA_940337035.1. Taxonomy (NCBI): domain Eukaryota; kingdom Metazoa; phylum Arthropoda; class Insecta; order Coleoptera; family Elateridae; genus Agriotes; species Agriotes lineatus. The sequence goes on along the minus strand of OW679194.1, from coordinate 184,251,587 downwards.
CACACCCAATTCTCTAATACTTGATACTTTATTTAGCGGCATATTATTGATGATGTAATTAAAACGACTAATGATGGTATTTCGTGTGAAAGTAAGGGTAAGACATTTAGAGAAAGATTAAGATGGAGTTTAATTTTTTGGCAATATTCATAAAAACTATTCAGATTGTCTAGAGTACATTATCGTAATTATTTGATATCATTATAATTTTTTTAGATCGTCTCGAAACAGAAAGAATTTGACAAATTTAAAACATGATTTTGTCATTAATAAATATTAAAAAGAGGAGTGGGCCTAGGGAGAACCTTGGGGCACTCCAGATGTTAAAGGGAATGGGTCGGATGAATATCGTTTTGTGGAAATGAATTGCGATCTACTATACCTTTTCAACTTCAAATTGGGACTAAACAATTTCAAAATGGGAATAAACAATTTCAAATTGGGAATAATCAATTTCAAATTGAGAAAAGCTTTTTGTTAACTGTACTCTTTGGAAAATGACAATTACATGGTTGTGACAGGATACAATTAATTATGGTTAGTTGTTGTTGGTGCTCATAAATCTAATAATATAATAAAAATTTTGTACATTAAGAAAGTGGACGTTGACAATGTAAAGAAGTAGATTCGCGCGTTATACAATAATAATGCAGACTGGAAGCTCTTGCAGATACATTTACTGTCAAGAAATTGACCTATCTATGGGTGAAACAACAACAAGAGAGAGAAGAGAAAAAACGTGGAGGAGAGAAAAGAAGCAAATTACTCTATGAACATCGCTTATTTACGGAAGAGTACATTCAGGAAAATCCTAAAATTACTTTGAAAGAAATCAAGCTAAAAATACAAAACAGCTATCATATTAAGGTATCCATCGAATGTGTCCGGACACAGTCTCCATTATTATTGTATAACGCGCGAATCTGCTTCTTTACATTGTCAACATCCACTTTCTTAATGTAGGAAATTTTTATTATATTATTAGATTAATGCGCACCAGCAACAACTAACAATAATTAATTCTGTTCTCCAACAGCCATGCAATTGTCATTTTCCAAAGAGTACCGTTAACAAAAAGCTTTTATCAATTTGAAATTGATTATTCACAATTTGAAAGTGTTTAGCCCCAATTTGAAGTTGAAAAAATATAGTTACGAAGCAAGCCAACAGAGTAATTCACCGTGCAAACTCATCTACGCAGGCTTGCTGACAATTATGTTGTGACAGATCTTATGAAAAGCCTTGCTAAAATCAGTGTACACGGCATCCACTTGAATAAGAGCATCCATGCTTTTACATATGATTTAATAGAGCGATGGGGCATAAACTCATGTTATCAAAAATGATTTGATTTTTTTGCCTGAATATCATATGCTTGAAAATCAAAATGTCGAAAATTTTGCTGATTATTACACACAACTGTCATATGACTGATATCATCCAATGAGAACAATATGCATTTTTTGAAAATCTACCAATCCCGAACTGATTACCTAATAAACACCCTTGTGCTGATTATCGACTCCGTAGATGGTGTCATAATTAGAAATAAAAATGCGAGAAACAAGCAATTTGGGTTTTTTGGCATTATTAGATGAATTTTAAATCATAATTCCTATATGGATTTTGTGTAATAATCTTCAAAATATAAACACGAGCAACGCTTACGTATAATTTTGCCCGTGCTAAGAGTCACCGTGGATCACAAATTTCGGAACAAGTTGAAACTGATATTCCCTTATAAGGCAGTGCCTGGAATCCCACTTTCCTTATTAACCGAAACAAGATTTAAAAACTTTTCTTTGATTACGAGGCATGCTATTTTCAAGCGATTGAATGCAGTTGTTATAATCAATATTTATAAACCGTTTAGTGTGACACTTTAGTTCACAATAGTAATTTACGATACAAGTGCGTAACGCGAGTGATCGAACATTTTAAGCCCCGCGAGTGACTAAGGATGCTTTACGCACGTGTATCGTACAATATTTTATCTACCATAAAATCTAGAAAACATGGTAAATATAAAAAAATATTTAAATGTAAATTAAGATTACCAGCAACCGGTTGTAATTTTGCGTGTTTTAAAAATTTTAAAACACGTTGCTACTCACAACGTGCCTAATGAAATCTTTTAAACACGTTGCTACTGACGACGTAAACTAATGAAAACATGTTATTAAACAGTCGTTTTACAAACTTAAAACTGCAAACTAAAAGGCAATTTTACACACTGTCATAGATAAAATATGTTATAGAAACGTTTTCCATTTATTCTTAACTTTAATAAGTGAAATAATGTTTTTAGAATAAAAACTTTTTTCCTCTGTTGCTGTGTCCTAGATAAAAGTAGTTATGGAATGCACTAATTGATGTATAACATTTTTATAGATATTAGAACAATGTATTTACTGACCCTCCTCACATAAAAAAATTACAATCTACCAATAACCTTTTCAACACACCTCCAGAGCAATGTAGAAATAACAAAAAATAAGAAGATTTATTCTACTCATATCGTGTAACTACAAGTCATTTTAATATTACTTAATATTAGGTAATAAAATTTGCCACTTTAAAAAAGTAATTTAGTCCATTGTCAAATAAACTTACGCCAGAGTATAGTTGAAGACCTCCAACAATTAAATGTACAGCAAAAAGTAAGAAAAAGGAACCTTTTTTTATTATAATCGAATTGATAATCGAAACTCTACAATGTTTTCATAAACTGTATTCCTTCTACAGACCTGGTTTTACAACAACTGTAATTTCAAAGTTTCTATAAAATGAAATTACAAATTGAACGGAAAATGCATACCATAAAATGGATATCCTACACAAGAGTGTACAAAAAGGTGAATCAACCATTGGCTGCCGAATTAGGTATGTTTTCTAAAAGAGACGATTTTAAAACGTAACTGCAAGTCTCCAAAATGTTCCCATTTACTTCGTGCTTTCTTAAATGCCGTTTCAAGTGCGCTTTCCGTTTGAACTTGAATAAACAATGCTGACACTGAAAGCGAGGTTCCTGGCCACATTCATAGCGCGTATGTCTTGACCAATTGTCTCTTCTGTTATATTTTCTACCGCACATTAAGCACTCGAATAGTTTTGCTCCTAGAAATGAAAGCAAAGATAATGAATTTGACTTTCTAGGAGTGTAATAATAACACGGTTACATACTACAATTCGCTAACATACTCGACACTAGTTGTTTAATCAAAAACGTTAATTAAATGCTATGCAGCCTTTATTATTTAGCTAAATAATATCGTAAAACTTTGCTTACAAATAAATGTTAATACTAATTGTGTACATTTTGAACAGTATTGTATAAATGATTAACTTTCATAATAGAGAGCGATCATGCTTTGAAGTGGCCATAAAGGAATTGAGTTTATTGCCCCCCAGAATTACCAAAGAAAGTGTAGTTGGTAAAACTGCCTTTAAAAAATTGGTTTTTCGTTAATACATTTCATTAATATACACTTAATTTAATTTCAATACAATAATAAACGAATATAAAATGGGAAATTTGTCCTAGCTATAAAATCAAAAGAAAGACAAACATTCTGATGAATTTTTTGAATAATAAACTAAAATATTTAAATATTAAACTGAAATCCTTAAATGCACTTCAAAATTTGATCAGCCTGCACTATTCACTTCAAGTAGAAAAAAATCTATGGCAAACACTTTCGTAAAAGTATTGAATGCTTTCGTAGCAAATGACTTTTTAGATGTTCCCTTCGTTTGCATCGAAACAGGCAAAGGTCACATCGAAATTGTGGCTCTTTTCCACATTCAAGGCGAAGATGTCTACTTAAGGTATTAGCTTTGTTGTACATCTTGTTACAGTTTGGACATTCGAAGCATTTACCATCTAAAAGAAGTTAAAATTAGTAAAAGTGTAAGCAATAATAATACAATAATAAATACTACTAGTCAGATATTGCAGCCACTTTTACTTGCATTATAATGTTTAGTCTTTGACATACAGGGAAATTAGGGACATTATGAAAGGATCAACTACTGCTGTGTACGCATCGAGGTATGCAATTGGTCAGAAATTAACACAATTTGAAATTAATTTGATGTTTGTCATTTCTGACCATGCATTTCACATACCTCTATGCCTACAAGAAATAGTTGATCGTCCAATAATTTTCCAGTGTTTACTTGGCTATGGTCGCCAGCGTGGCCGAGTGGTTAGGGAGCTTAGGCTGCGATGCCAGAGTATGGGGTTCAATCTCCACATCTGGCAATGAGCGGGCGGCCTCCGTAGTCTCTTTACAAATTGGGTATCAAAACCACAATTGTGGAAGTAGGGAAAGTAAGGCGGTCGTCGAAGGCGTGATGCTAACCACATCACCTAGTACGCCATTAACGATGTGCCAGATTGATTGTGTTTTGGAAAGAAATATTTCGGCTATCCTGACTCACCTTGTCTTAGGCCATGTTCCTACATGGAATTAAGTGCCCGAACTTTACTTATTTGGCTATGTCTGATAGTGAGACACACTGTATAAGAAAATTGATGTTTCTCTTAAGGCATGCTGTATAGTGAACTTAGAAATATCTGTTATTAAAACAGCTTCTGATGCTACGACATGTGATATCAGAAATATACAAAAATACTTTATTATAAAGTGTGTTTCATACTTCTATAAATTCCTACAATATTGATATGTTTCAACTGCCATAATTTTCAACACAAACATTCATATAATTGAAGGCGTTTTTCCCTATAGTACAATGTAAGTTATTAGATGAGACTGAAACGGCATGTATGTACGACGGCAACCATTTTGTTGGTATCGGTAGTATTGGTCAATCCCAATAAAAAAATGCCCAAGAGCTGCTTCTAGTAAGTACAAAGGCTGCTCTGTTAATTGCTAGTAGCAGGCCATGGATGCTAATAAAAAAACATTTGCATCATTTGCAGGTTTGCAAATCCTTTGAAACACAAACAAGCATGGTCATAAATAACTTTATGCATTAAAAATGTTATTTACTATCTACAGCACGTCTTGATGTAATCGTTATTGCTAAACTGAATATTTGCTTCTAAAATCGAGTTAAATCCTGCTCTGAGTTTATAAAATTCTTTGAGGTATAGAAAACTTCGTCTTATCGAAATTCGAATTATCGAGAGACTTGTATATGGGAAACTATAGGAATTAGGTTGGCAATGTGAAGTCAATTTGAGTAATCCAGATATTAGATTAGTCAAAGTTCGAGATATGGAAGTTTGACTGTATGATGGAAGTACGTCAGGTGAATATAAGGCTCACTCTGGTGTTCCTCAAGAGTTCAATTTAGGGCCCCTTTTTTATTTAATTTTCATAAATAATTTACCTGATGTACTAGAACATGTTAGCTGTCCCTTATTCGCAGATGATATTAATTGTATATGAATATACAGCCAGGAGACTGGAAAAAAATATAGAAGGATATAACCAATATCTACAATTGGAGCGTTAAAAATAATTTCAATTTTAATATATTGAAATGTTATATAATGTCTTTCACCCATAAACAGTTGGAAATCATATTTGATTACAAAATAAATAATGTAAATGATTTGGGCATAATATGACTTCAAATTAAATTACAAAATTCGTATTGATTACTTTGTGTGTGAATCATTGCGATTATTGGGATTTTTATTCAAGCAATCCAAAATACTGACATTTTCAGAGTACCCGCTAAACCTGTTTGTTTCTCAACTTTATTCTTTGTACGTTCCTTTTATACCAGTATTTCGATTACTGATATATTATATAGATCGGACTATATTGAAAACAATAAAATTATTTTCTTGAAAAGGTCAGTATTGTTCTTATAACTAACAATTACCAGAACAGCCCTCGTACTTATGGTGTGGCATTGTTTATTAGTTATACTCCAAAGACCAATGTCGACAAACACTTTTGCCCTCATGATTGTATTATTGCTCACATTCCAGTTACGACTACGATCATGGTCATTAATCTCACTTTATCTCACCTGATAAGTGGCACTTTTCCAGCTATCTCTTACATCAAGATATAATACATTTGGTAGTTACTCGTTGCAACAGTCCCGTCGTAGATCGCAGATGTAAATCTTTTGTGTCTAACTAAAAGCAGCTGATCAAAAACTTGGGTTAACTATTTTCTGCGACTACTTCTTCTTCTTCTTCCTCTTACATTACGCTAGTGGCCTGTTTATTCTACACAGTTGTGGTTCTATGAGCCCCTCTTAACATGTAAGTCGGATGACTACTTTTCATGTCCAATATCTAAGGAGATCGGCATCTGTGCCTGGTTCTTCATTATTGTCGATCGCTAGGGTTTACTAGATTAAATGATTTATCAATATCGCATTCTATGCCAATTAAATTAACTTTCTGGTAAAATTATAGCTTTCAATGTCTATTAGACCTCTTCCACCTTCTTTTTATTGAAATTATATTTAAAAACTTAAGGTCACTATATCAATAAGGTACCGCCATTAGTGATTTTTTATATCTATCCTTGTCGCACAATTTTCTCCAACTGGGGATAAAAGCACATAACCTAACAGATTCCTCACTTTACAAGTGCCATTACACCAAAAAGAAAATCCCCAAAAAGTAGTGTCTTCCCTATTGCACTTGGGAAATTTGTATTTGTTATCCTTATCTCACAATTTTCTCACATTCTCACGCGAGGAATGGAATGGCGGTACCTTATTGATATAGTGACCTTATAAAAGCTATGTTGTTAACGCCATCTGTTGAAGGCTACTTGTAACCAGCCATAATGGAAATTACTCAGTTATTACGTACAAAGAATAAAAACAGTCTGCGCTAAAAACTCAACCGCAGTGGTTTCATTTTTTAATACTTTTCAGATTAAGTAGATACGCTTTACTATTTATCAAAGATGTAAAAAAAGAAACTGAGTGAGTAAATTTCGAGTTACACAATCAAGTGCTTGTATTTGAATCTGGCCAGCGCAGCTTACATCAGTTGCCAAACGGGCAATGGGTGAATTCTGCAAGCCTGTTTATGCGGTTTAGTGAACATCGGTAAATTTGACTCTAAAAATTGTAATACCTGTAAGTATATGTTTCGTGGTCGAAAACTCACCAATAAAATTGTTTGCATAATAATCAATAATATAATATTCAAGTTGTTTTTCCATTCATTAGGAAAACTAACACAAGTATACATACAACATTGCAGTATGGTAAACTCTTATTTACCAATATAAACTTGTCTCACAGTAAAATAGTCAATCACAAACTCAATATTAAAAAGATTGAGTCTCTTATTCCAAAGTAAAATTTTGCCACGGTTTTCTAACTTCCTTTCTTTTAAACTTAAATGGGAAAATTGTACACAGGAATTAATGATCTTTATCTCACAGAAGACGCATCTGCTTCAGTGAAATTTACTTTTTTATATTTTTGCCGTATTTGAATTGTTTATAATGCAAAAATAATTTTATATTTAAATAAAATAATATCAGAACTAAAACCAAATATGGAATCTACTTGGATTTATTATGAACTGTTGAGGGTCTTAATTGTATTCGTTGCATCTCTTTTCGGTAAGTAACGAAGTATCAGATCACATCTCAACTACTATAAAATCAATAATAATAAACGAAATTACAGTTAAATAATAAATTTATTATAAACAGCATGCTAATTAGGAAACAATTCTTCTCCAAACAATTTGACATGGCGTTGCCCATGACGCATTAGATGCTCCTTTCGCTTGAACCTTTTTAAACACAGCGTGCACTGAAACTGGGGCTCCTTTCCACATTCAAGCCGGACATGCCTAATAAAATTTTCTTTGCGGTTATACATCCGCGAGCATTTTAAGCATTCGAACTTGTTGTCGCTCATTTTATATAAATGGCGATAGTATCCATATCCTGAAACTGAAAAACAATCAATGCCGATTTGGCATTCAAGGCAAAAAATAAATAAAACCGTCACCCAGAGAAAGATATTAAAATAAATTTTTGTTAATATTGCATGAGAACAAAGTAAATTGAAAATTTAAATACATAGTCGCCTTAAGTCCATTTATAATACAATAAATTATATAATACTACAAACAATGTACCTTAATCCAATAAAATAAATTAATCGAATAATATCGCACTAGCATTAGATCAATTTAAGATCCACAGGAATACATAAGAACAACAACATATAATGTTGTCAAGGTCAAGCTAATATGCTTAAGAATTGCACTTTCTAATTGGACTTACAAGTCTATCTATAAACTCAAATTGCCTTACCTCATCGCATGATCACTGCTAAGTTTTCAGATTTTCCAATGCTATTTCAAATTGTTGACAAAGTATTATTAACATTGAATACACCTTAGATATTTGTAGTCTTTGCAAAATTATTTTTTCTTGTATACAATTTCTATTCAGTTTCAGATTGATAATGAATTAATCCAAAGATGTTAATGGGCAACACAGAAGTGGAATAAAGAAGAATGTGAATTATGGTTCTCTGTCATAGTAAAGATTCAACCATGAACAGTTGATTTTGTAATACAAAATAGCGAAGTAAGTCCTTAACAGTTTTTTTAAGCCAAAATATATTCACAAAGATAGAAACATATCCAGCTTTTAATCTACAAAGTGTTCTACAACAACAGATAATTTATCAAAAATATTTCCAAGCATACTAATACTTAAACTAGCATTATATGCAGGACCTGTGAAAATATGTAGGGTATTGGATATGATATAATTAATGGGATATATAAGTTGTGAGCTTAAAGTTAAAAATGCAGGATTTAGATCTTTTTTAGAGTTCAAAATTGTTGAGAAAGACAAACCTATAATTAATAATTACAATTGGTATTCAATTTTCTCCATTTCCAGAAACTATAGCAACACACTCTACTAGATTGGCTATAAAATCTAAAACTGTATACGAATCGGGACAAAATGTTCCAAACTGACAAGATACAGAATGACAAGTAACAAGATATTGTTCTTTAAGGCACGCAAATGAGAGAATGGAAAATATTTACCCCCTTCCCTAGTTCCAACTAAGAAATGTTTACTAATTACTAAAAAATTCAAACCGAATAAATCACTATAAGCTTATTATTTGTGTTAGATGGATTACCTTCACCTGTATGACAACGTTCCAAGAATTTAAAAGTTTTTTGCTGAAAATCGTACGACACTCATTAATGACCAATAGAAAAATTAGTTCACGAGCAGTATCCAAGACAACAAAAAAATTTTTTGGAAATTTTTTGTAGGTAGACATTACTTCTTTTGAGGGTTTGTGTCGTTACGATTTTCTTACCGAATCTCCATTCGAGCATTAATTCATATCCGGAAATTATTTTTCGTGCATTCAACAACGTCCTAATTTGCCCTCGCGTCCCGCTCGGGCAAATTAATACGACGTTGTTGGAACGCACTCAAAAAAAATTCTGGAAAGAATTAATGCTCTTATGAGATTATATGTGAAAATATTATATAGGTAATTTCATATTTGATCTTGGTTTTTATTTTCAATAACTATTTTATATACAGTTTTCCCTTATAGTAACAAATACATATACTTTGCTTTTAAAGATTGCTCGATCTTGTTTGCTTCACTAAGGAATTTTTCGGAGATCTAATCGGCACCATTTCAGGTTCTAAATATGCAGCAACTTTTTATTGCACTAATATTTTAATGAAGCTAAATATTTTCAACATGTCTGTTTGCTACAAAATTTCTGGACTACACTGTATATTCACAAACCAGTCACATTTCAACTCAGAAGACTTTTTATGCAGTCAAAATTTAAAACAGCATACATATCTTTTGAATATTATTTAATTTACAAAATATTAGTATTATTTTACATTTTGTAATTCTGCCTTCCAAATTGTATTAGAAATCATAATTCTAGGCAAGAAAGTGATACCTATATAATATCACGCTTTCCAGAACTGTGCAACTTCAAACCACCTTATGCACCAACACTAAGTGTCTTAAAAGGTGTCCTTTTTGCCTGCCTTGATATGCACACAAATCGCATTTATATTGTGGATCTTTTCCGCAACCGTTTCGAATATGGTTTCGTAAAGATGTGTACCATTTATAGGACTTTTCACAGGTAGTGCACCGGAAACTTTTAACTTCGTTTTTTGGGCCTGGAAAAGAGGAAATCGTTAGCAAATTTCAAAAAGGAATAAAATGTTCAAGCTTTTTAATTCAATCTGCTTTGAGAGCTAATAATGTAGCTTATATAGTCTTACTTACTTAAGCACCTTTTCTCTTATTGAACCAGTTGTAACTGTTAAGAAATTTAAGATATCAAATTTGAAGAAATAAAATGTAGGAAGATACAAATAAAAAATCACCTTTGATCAACCCTAAGGTATAAAAATACATTTATTAAAACGGTGTTGTGCTTCCAAAATAATAAAAAAAACCAGTTCTGAAGATTAAACACACACAGTGTGTCCAAAATGGAAATGCACAGCAGAAAAGTAATAGAAAGGTAACAGAAAGGTAATAAGAAATAGTTTGGTTTCCTTCTCGCAGGTCTTGTTATTACATCTCTCCAGCTGGGCATCGCCCGGTCCCTTTAAAAAAATTTACAAATTTATGAATTGCAGTGAAATCAGTACTAGATATTGAAGTCACTGGTAATCACTCAGGTTTTCTGAGCTTGAACCATAAGATTCCACCAGAGCACCTGTACCAGCACTTTTTCTGGAAAACTGTTTGTTGCAGAAGGTTGGGAAGAATGTACGTTACTAAAGTTGTTATGGAGAATCTTGTAATTGAAAAAATCAACTATTTCGCTTTAGTCGCACAATTTTTTTAAAGTTAACAAAATCTCTACTTTGTACATTCTTATCTTGGATGCATTGTATAATAACAAACATTAACAACATATCTGAATTACTTTACAAATAGTTCTATTTAATCGCTTAATTAACACAAATAGCTAGTACTAAGTAAGTAGTTCTCTACCACGGTACTGTACACTACAATACAAGCGTAACGAACAATATAATATATTAATAACTATAACTTAAGGATATCACAATTTTTCTGACATAAAAAGTTTTTAAATATAGTTATTAAGGTGCCCTTAATTTATATATGATTTCGTGTTTTTGTTCAGGATTGGTTATAGTTAATGTAAAAATACAGAATTTCAGTTGTAGAAATTAACAGGTAGTTAATTCCTTTTTATGTTCTACTTTGATTTATAAAATATTAAAGATAAATTTAAAAAGTCTCTAAAATTATATGACTGAAGTGCATCTTAATACTGTAACTTAATATACCGCCAATATCTAATGTCTTTCCACCAGTGCCTATCTTAAATGATACATAATTTTGTACAACTTGTTGCAGATTGATAAGGAATAAATTGCAAATAGTATGGAGCGGAACCTAAGGGTAGATCTATAAATATACAGAATGCGAGATAGAAACCGACACTTTATTGGAGGTCTTTTGCAGAAACAGTTTTTAAAAGTTAATTCTTAAAGTTCCCAATCTGTCTACATAATGCTGTAATTGGAAAAATCTAATTCTTTCCTTGAAGTCGTTTAATAATATGAAGAAATTAAAAACAGAAACAATAAAGTTACATGTACAAAGACACCCTAATATAGGTTTAAGGTATAGTATTCCAACCAAAAATTGGAAAGCTATTTAAAATCCAGTGCACCATGAAAAGTATAAGTCATGTCTAAGTTGGTTTCATACACTCAGTTAATTATATTCTAATGTCAATCAGCTTTCAAGTAGTGACAGTTCATCTGCAAATTGTACATGTAACTGTTTTGTTAAGGCATTGTAACAATGTGCATGATTTAAGTATGTGCTAGTTGAGTTTTTAAAACCGTATAGTAGCATACAAAATGTTTAAAAACGTATATGTCTTCAAAACTTCCCAATGCATCTGTCAAATTTGAAGGTTATTATTGAAGTGTCACTGAATGACAATCAAACAGTAATTTTATGAATTAAATTACGAAGTGACTTACTGTTCTCAATGCTGGCCTGATTTTTAATAGCTTTCCAATTTCTGGTTAGAATACTATACCTATAGTATATTTATACTACTTAAAATTTTTGTACTCTAATCCTCCCTTTTTGAGTCACAGTTGTGCAAAAGCTAATTGTTTTTTTCCAACACCTACTTATAAAGCTGTTTTTTCTATTAAAATTTCCATGGTAAAATAACTTACTCTTAAAGTTTAAATATTAAAAACCAATGAAATGAGCAAAGTAAATCTACATTTGACGGACAGTTATTGACGGCACATTCTTTTTCATTGAATTTAAAAAAACAATTAAAAAATACAATAATAAATAATAAACAAATTGAATTCTCTGTGTCTCACTTAATTGTACCATTTTTATTAAAAAAATAGTTTGCTAAAGGTAAGTTCCAATTTAGAAAAAGCAAAGGATGCTTATTTTGTTATGATATTTACAAATTGTTTAATTCTAATCTTTTTTTGTTTTATCCACGGTAACTAAATTTGTTTTGCTCATTTCATTGGTTTTTAATATTTAAACTTTAAGTCCATTTTTCTCAATTTTTTTTCAGATGTAACATATTGAAAATGTTATATCATTGAAAACAATATAAAAACTACTACCAAAATCAATAATAAAAAATGTAGGCTGTTATTTTAAAACAAAGTCGATGACGTCATACCATGAAAAACAAATTACATAAGAAATTGAAAATCAGCTGAAAATATTCCTTATGGTCAAAATCGCTACACCCCTTCGAGATTTTTTCATAAAAATGAATATCAATGAAGTAAATTAATTTATCCGTTACTTTATTTCCACACTGTATGTACCTTGCTAACTAGCACACAACCAGCAACCAGTATAATATAACATTTTATCCACAACTTATAACTTCGTCCTACCCATAGAAAACAAGTGACGCTGACAGTAGTTAATAAATTATAAAACACATCTGAAATCAGTATATATGCCATCATAATATATGGGTTATGGATAAAACTTATTTATATAACTAAATGTAGGTATTGGAAAAAAATGTATACGTCACACTTGAATTAAGAGATTTTATCCATCAGGAGACAACTTTAGCTCACAAAGCAAAGCCGAGTAGGCTAATTTCCCCAAATGTCCCTTTATTCACTAGTACCATACATAACTGTTAATTCCTCATCTTATTAATTATGAAGAAAACTGTAGAGTTTCACTTTTTAACCCATGCTTAGCTCGAATATGCAAAGTGAGCTCGTAATTACGTTTTGCTCTATAATTACAGAAACGACAAGAAAACTGTGGAGGAACCCCACACTCAAATTTCAAATGACGTGTTAAAATATGTTTATTTTTATAGTGCCTGTAGCATCTGTTACATTGAAATCGCACTGGCACACGTGTTGTATGTAAAAAGGTCTCTACTTTCCCTTCTCCAACATCTAAAACAAAGAAACAAAATTAAAAAATTAAATAATACTTTAATTCATACGTATACGCAAACAGTCATACTTAATACTAAATAATTGCACTACACCTAACACCTTATTAACACCCTCCTGAACCTGTAAATGTGGCAGAAGCGACATGTCTTCGCAGGTGCGCAGTTAAATTAGATTTTTGATGGAATTTTTTGCTGCATATTTTGCAGAAAAATTTTGCCTCTTGTCCACATTCGTAGCGCAAGTGACTATTTAAATGTCCTCTTCTCTTATAATGTCGTCCACATTTGGCACAGGAAAACAGTTTTTCTGGAAAAACAGACACCATTATCATTGTTCCTTCTTTCATAATATGTAGAACTGCAACTACTGTGTGTATCATGACATACAATTGATGACAATTTCTCAGATCCCTGTAAAACCATGCCATAGACTCCATGTATGTCCATGAATACTCAGAACAAGCCAAGCAAAATTAGATTCTAGGGTACTTAAATGAGGTAAGGCGTACATTGGGGAACATTTCAGTAAAGAAAACTTTTAAATGGTGGCTCCCCAAAATAGTCAAACTCAAGTTACCATAAAAAAAGTATGCACAATGATGTATTCACAATTGCTATTGAGAATAGTCACGAAAATGGAACTGATCTCTTGATACTTTCATTGTCTATACTGTTTCACCATTTAGTAAAGAATAAAAGTAAAACAACTAATCATAATGAATAAGAATATAGACACTTCTTCCCATCATACATAACACATTGAAAGCTTCTTACCCATTAGCAATAGAAACTGTGTGCTTCATGTCTTGTTTTACTTTGTGATGCCAAACGAACATTAATTTCATGTATAATAGTAAAAGCGTATAAGCAACAATTTTAGGAGTGTCTACAGATAAATAATATTTCCAGGAAAACCATTCATTAATGCAGTTGCATTCAAAGATGCAGATCCTTTTCGCTCGTTGGTGAGAGGAGAGAGACAACCGCCCTAATTCAAAAGATGTGCTAAAATACTTGTAGAAAATTCTAGAACTACCACAACTTTCATAGCAAATTGTATAAACTATTCTTCATGAGCATGACATCCACCTCTACAAAGATATGTTTGATGTTCTGTCAATAGCTTTTATACCAAAGTTTTTATTCTAACCTTCAGCCGTTCGATTTGTTTAAAGTTGAAGTGAATTTAATAAAAAAATGTGAATTTCTGTAACAATACTCATACACAATCATTCAGTTTTGTGATAATCAAGTATTTGCTCTAAATAAATATTGCCAAATGTGGTCGCTGGTAAGATACATTAATAGTGTTGTTATTGTCCACCACTTATTTATTTATTTCTAAAAATCACAGTGTTATGAGCAACTAAAAATTCATAAGATCTTTTTTTTGCATACTAATCTAAAAGATCTTTTATACTTTTCCTGCTACAACCACAAAAGCTACCTAGTACAATTTGAACATTGAACGTAATAGATATTTCCTCTGGAGGGAAAGAATTAGACAAATATCAAAAACTTGTATAATATTCAAAAAAAAGTTTATTTACAAATAAATGGCGACAGTCTTAGTAGTATCTACTTGAAATTTTCCTCTTCTTCTTCTTTAAAATAGTGTCCTATTTAGCAGATATTAGGTGGTGACATAACAGAAAACGATACTCAATTTTGATCTTCTGGTACCTAATGCAATTCCATCATTAGACATCTTAGATAGCCTCATGTCATCCATTCTTGTGATATGTTTATTTGATGTTCTTCAACTTGTCCGTGGCCATTTCACTTTCTTATTTCATTGTTTCTTATTTATTTTTTGTGCAATGTTAATTCAGTTAACAGGGTTTTCATCTCAGCTAAACATGTGATTTGTTTAGTGTTTTTGCCTCTGCTCGGGCTACAGGAGATGTTAACATAAAACATGATATTGTACCTCCATAACTATTTAAAATATAGATAAATGTTTACAGACATAATCTATTTAACTTTTGCCTTCTTTAAATTAGTTAAAAACAAATTACCATAAAAAATTTAAACTTTTTATTTTTACATCATTATACTGATTGTGCATGGTATACAAATGATTTATCAAGTTATCTTTCCTCTTACTTTTATATTTGCAATACGAACACTGAAATGAAGGTTGTTTCCCGCATTCATAATTAATATGCCTGGAGAGATTGTACCTTCGATTGTATTTCTTCCCACAACTCCCACAACTGTAAGTAAGTATTTGTCGTGTTGCACTCTTTAAATTGCCCTAAAAAAACATAGTCAGCTTCTTTTGTTAAATATTGATATTTTGTAAGAAGTGGTACAATACCAGTAACTATATAAAGTCTGTCAAAAAATGTATATCACTTTTAATTTAGCCCAAAACTAGTCCAAAACCGCAATTTCAAAATTTTGAATACGTTTATAATGAGCAAACAAATGAAAGAGAACAGGAGCGAACTGCAAAACATAAGAGAGGAATTAAAAACAAACAACAATGAAATAAGAGCTAACAACGAAGAAATGAAAAGACACAGGGAAGAAATACGTGCTTTGAAAGAAGAATTAGTAAAGAAGGAAGTGGAATGGGAAAGAGAAAAGGAAGCACTACGAGGCGAAATAAAGACGTTGGAATTAAAGAATAATAAGGAATGGGCAGACCAGAAGAAATCATTAACCGGAAAAGTGTCAATGCTGGAACAAAAACTGGAAATGATTGAAAAGAACGAGAAAAAATGTAATATAGTGATAAAAGGAACAGGATTCAATAAGAGTGGGAAAGAAATAGAAGTGAAGCAATTCTTCAAGGATAACATCAAAGTAGAAGCAGAAATAAAGAAAATTCGCTCAATTGAAAACCCAAAAGGACTACCGATAACCATTGTAGAGCTGAACAGCTGGGAGAATAAACAAGCCATAATGCAAAATAAAAATAAATTAAGGGGAACTAACATTTACCTAGAGAACGACCTAACCTGGAAGGAGAGACAGATACAAAACAAGCTGAGGAAAATCGCATTTGAGAAAAAAGCCGAGGGAATAAAAACAAAGGTTGGGTACAAAAACATCATAATTGGGGGATGCGACTTATATATGGAACGAAGGGCTGGAAGATGTCGTAGAACAGGCAAAAAACTAAACAACTCTACCGATAAAACAAATACGAAGACGCACATGGCAAAGATAACGGATATGACAAGTAAAAGTGATAAAATGCAAGTAAAGGGGAAAACCAAACAAAATAAAAATACATGGAAAATTGGAACATGGAATGTGAGAGGACTAAACGGGAAGGAACACGAATTAATAGAGAGTTTCGAAAAGTCTAAAATAGAAATATTGGCAATAACTGAGACTAAAAAGAAAGGTACAGGTAGCAACTTAGTAGAAAACGGGCATTTACTGATATATGGAGGAGTAGAAGAAAAACAAAGGGCAAGAGCGGGAGTGGCATGCCTAATAAACAAAAACAAAGTAACGGAGATAAGGAAATGGGAATACATCAATGAAAGGATATTAATGGTGGAAGTAGGAAATGGCGAAGAAATTATAACAGTGATAGTGGCATACGGGCCAAATGAGGATGAAAATCAAACAGAAAAGGATAGTTTCTGGGAAGGATTACAGGAAACCAGTGAAAGGAAAAAGGGAAAACTGATAATAGCAGGAGACCTTAACGCTAGAGTAGGTAGAGAAGCGGGAAAATGGGGAGGCGTAATAGGAAAAAGTGGCGAGGAAAAATTGAACAAAAATGGGAAAAAGCTGCTTGAATTTTGTTTAGATAACAACCTAGTAATATCGAATACCCATTACGACCATAGGGAGATACACAAGTATACAAGAGAAATGGCTAGCAGGGGTGAAAGATCAGTAGTAGATTACATAATTGTAGAACGTGAAAATAGAAGGGAAGTGAAAGATGCGAGAATCAAAAGGGGCTACGAAATAGGTAGCGACCACTACCTACTGGAAGCAGTAATGAAAAAGAGGGACACACCAAAGAGCAACGAGACAAAAACGAAATACATAAAAAAAGAGAAGATCAAAACCCACAGGCTAAGATTGATAGAAATAAGGGAGGAGTACCAAAAGGCCCTAACAGAAGAAATAACCAAAAAGGGGCAGAGCGATAGTAAAAATGTAAATGAAAGATGGGAAAATCTAAAAGGATCGATACTAAAAGTAGCAAGCAAGATATGCGGACACACCAGAGTAGGTACCGGTAAGAAGAGAACGGCGTGGTGGAATGAAGAGGTCCAAAGAGAAACAAGAGAGAAGAAGAAACTCTGGAAAAGATACATACAAAACAAAACCGTAGCAAACTACGAAGACTACAAGAGACAGAGGAGGCTGGTAAAGAAACTAGTACTGGAGGCTAAACAAGAATCGTGGGAAGAATTTGGAAGACTGATGGAAAGAAATAGTAAGGAAAACCAGAAAATGTTCTACAGAGTAATTAAGAATTTCAAGAATAAGCCAGAATACAAATTAAAGCAAGTTAAAAACAATAAAGGGGAGGTACTGATAGAAGAAGATAAGATCATTAACAGGTGGAAAGAATACTTCGAAGAACTTCTAAATCCAGAGGAAAACAGTGAGGTAACAGGGGAAGAGAACGCCAAGGAGAGGGAAAGAGAAAGTATGCCCACAGAAGACGGTATCAATACAACGGAACTAAACGAGGCACTAGAGAGAATGAAGACCGCAAAAGCACCAGGAGTAGATGAGGTAGGACCCGAACTATTAAAATACATGGGAGAAAAGGCCAAAGAAGAATTTCTTACCATCTTAAATTTATGTTGGAGACAGAAAGTGATTCCAGATGAATGGAAGATCGGGGTCATCTTACCCATTTATAAGAAAGGAGATACTAATGAATGCTCAAATTATAGAGGAATCACTTTATTATGCATGGCGTTAAAGGCATATGAAAGAATCCTGGAAAATAAACTGAGGAGAGTAGTCAAAGACCAGCTAGAGAATGTTCAGAGTGGCTTCAGGCCAGGACACAGTGTACAAGACCATACGTTCACACTACAACAATGCAATCGAGAAGAAACTAGCGAAAGACAAGGAAATATATGCCTGCTTCATTGATATGGAAAAAGCCTTTGACACAGTCAGCAGGAACAAAATATGGGAGAGCTTAAGAAACAAAAGAGTAAACGAACACCTAATAGGAGCAATAAAAAGTATTTATGAAGAGACTGTCAACCAAGTAAGAACATGCAACAGGCTATCGAGGAAGTTCTCCACAACAGAGGGAGTTAGACAAGGGAGCGTCCTTAGCCCATTATTATTCATATGTGCGATGGATGATGCAATTAAAGAGTGCCAAACGAGGATGGAGAAATTTGTAGTGGGATACAAGAATCTCCAACCTGTATACCTGGAGACCTGTGCCTTTGCAGATGATATTGTGCTGTTGGCCAACTCGGGGAAAAATCTGGAGAAGAACTTAAAAATATGGACGGAAGTACTGATGACACAAAAGCTTCAATTGAACGTAGAAAAAACAAATACTATGGTAATCAGCAAAAACAAAACACAGGTTAGAGTTACAATCGAAGGAGAAAGCATAGAGCAAGTGGAAACGTACAAATACTTGGGAAGCATAGTAAACAGCGAAGGGAACATAGAAGACGAATTAAATAAAAGAATCCAGTCGGCTAATAGAATCTATTACTCACTACAGAATAAATTCCTCAACCACAAGGAGATAACTAAAAACACAAAGATATCAATATATAAATCCATGTACCTGCCTGTACTACTTTATGGAGGAGAAAACTGGATTTTAACTGATAGACAACAACGAAGATTGCAAGCAGCCGAAATGAAATTCCTTAGAAGAGTGCTAGGGGTAAGAAGGATAGAAAGGAGAAGGAATGTGGATATAAGGAAGGAACTAGGGGTGAAATCAGTAGAAGAAACTCTCAAAGACAAGAAACTGATGTGGTTCGAACATCTAGGAAGAATGGGAGAAGAGAGACAAGCAAAGAAGATATGGGAAGCAAGACCAATAGGAAAGAATCGAAGGGGAAGGCCAAAAGAACTTGGAACAGCTCGGTTGAAGCGATCCTGAAAGAGGCAGGAGAAAATTGGAACGCAGCCAAAGAAAAGGCAAAAAATCGGAAGAAATGGAAAAAATTTGTAAACGGGAGGAAGGTAAACGAAACAAAGAAGGAGAAGACACCTCGACACCCTAGGGTACAAGAGGACGGATTATGTATGTATTATGTATGTATGTTATAATGTATATATCGCTAGTATTTTAAGCAAATCCAAAGACTGATCAATTTATGGTACTATACTGATTAGTATTAAGAAACGTACATAATCATCCCAACACATAGTAAGACTATCTGTGTATAGCGTTTTAACAATTTAGAAAACAAATGATTCAAATTAATAATACATCAAGCAGTTAATTTATATCTAGTTTAAATTTTTACAATATTACTGTAGTTCAAGAAACAAAAAAGTATGTCGCAATAAATTAATAATTGCATGTACCGCATTATTATTACAGCATATATATTTTAAAGAAATGTGTACGATAACGTAAGTTATTATTTTATATTGCTGATTTTGGCAAAGCAGAGGATAACAAATAATAGAACAAAGATTACCAATAGACAGCTGTTCTTAGTTATCCAACAACCTATCTTCATCTAGAGTGCGCCATACTACAGAATCATCGAAAAATGTTGAAGACCACGTGACCACGTAATGTACGCAACCCATGTAAGTAATTTTAGAAAAGTCAACCTGACGAGCTGTAGTGGCATGCCATATATTAGGTGATTAACATATTATAGTAAGCTGCTTAGCAGAAAAGATTTAAAGGTAAGTAACTTAACTCTGAATAGAACTGTTATTGATGCAAAGGAAATCGAGTATTGTAAGTTAGAGAATTAATGCAAAGTGAGAATTCAAAACTAGGTACACCACAAATGTCAGTGCTCAAAAATGTCAAAGATTAGAACTTTAAATTCGCTAAATCTCCAAATGTTACTGGTCATGTGGTTTTTCAGTCTTTTTCGATGTCTCTGTACAATAAATACAAGGACTCTTAATGGCCATACCTATGTGTCCAGCAGTTACTAGCTAGACAATATAAATTCATAGTAACGCAACTTTATGTCGTATCCCACAGTGAGCTTTCAACTTGTCTTTCCTTTTGCACTTATACTGGCAGTAAGGACATTGGAACTGAGGCTCCTTTCCACATTCGTAGTTGATGTGTCTTGTTAAGTTGTATTTCTTATTATACGCCTTTCCACAAGTAAGACATGAATGTAGATCTAAAAATCAAACAAATATTAACGTTCGCAAATACTCGAAACAATAGATTATAAAATCAGTTAAAACAGTTTTTATATGAGTATATCTCTACATTATTAGAATAAAAGCTTACTATATTATAGTGCAAGTTTTCTGAAACTATAATTCGTGTATATTAATATGTTAAGCTCAATCTGTGAAGTTGCTCAGTTCGTGAAATGGGCAAGATTTTGTCTATTCTATGAAATTGACACTACATCTGCCAAATTCGTGTAATAAAAAAAAACCAACATAGCTATTGCACATTTCGTGAAATAGGCAATATTAGTGTTATTAGTTATTATCATTATGTTTAATTCTGCCTATTTTTGTAACTCGATCCGTGGCTTATTTCATGTAATAGGCAAAATTTGCTACTGCCAAATTCATGAATTCGGCAGCCAAATTCATGAATTAAGCAATGCTTTGCCTATTACGTGAATTCAGCAGATACTGTGCCGATTACGCGGAATAAACAAAATTTTGCCCATTTCATAAATCGAGCAATTTCAGATTCGGTGTAACATATATAAGGTGTTCTAAACTTTGGACAACAGTGATGCAAGTGTTTTTAACAGAGTTAAAAAACTCATTTTGGGATATTTAGTCAACGAATATCAACTATTTCTATTAGCTAGTCCAAAATGGAGTTATTAAAATAAATCGAGATAATAAAATACTGTATTTTCTCAATAATATTTAACTAATTGAATCTTATATGCTACACATACTTGAAAAGGCCAGTAGCTTTCAAAGTATGGAGATAAGTCTTAGTGCTTAAAAAGAACAAAAATGTAAATAAAGGACTATATAAAATTAAAGGCAGGACTACTTAGCTATATCACTCCAGTGCACACCACAAACAGTGGTCAAACATCAGATTGCATTACATAATCTTGTTTAACATCTTCATTTCACTTTTAGATTTCCCATAACTTATGTTGCATAGCGCCACACTGTATTGAGATGCCTATTGGCATGGTTAAAAATAAGTGTAAAAGTTACGCAGATACAATTTCAAAATGTCCATCTTGTTCACAGTCACTGCAAACATTAACCAATTCATGTATATTTGCCCTATAAAAAATACCTAGAACGAGACAGGCATGATTTTAGTGTAGTTACTTACATATCTTTTTGGGACAGTAACATATTCAAATTATTTCATATATCTCTAACAATTTTTAAAACTATATGATCAAATGTATAAAATTAATGTTTAGTTGTACAGAGGCCCTTTTTAAAGAAACAAAGATGACAAATATTTCGATAACTATACTTCATTCACCAAATAGAGCCAGTAAAGTCTGCAACCTACGTTACAAATATCAGCTGTAACTCGATCATTAATATGACTTGAGCGAAAATTTCAGGGCGACATGGCTCTTTTGCTGTCTTTATGAATGTCATAATCAATGTGTCATGTCTTTATATACATTAAGTACCATATTTTTTCATCATTGCTTAAAGAGCGCCTATGTCACGCTTTTTAAGGGGCGAATTTATTCTCAGATCAGGATCAGCAGAGTTTCATCACACAATTCTACAATTTCGAGCTTTGCAGAAACAGAAATAGCCCTGAAGGCTTGCTGTGGTACCATTCCAGTGAGAAGACCTTTGCAAATAAACTGGGCTTCAGCACCCATGTAAGAGCGCATCTGCGGAAGGACGCAATTGCTAGGAGGTCCCAATAAAGAGAATACCACATGTGATCACTGTAACCTTTCACGGCCAGGATGTCATCCCATGATCCAAATTTTAATAAAATCATATTAGTAATCAACTTACCGCTGCTATTAGGTTGCACACTATACTGACTCGATTCAATGAATAAAGTATATATTCCTGTACCAAAAGTTTTTCTACACAATTTTTTATACAATAAATATTATATTTCATTATTGTTTTTTATTCCTATTGAATCGTATAATGGGAAAAAGTGTAGATACGTACAAACCAGACTCCAAATGCTAACGCTGCACTTGCATTGACCAATTTATTATATAGTAAATGTATACTTTATATGATTAAGCTCATACAGCGATTGCTCGTACGTAAAATATTATTAATTATTTAAATCAGGGTAATCCGAATGTTATTAGATATTATTTTCTATTTTGATTAGCTGGTTTAATTATCATCCACAATAATAACAAAAGCGATCAGCAAAATTCAAATACACACCATACGTTGTACAACACTTGAACAAACAATAAATTTTAACTGGTCTCCTGGAAATCATTTGAAACATACACAGGACATACCTATGATTTCAAAAAGAAAGTTTGAAGGAAGAAAGTGTAATAGTATATTGCATTGCACGATCTGTAAGTGGTTTAGCTAATAGGCCGAGAAAAAGTTAGAATTACGAGGGCCAAAGGGCCTACTGCTGTTTCTGTTTTTGGGGTCTGTGCCAATAAGGCAATTAATAATCGAATGTCATATAACATCTTTTGCACTATCAACTTTACTTATAAAAATAAAAACACAGTTGAATACTATAAATATTTTTTGCCTAAATAAAGTGCGTGAATATTATTACTTGCCACAGTAACCAAATACCAAATAATTTTTTAACAGTCCTAGGATTGTTATATTTTATAATGAGTCTGTTATTTTGATGTTGGTCTACCAACCAACAGGGACACGGTAAGTTGAACCTTCAGTCTCAGATAACAAACAAAAGTAGATTGGTAGTGTAAAAAAATTATAATCAATGTGCATTATAACATCATATAGTTGTCAAATAATAAATATAACTTCAAAAATTTCACGGCATATTTGAAGAAGTTGTTTTAATCATATTTGTTGTAAACATTGAGGCTTTACAGCAGCTTAAAAATATATAGATTTATTTACTTTACAATACTGCAACGGCAATGTACACATAAAATATAAATACAACAAAATGTAAATTACTGCTAAAGATTCACGTAAAACATTAGGCTTGTTGGGGGTGGGCCTTGCTGAAATGTTTTTGTACATGTACTTTCTGATGCGCTCTGTATGGGCAATGAGAGCAACGAAACATTGGTTCTTTGCCACAGTCGTATCTCAAATGACGATTTAAAGCTGTTTTTGATGAATATCTCTTGTTACACTGAGAGCAGGTAAAGACCTTAGGTTGCAATGACGTACCTAAAATCAAAATATTTTACACCTATGAAATAGTTTTAAAAATACATTTTACATAAGTTTCGGCTTAAAAACAACAAATCGAATTATTACTACTTAAGCTTTCATTACCTTAGACACTACAGTAATAGGTATAAAGAAAAAATAAGGTGTGTATATTGTTACAAATGTTACCACGGATTAATAAAATACTTCTATATAGTTGAAAATCCTTATCTGAGATAGTTTCAACATATGCCTGTAAATAAAAAACACATTGTTCAAAATATTATTATTTTCCTTCTCGTGTCTCTAGATGCACCAATTATATTAATTATTAATACTCTGTTCTTGTTTTGGACAATTGCGGCATAATTTAATAAATTCCCTTGCCAGATTTTATACAAAGTTATAATTAATTGTAAAAATGTTAACCAGAGTTTTTTTAGACCAAAACAAAGCAATTAACTTAATATACCTTAGTACCAAAATGCTCCCCTACTGGGTGTTAATGAAATAGTATATTAAAGTATAAGTGGATATTAAGGTCTTTAAAACACGCGCGATTTTTCGAGCACGACGGCGCAGCCGGAGTGCTCGAAATAGAGCAAGTGTTTTAAAGACCAGTTATCCACGAATACTTTACTCTATTTTTTTTTATTGGTACACTTTGAAATCATAAATACTGGTATTATTACTACAAAAAATGAAAATAAGAACTAATAATGTAAAATGGTTGAATTCGTGATGTGACATCAGTATACCTTTCGTTGTCATGGAAATGAGAAAAATAAAAATTAATTTGCAATCTGTCACATAAGATTAATTGTTGAAACTACAGTTGTTACTGGTTCTATATTGCTTAAAAATGAGTTCTAATATTGATTATTTAAATAGTAAAGCAGAATCGCGGTTAATACCGCAAAAATCAAAAAACGCTCATAAAAAAGAATACGACAAGTTCATCAAATGGATGGAAGAGGAAAAGGTAACAGATATAGATGAACAAGTTGTGCTTCCTTACCTTCAGGCAATGTCGGAGCAGTACAAGGCGTCGACTATGTGGGCTATCCATTCGAAATTGCAAAGTATGTTGAGGATAAACAAAGGGGTCGATATAAAATCATTTGTGAAAGTGCATGCATTCATGAAGGCAATTAGCAAGAATGACGTAGACAAGAAGGCATATGTATTCAAGGAAGACGATTTGCGGAAGTTTTTCACAGATGCACCGGACATTACCTATTTATTTTTGAAGGTGATAGCCAGCCATTTGCGGTATCTTTGGCTCTTGTAGAAGATGTGAATTGTGCGATTTACGCTTACATGACATCAAGGAAGAAGGAAGCGTATTGCTTATAACTATCCGACCATCTAAGAGAGTGAAGGCTCGACGTTTTACTGTTGCTGACAGTGATGCAATTAGTTATGTGCGTTTGGTGAAGCAGTATTTATCATTGCGCCCCCAAAATGTAAGTACAGACCGAGTTTTCTTACGGTATGATAAAGGGAAGTGCACCAATCAAGTGGTTGGTATTAATACATTTGGATCATGTCCCTTGCAAATTGCACGTTATCTTAAATTGGACGGTCCTGAGAAATACACGGGACATGCGTTTCGACGTACGTCCGCTACCATTATGGCGAATAGTGGCATGACGATAGATCAAATCCAACGCAAGTAGGGTGGAAATCGGCAGCTGTGGCGACTGGTTACGTTGAAGAGAGTATTAGCAATAAGAAGAATGTCTCAAACATTATTGGAAGTGCAATCTCATTTACTTCCGAGAATGTTAGCAGTATTAATTTGAACAGCATTTTCTCTGATTTAAAAAACCGAAGTATTAATATTTCAAACAATACCAACTGTACTTTTCACATTCATTTAAAAAAATAAGATTGTTAAATATTTGAATATAGCTTTTAAAACATTTGTCAGTAATATTTTATTTGACGTTACAAGGTACTCCTGTCACATCAATAATTAAAAAGTTGACATTTAGACTTCACGTTTGTCGAGTTGTTGATGTTCCCATGGTAACTTTAAAACACGCGCATTTTTAAAAGTTGGATGTAAACACGCTGAGGCGTAATTTAAATAAGCAAAATATGGTATCAATAAAAAAAAATTTTAGTTCTATATTTGAAAAGTAAACATTTGAATTTGTAAAATCAAGTAGTCTGATTTTGATAGTCAATTTTAATTTAAAAACAATATCAAAACAGCGGTTGTCATAAATGGCTATTATAACTTTCTTGAACTTTTGTTGTTAGTTTTGTGTTGATTATAATGCATTTTCAATTAATCGGAAAATTACTTTCCAAGTTTCTAGTCACAAACAGAAATTAAAAAAATTTCATTAACACCCTGTACTTTTTAAGGGAGCAATTTGGTACTAGGTACCTATAGCTTTGTTTTGACCTAAAAAAGCTTTGGTAAAATTGTACACCTAATTATGCCTCACCGTGTAGAAAAATAAATCAAAAAGTTGCTCATTCTAATATTGAATTAGTTTTTGAGCTATATACAAAAAACAAAGAAATTTCGATTTTGTTATGTTTTTGTTAGAGTACAATAAAAGTAGTTTGACATTATTAGGTCACTTTTTAAAGAAGAATTTAAATTTGGTTTTAGATTGTCATTTGTTTTCATTTTTGAGATATTATTAATATTCTTATTTCAAAATACATGTTAAGCAACACTGGCATAACTTGCCAGTGCAGGAGAGCGTACATTTCTAAGTAATATTTCTTACATTCTAAAGATTTACTTGAGTAGCGAAATTTCAATAACTTCGCTAAAACCGAACTTTAGCAAAAATAACCCAAAATAAATTTCAACCAATATCCTAAGTAGTTGAGAAGCCGGCTAGCGTAGTTGGAAAAGTGCTAGGCCTGTATTAAGCAAGTTCTCGGTTCGAATCCCGCGGAATCCAGAATTTTTGTAGTCTTGGCTATTGGAATCGGGCTCGGTGAGACCATTCACAGTTGGGCATCAAATTAACTGTGCTCTACTCAGAACCACAGATCTAAGCAATAGAGTAACAAGGTCAACACATCACCAAGACACACACCTCACACAATGGTTGTTGCGCAAGCACAAAAGGCACGCTCCAACTTTGTAACTCGAATCCGGGGGCAAGTTGAAGATTGTACTGCCAGACACAAGCGTAGAAAACGCCAGTCTCTACAGCACAAGGTAGAATGGGGTTACCGACAATACATACATACATCCTAAGTAGTTTCTTCGGATAATAAAATTCAAATTCCGTGTAACAAACTATTAATTGCGCAAAAGAATTGTAGCAAGGGCCTTGGAACAACTCAAGGACATCCTCCGAAGAATTCCGACATCTGGGGCTGCTCATTGTGTGGAAAACCAATCAGCTAAAAAAACTTACCACATTCTGAAAGAACAGAGACAATGCGCACCACTATATAAAAAGAGTTTGTAAAGTTGGACTGTGGACCGTGTCTACTATGGTTTAAAAAATTATATAATTGTATACATTTCAATATGAAATTAGTTTGTCAATCCACTCTGTACTCTCATTTATTTACTTGTGAGTGACGAAATAAGCTAAAACGTATGAAATATGTTATTGAAATATAAATAAACAATTTCCATATATAATTATAATTTATTAACTTTCATCAAGATTGTTCGAGAAGATACCCCAGTACCTAAACGTGCAATATTACAACACATATGTCTTAACAAGATACCATAGGATAACAGTAATTCATTGTTTATTGCGAGTTAATCATAAATATATAAAATATAACCATTAGAAATCCAAACTTAACAAGCATAACGTTTTCAAGTACGAATATTTAGACGATGAATACCTTTAACGTTATGTATATATCATAAAAAAATATGATGATCCTCCCTACTTAAAAACTATGCTAAATTTTAACGATATATTTTCTATAACATGCAATATGAGTTTATTATAATGTATGTAACACTAAACCTAACGTGTGCATTGCAGTACTATTTTTGGATTATGTTATTTAATAACTTACGATTGTTAAAAGATTGCCACAAATAAGGCACAATGTTTTAATTCAGGATTATGTCCTGTGGAAGACGATAAATAAAAGCACTCTTGAAAACATGCTCTTTGCGATCTAATATATTCCTGTACTGTAACTTCTAAAATCTAATTCGTTCAAAAAATAACTTTGTAAAAAATTATGGATTTATCCAGGTGTAATTATATTTGAGAACTTCATGATTTTCTAATACCACAAAGATACTCTTATAAGTTTAAAAAAATATATACCTTAATTAACAGTATATAAAACACCATACATATACTTTTTTCACATTTAAAAAGACACAGACTTGTGAATATCAAGCAGTTAAATGGTGTTTTCGAACGTGAACGCCCAAATTACCCTTTTGTTTAGCCCGATAAGGACAAATAGGGCAACGATATCTCGGTTCTTTTCCTCCGCATTCCACCTGTTCATGTCTTCGCATGGTAGATTTCCAACGATAACGTTTTCCACAATGACGACAGACAAATTGAGAATCACTGCTGTATCCTGGACGGACTACTTGATCAGTCAATCTTTTAAACTTTCGCAGAGTATTGCCTCCATTAGGATTTTGATTATCCGTCGTGGGGGATTTTTGAAGAAGTGAAAGCAATACCTCGTTTCCTTCCGGAGGAACGATCGAATCCAAAACCAAAAATTCTGAAATTCGAATAAAATTTGACGTAAAATAATAAAAAAAAAGCCGGGTTAGTAGCATAGCTTAACAAGAATTTTAAAGAGTAAAATAAAGCCCCAAATAAATATGTACAAAACACATAATATGGTATGAGACAGTTAACGTAAAAACTGGTCTTCTTGTCAACATCTTCACGGCTTGAAGCAGCAGGCTGTCCTCTTTTAAGAGATTTAAGCATTAAATGTGGTGTGTTGCAGCACTAAATATTTTTTACTGTATGGTACTTCCAAGAATCAACTCGATCTTTTTATTCAGCAAGCCCGGATCTGTACCACTAGTTATAGCTGCAACTAATAGCACTGTATATTAATCTTCTTCTTTCCTTTTCGTTCATAAAAATTACAACCACCAGAGACGGTTCAACAGCAGAATCTCTGGTTCTAGACCATAAAATCTGGGTTCGATTTGCAGTGACTACAACAACCACCAAAATCTAGTGCCAAATCCACTACAAAAATCTTAAATCCAAAAACTCCACAAAGAGGAGAGGCCGATGCCCTTGCAGTGGGTCGGTGACAAGTGACAATATAAATCAGCAATATCAAATAGGAATCAACAGACTGAAATGATGTTGATAATTATTGCATATGTCACGCCAAACTGAATTTGCCAAACGATATATTAAAATAATTGATATCAAAAGATGGCATATACATTAAAATATAGTATACTCCTCCTAGCGAAAAAATAAGAGTAGAGTATGCAACCCAAATGACATATTACAAAGCTGGTTAGATCAGTATTTTAATAATAAACACTACAGAAATAGATATGGCGGCAATCCTGTAAAAAACGATATTTCTGTCAAGTTTGATATTCTCTGGCTTACCTATGCTTAATAATTTGTGATTGGTTACTTTATTTGTTTGGTTTAGTTCGCTGTTATTTTATTATTCCTGATACTTGTTTTCACATTGTTGTGAAAGTGCTGGTGAAAGTTTTTAATGCTTTTTGAGTTAGCCAAAGTTTCTGTTTGTATCATAACTGAAAAATTATCCAATGTCCATTGAAATTATGTTTAATTATAAAAATCTCTAATTTTTTAATAATTATTATTGATCCAGCCAGCTTTGTATCATGTCATTTAGGTTGCATATTTTACTCTATTTGTTTGCTTCACCGAGTATGCATAGGTGATCATATTGTGTCATAATGCAATTTTAATTGTAATATCTTGATAATAGCCAAGCCATATGTAATTTGCTTTGAACACACAATATAGTAAGTAATTGTCATCGTTGTCACACTCGTTGTTACATCCCCATTACTGTAATATCAGCACTTCCTCTCTGACCACATGGTTGCCAAAGCCACACTGAGAAATCACAATAGAATTGGCACTAGAATTATCTGGCTGTTGGAATCATTGATCATCAACCCCTGATATCCCGGTCTAGAACAGTTATAAATTTCATAAATCACATTTATCCACTCCTACTGCACAATGGCCATGAATTATGATTCATAATTCACAGTTTGCATCCAATCATAAACTTCTATTTTCATTATTCAATAGTTTGCAAATTGCAACCAATCAGAAAATTCTATTTTCATTATTCAATAGGTTGTAGCCAATCACAAAATTCATTCTTATTATTAAATGACTTTTGAGGTTAACAGCTGTCACAAATGTCATAATTCTGAAATATGAACACAAGGCTCATATTGCATAGGAGTAGATAAAATATCGTATTATATTTTCGATTATGGCCATTATTCACTCAGATGACTTGCGCCACGCGCCTTCGGCTTGTGGCGCAAATGTCATCTTCGTGAATAATGGCTGTCATAATCGCTCATATAATAATATACTATTACTCAATTTCTCAATCTAATAATAATTTAAAGACACTTGATGGTTTTTCATGATATAACTAGCTGTACATAATGTTTTGGAATCGAAATTACAAGTTTGTTATTCTTTATCCAGACGCTGAAGTCCTATGTACTTCAAAATATTACAGTGCAAGATGGCCCGCAATGACTACATACTATATTGTCTCTGTTTAACTCTACATGAATAAGTCAGATACTTCAAAAACAAACATTTTAACCTGACAATGCCTCTTACATTTAATACAGTGGAACTCCTGTGGAATATCCTAAAATATTAGAATATAGTAAGAAGAACTATAAAATAGTAACAAACTTATTATAATGAAACACAGTAAAAAATTTAGGTTTACAAATTTATTTAGAACCATTTCACATTATCATGTTTATCATGCAGATGTCTCTGCAAAGTAAATTTAGACACATATTTACAACCACAGATTCCGCAGGTGTATCCTGGTTCCTTTCCACACCGTCTTAAATGCTGCTGCATGTTATATTTGTATTTGTAATCTCTTCCACATTTCTCACAGGAAAAGTTCCATGGGGAAGTTTTGTTACCTAAAAAATCACCGGTTTATAAAGTTAGCAGAATAGCCAACAGCAGCTTTAAAAATTGTATACTCTTTATGCTTTACTATTCCACGGCATTAAAATGTTTTCATTTACATTCAATGGATTCAGAAGCTAGTGACTCGAAAATATCGTTTTCATTCTTTAATTTTGGTATAATACAAAAACCAAATGCGAGAGCACAATTATCTAGCCATCAAAACAAGAAGCAAGGAAAAACTAGAAATCATTGAAATAATTGAAACAGAAGCTAAGAAGAGAGATCTAATAATAAACGAACCAAAAATAAAATACATGAAATGCAAAAGAGGGGGAGAAGATGGACAAACCAAGTTGAAAATGGAAAGTTACGCCTTTGAAAAAGTACAAGAGTCACATAAACAATAGAAACAAGAAAAAGCAAGACATAAGTGCAAGAATACAAAATAGATACAAACTTTTCAATATGTATAAAGCAACTCTGAAAGATAAAAAAATTAGTAAACAAACGAAATTGAGAGTATACAGGACAATGATAAGACCAGCAGTGATCTATGCAGCAGAGATAATCTGGCTGACAAGAAAAGATGAAGAACAACTGAGAATCTTTGAGAAGAAAACACTTAAAATGATATTAGGGCGAAAAAAATTCAAGAAGACGAGTACAGAAGCTGGACGAACTACGAGATAGAAGAAGAAATAGAAGGAAAGGATATAGTAAGGGAAATAAAAGCACAAAGAATAAGGTGGTGGAGACAAATAATGAGGGCAGAAGATGACAACATGATCAAGAGCGTAACGGACTAGAAACCAGGACTCATAAAATCAAGAGGAAAACAAAAAATAGATGGAAAAATGAGGTGTTAGAAGATCTGACCTTAGGAGTTATGAACTGGAGAGAAACAAGCCAACATAGAACAGATTGGAGAGAAATAGTCAGAAAAGCCAAATCAAACAAGAACTTACAACGAAGGTAAATAAAGAAAGGGAGTGCTTAACCCAAAAAAAATCTAACGAGCCCGAAGGCGCCAACGATTCCCAAGGAAATAAAGGCAAATTTAATTAATTCTTAAATTTAGAGTAGAATTTCTTTTGCGTCAAAAATAATTGCTGCCTAATCAGAAATATGGAGCGCTAACATCTTGTAAGGTTGTAGAATGTAAGCTTGTAAGCACAAGTTTTACAGTACCTAATATTAAAAAACGATTAATACCATTATTTTGAGGGAGTATTAAGGATTATACTTATACCAGTTAATGTACATCACGGCATAGGGTATATTTTATTTAAAAACAATATTGTGGGGATATAAACTGGTACAATTTATTTATTTTATCATTATTTTAAAGATAACGATTTTTTCTGCTTCATAGCTTTGATGTGGATAGTGTATATACTCATTGTACTACCTATTTTTTTTTAATTATAGGATGGAGTTACATAATAAAATTACACAATTTTGGTCATATGGTATCTGATTATTGTAAATATTAAAATTTTAATCTTTTTTCTTTACATTAGTAAAAGTAAAAAATAAATAAATAATAATAATTATCCTATTGACTCAACTAGTTAATAACCTAATTATGAAATAAACATTATTAAAATCAATACTGAACTAGGTATAATGCAGGAAAAAAAGCCTAAAATCGCATAAACCTTGAAAAAATTAGTACAAGCAAGGAATTTGGGGAAGATGTTACATTTACCTGGTACGGCCGCCATATTGTAAAATGTCAGGTAATTTTTGGTTTTTTCTCTATAATCCCATAACCGATGCAGATATAACAAAGAGCTTCAAATAAACAATGCAGACCATAATAAAATAAATAATTTTCGTTTTCTAACCCGTATATGCGCCATGTGTAATGATCTCTCATGTGATATTTTAGATCCTAGTTTGAGTCGCTTTTGTAACGCAGCGAGGAGTACTATTTTTGTTTTTGAGTGAACGAGCCATGTCGTCACTATCTTCGGAATTAATGTTATGTTATTTTTCATTTTTTTTTTCTGTAAAAGAACTTTGAGTCCGTCCATACTTGTAATAAAATAAAATAAATAAAATTACAATTTTTTTTTTGAATTATGAGCTGTAGAAAGACATCAGCAGATATAAATATCAGTGAGAATACTGTCGCCACAAATGCAAGCGGGTTTCCTTGCAAATTTTCTGCATACCAAAGCAAAGAAATTTGCACAAGAATACTGTAAACTGTTTGCTATTTCTACATGCGGTTACAGGTTGTTATTGTAACGCAACCTTAGCGCTCTTTCGAAAAAGCAATATTAAAGGTTTATGCCTTATAGAAAAAAAATCTCAAGCTGCGATAAACTTGCATTATTTATTGAGGATAGAAAAAAATCTGAAGCTGCGACAGACTTGCAATATTTATTGACAGACAATATTGTATTCTATGCTGACATTGCAGCTGCAGGAGAGAAATTGTTACAGTGGAACTTCTTCTTAATGAATTTCCGTTTTACAAAATTCTCTATTTAACAAATTTTTTACAGGGATACTGCCGTTCGAACAATTTACCACATGATTTTTGCTCTATTTTACGAAATTAAATTCCGTTTAGCGATTTTTTAAAATCAAATTACAGAAATCCAGAAAGTCTTTGGATATGAAGTAGTTCAAAAGCATATTTACCTGAAAACAAAATTCGCAGAAGAATCAAAATAGCCAAGAGCACGGTTATTAAACTAACAAGAATATGGAAAGACCGAGATATTACTAAAACAACAAAAATGCGCTATCCGCATACCTTGGTATTTTCAGTGTTGTTCTATGCCTCATAAACCTGGACTCTCAAAGCTAAAGACCAAAAAAATGAGATCTGGCATTATCGGAGACTACTTCGCATTTCTTAGACAGAGCGTTGAACTAAAACTTCCATCATAGAAGTGCTAGGCATCAAATAGAGAATTCATACATTTATTAACAAATGTATCCTGAAATATTTTGGGCACATGTCAAGGTGTAGTAATGACACGGAGTTGCCAATGGTCGAAGGGACAGTCAATGGCAGAAGAATCAGAAGATGTTCTCCGCGTCAATGGACAGACATCCTTGAGATGACTGAGACCCCCCTCTATGAGGCAATTCACATGGCAGCTAATCGAGAAGAATGAAAGACAACCATTGTAGTAGCAGTCACCACATCCCAGTCAAAGGATGAAGATTGAGGAGGAGGACGGGCTGAGGTTGGCAGTTAAGCCTTTTACCTACATTCCCCCTTAGCTGAATTTTATTTAGTTATGACTTATGACTAACTTGGACTGAAGACAAAGTAAGCAGTATTTTAGAGTATATTTTGCTCAATATTGGAAAGCATACTTGAAAAGCCATTAGGTTTGGAGGAAAAGTGGTTATAAAAGAAAATGTTTACTTTATTATGGTCTACATTTTTTATTTGAAGCTTTTTTATATCTGCATTGGTTACAGATTATATAGAAAAAATCGTACTACAACTTCGATTTTAGGGTACTGTTTAGTACGTTCAATAAAAAGGTAAATACAACATCTCTACCAAATTCCTTGTTTGTAGGTACTCATTTTTCAAAGTCAAAACCGATTTTTCTTGCACTAGTATGCAATTTCTGATTTATCTATTATCGTTAACCTCGTTTTACCTTTCGGTGTAGAGGCTGGTGCTTTATGTGCTTGCATCAGGCGGTATAATGCTCAACTTGCCCTGGATTCGGTATACAAAGTTGGAGCGCGCCTTTTGTGCTTGCACAGCAACCATTGTGTGAAGTGTGCGCCATGTTGATGTGTTGACCTTGTTACTCTATCGCTTAGGTCTGTGGATCTGAGTAGAACACAGTTAATTTGGAGCATTGAGTTAAGAGTTAAAACCATCTGATAGTCCAAAGCTAAATTGAGAAATTCTAGTGGAGTCGGCACTAGGTTTTTGTGGCCGTTGAAGTCGCTAGGGATCGACCCTAAGTTTACTGGTCTAGAACCATAAGCTCCCCCACTGACCCTAAACTCAGCTAAAGCCTTTTACTCATGCTTTGTCCACTGCTACGCACTAAATGATGGAACACCAAATCTGCCACAATTAGCGTTTTATTTTTGTTAAAAATGCTGGAAATCAAATAAACACATAAATTTCTAGTTGTTTTAATAAAACTATTATTTAATGTGATTATGCATTTTTAATTAATTATTTTCTAAGGTTGGGTGGTCACGTGGTCAGTAGGTATGTAGATTTTGCGCTGGAATTTTGTAGTACATAGTTCTTTCTATTTATTAAGTAAATTAAACACAGTTTCCTTACATTCAAATATTTTACTCAAATGAAGATCATATTTAAATAATTGAATCACCAACACATAAAAAAGTATGGAATTTTCTTAACCATGGATACAAATTTTAATCCCTATACGCTGTTTTCAAGTGTCTCAACGTAACGTGTACCTTCAGATAATTCCTGTGTTTAAAGCCACGATGGCAAAAGCTACATATAAATTTTGGATCAACTCCACATTCGTATTTAATATGCCTCAAAAGATGTCCTTTCTGTTTGTAAGACAAACCACATCTTACACATACATAGCGTCCGTTTTCATCTAATGTGTATGATAAGTTATGCAGACCTGGAAACAATGGTATTAATAGTTAGTAATAAATTTTTCAAAATCTATTTGTTTACTACAGGCTCATAGACAGGTGGAGCAAGAGGCAATCAGTTTACCTTGCAGTCTTCCCCAACGTTCCTGGCTACGGGCCCAACCTAAGTATTCATCAATTTAAGTAAAACTGCTATGATATAAATATTACAACTAAAAAAAAATTAAGATACAAAAATACTGAAAGAGTACAACATATTTTAATGTTCTATCGTTATTTCAATATTATGTTTTGGTTCAAACCACATTTGTTCTCAACCTGTTCTGAGTCTGACTCAATATTTATAGGTATCTAAATCCTCGTTTTAATTAATCAAAATTACTGTCCTTGTTTATAATGTATTGAAATTCGATTGTTCGTAAAAGGGACCTTTTTTTGTAAAATAATGGTGAGGCACTAACATCCCATGACAGAAGCTTGGCCTGCAAGCCTGAAGGTCAGAGCTTCCGTATCCTCGCTATCACACCCGGCTGTCGCGTGTCAAATTCATGACATGTGGTGATGTGGTGAGCATCACGTATTGCAAAATGCTTGGTATAAAAATGAAATTAAAAGATAAGGTTGATTAACTCACTTCAAACACTTAGAAACGTTAGGAACACATTCATTCAAAATCTTCCGTGTTTCCATCTTAGCAATGTCTTATAACAGAATATGAAAATCCTTTACACCACCTAAACAACAAAATAACTTGTGCATTCTTTTATAGATGATAGAACCAGTAACCAAATCACCTGAAGGTATCTAGCATATTCTTCCTTTGCTCATCCAAAGCGTATGTCCATGTCTATGGAGAGAGGTAATCGATTCAGAGCTGTGTTTGAAGTTACAGTCCACTATTTTCTATAAGAGCTAATATACAACATGTATTTATATCTCATTAAAATATTAAAGTTGTACAAATATCAACCTGCTATTGTTAAATTTCGTATTGTTACCTAAAAAATTGTTGCACCTGAGACTTGCGGTGGGTAATGCATGATTACCCTTCTAGAACATTGATACAAAAAATATTTCATAATTGATGACAAAACCTACGAAAATGTAAACTATTGCACCTTTAAGGATTGGAGTTCTCTAAAAAAATATAAGATGTATAAAAAGGACTAAAGGCGTAAGGTGCAAGTGAGAATTCAATTTCAAATCTTAACTGAAATAAATAAGTACAGCACATATGAGGAGCGTTCAAATATAAATTATAATTTAATATTTATTCAAAACAAACACAAAAACTAATGTATATCATGCAATTTTTCTACTCAGTCTCCCTCTCTCTTAATAAACTGGTGCCATCTTTCCGAAAGTTTCTGTATTCCACGAAAAAAAATTCTTTTGGTTACTGTCACACCCATTCTCGAACAATTTTCGATGACTTCATTATTACTACAAGGTATTTTTCTTCTAGAAACTCTTTTAAGGGTCCAAACAAATAAAAAACTGATGCAGCAAGATCCGAAATGTATGGTTTGAATTGTAGTCAGCGTGTGAATAGCGAAATGGGTGTTGAGCATTATCCTGTAAGACACAGATAGAGAACTGGTGTTTTTTTTCAAGTTACCCCTACTGATATTTAATGCAAAAGGAATATCCTTCACTGTAATTCGACGATCGTTTCAAATAAGTGCATTTTACTCTGTCAGAATTCTCTTTTCTTATCAATGTTTTTGGACGGCGAGAATCCGGTTCATTCTCGGCACCTTTGCAGCCATCTTTAAACGCTTTACTCCTTTTGTAAATGCTTATGTCTGATAGTGATTGCGCATCAAACTGTCTTTTAACTCTAACACAAATTTCTTATAGTTTGATATCTTCGGTGATAAGAAATTTACTAATAATGTCCACCTATACAATTAACATTTTTTAATTACTCATTTATTGATATAGTGCTGTTCAACGCCATACTATAGATTGTCGTAAAATAATCCAGCATGTTTTATGATTGCTATATTACAAATTAATTTTGTTACAATCGGTCTGAAAAATATGGCTTGTAGAAGTCATTTGTTAACAAAAAGTTCTTGTCATACAGCTGCTAATAGCAATGGTTTGCAAAATCTTTGCAGACCTCCTTTAAATATTAAACTGGGGCGTTTCATTATTATTTATTTATTATATTATTAATATTAATTTCCAATCGTAGACAAATTTTTGTGTAGCATCTCTATTTGAAAAGTAGGTTTTCAGACCTTGCATTTTGCATGCTCCTGCTGCAAAATTTAGTCGTGGTCTGCCAACTTCTACTTTCAAACAATGGTATACAAATAACTATTTCTATACTCCATACGACAATTGCTAACATGTTGTGGTCAGAAAAAATTAAATTCTACTAATTCCTAAAATTTTACCAAACAATTGATAAATGAGTGAAAAAATAGAGCAGTTTTTGTTAAAACAATGGTTTCTGTAACCCTTGGCCTCAAAACAAATGAGAATACTAAACACATTTACCCTTTGCAAACTTACTACGACATGAAGTATACATTTTTTATGAAATCCTGAACAAAGCTAATGAAACATAAACTAATAAAATACTTACCACTGTGAGTGCAAATTCTGGATTTAAACACAATTAATATGTGAAAATGTGTACACTGCCACCATTGCAATACACGTTTGTCCTTCACTGCCTGGACACTTGGTGATTCATTGACACTTCGCATTGTGCATTTTTGAGTAGCCAGTTCCCGCAGCGCAGCTCCACTATTTCTCACCAATTATACGGAAGCCCCAACGAGAGTATAAAAATACAATACCTGGCCAGTCCAAATCACATTTTAATTTCAGCTTCATCCCGGCATAGTAGCCTGAGGACGAGGAGATGGGAACTGCCAGCCCGACAACTTGAGTCGAGTTTTGCACCAAAAGATGACTACCAGTATTCCAGAACCTTCCTGAAGACCTAAACCTCTTGTCGTGCTGATATTCCGTGACAAGCAACCCTTATCTGCACTCTCTTTTCATCGCAACTGTAATCAAACAAAAGCACAACTTACATGAAAAAGAGGTTCTAGAGACATCGTTGATAAGTGCATTATTACCAATTGCAGCTTGACACTGTAGCAGCATTGTGCATGGAGTTGCCTGTCGACCAGGCGTCTCGGACTGCATTTATTGCAAATTCAGTTTTATTTTAACATTTTGATTGTACCATATGTTACTTATGCAATACATTTGAAGTTTAATAATTGGTTACATGTAATAGCTGGCTACCTTACACCTTAGGGTAAAAAGGTTTTTTGATTATATACAGTGTGGTTCATCTAAGTGTGCAACAAATGGAACATTTCTTTATTAGTTGTACAACCAAAATTTAAATACCGCCAAAAGTTAGTGCACGTTTGAGAACCATATCAGATTCCCTTAGAATGGCTTCAAGTCAAACAGCATACAGGACAGGACAAAAAATATGAAATTCGTTCAAGAATAAAGTTACCTTATTTCAAAAAATATGGCAAAATTTTATTGAGAAAAGTTGTTTAGAATCAAAAGTTATGCTCAAATACAAAGTCAGGGCCTCCTATTCGGATTTTTATTATTTTTTTGGAAAATTTTGTATTAGCCCCGTATTTTCATAAGAATTTGAAATAAATTGTAGGCTTTAATTGTAAGTTTTTTATATGTACATTATTATTAGTACAGCATTTGCCTTGTTAAAAGAATATTTACGAAATTCTAAACTTCTGTTAAATATCGTTGCAACAAACATGAAGTGGATGGTTACCTAAAAAAATATTAATCCAAGTAAATTTTACAAATATGTTTCAAGTTGCTAAAAGTTATTTAAAAGTGATGTGGTTGTAGCTACTTTAAATACATATAAAATCAGAATAATAAAAATAAGTACAATACATTTTCCAAAAAAATTATAAAAATTCGAATAGGAGGCCCTGACTTTGTATTTGAGCATAACTTTTGATTCTAAACAACTTTTCTCAATAAAATTTTGCCATATTTTTTGAAATAAGGTAACTTTATTCTTGAACAAATTTCATATTTTTTGTCCTGTCCTGTATGCTGTTTGACTTGAAGCCATTCTAAGGGAATCTGATATGGTTATCGAACGTGCACTAACTTTTGGCGGTATTTAAAATTTTGATTGTACAACTAATAAAGAAAATTCCCATTTGTTGCACACTAAATGGACCACACCGTATATATGGGTAATAGCTGGTAGTGAACCAGAATTTATTCTAATCTTTTCAGTTTAATTAATCAAACAAGCGTCACATCCTGGTATTCGAGTTACAAGAAAGGCATTTGTAATAAGGAAAATCAATTTAAAAAGCCTGTTTCGTTGCAACACTTTAACCAGTATCAATTTCTAAAATGTCACCTATATATAGCCCTAAATTATCTTCACGATGCTTCTCCTTTTTATATAGTACATTTGTTTGCAGATAATGACAAAGTTATTGATTATGCATTACCATACTCTGTCAGGAATGTAAAAATACTTATAGGGAAGAGAGAAGTGAAACCAAGAGGTCCTTATGAATGAGAGGTGAGCAAAGATAGACACACATCCTATATGAAAGAAGACGAAAGTAAGAACCAAAGTAAAAAATCTTGAAGAGAATAAGTATATGTCATTAAGAATATTGAAATACAGCTATTTAAAGAAAAATGGCGATAAAAACCTTAAGTCATCCTAACAGTTGTATCAATTGTGTAACAAACAAACATTCATTCATTCATTCATAATCTATAGCCTCTTTTACCTTTCGGTGTCGAGGACCATTCATACCTCGCGGAAAGTGCAACGAAGGTAATGTGCCGCACGCGACTTACACTATGCTCCCCCGCATGCAAACATACCACACACACAACAACTTACATCTAACTTAACTAATGAGTTCAAATCCACTGCGGCTCCGAGAAAATTCTCGGCTAACGGCCAGATTTGAACCCATGTCCACCTGGTTGCTAAGCAGACAACAAGCCCACTCAACCTCCGAGGTGGCCAACGAACAAACATACAAAACCAAAGTGCATCAACTGATGTATAATCAATATCATATCTGCTTCTCAAATATAAGTATGTAACCGACGTGATAATACTGCTCTACTTTGAAAGAACAATTGAACTTTTATTCAACGACAATTAATGGATACATTTTGATTAAAAAATATAAATTAAAATATATGTTGCCTGTGTTTCAACTTCGCGTGTGACTGTAGGATGCTTTTATGTTTAAACGCTCGATCACACCAATTACAAGGGAACTTCGTTCTACACCACATTCGTAGGTGATATGTCTTGAGAGGTGGTTCTTGTGCTTGTACGACAAACCGCATCTGAGACAGACAAACCGGCCGACTTCGTTTATCGCATACGAAAATCCATGCAATCCTGCAATGAGACACATTAATTAGGTGTCTAATTCTATAATTAACAACGCATACAAAAACTTAATAGAAGTATGAGCAATCAATAATTCTTTATGTTGATTAAAGTGGCTTCTTACAAATTCATGATCACCATTTATTAAAGTAAGCAAATAATCATTTTTAACATCAATATCTTCTTCCTTCCTTCAGTGCTACAACCGTGGGTGGGTCTTGGCTTGTTCTATTATCCTCTTCCACTCCCTTCTTTCTTCTGTCAATCTCCACCAGTTCATGACTCCCATTATCCTTAGACCTTCTAGTACACAGTCGTACCCCCTAATTTTAGATCTTCCACTAAACATTCTTCCTGCTGGTTGCCACTGTGTTATTACTCGCATTCGCTTTTTTGCACTCATTCATCTTATGTGACCTAGCCATGCTATTCTTTGTACCTTGATGTCTCTTACTATGTTTTTACTTTCTATAATATTATTCAGTTCATCGTTAATTTTGATTCTGTATGTTCCATCCTCATTTCGAGTTGGTCTGTATATTCTCCTTTCGTACATTCTTAATTTTTCTTCTATTTTCTCAATGGATGGCCATGTTTTGCAGCAATGTGATAACTGGCGTTATTATGCTTTGATAAATCCTTAGTTTGCTTTTCTTACTTAGACTCTTTGATGTAAGTAGATACAGCATACAGCATAATAGCTTCTCATACCGGCTTTTGATCTTCTCTGGATCTCTTGTGTCACATCGTTGTTACTGTTCACGTACAAACCTAAATATACAAATTCACAGACATGTTCGAATCTATATTCATTTATTTCCAAATTTTGTAACTATATATTTGTCTGCTTTGTTAATATCATGTATTTTGTCTTCGGAACATTTACCACAAGACCCATTTTCTTGGCTTGGTTTTCCAAGACTAAGAACACGCTTTCTAGCTCATTTTTACTTCCGCTTATTATTACGATGTCGTCTGCGTAACCATTTATTTGTGTCATTTTAGTACAAATGCTTTTTGAAACGTTAATATTTCTGATTATTTTCTCTAGAGTTAGGGTGAATAACAGGACAGACAGAGCATCTTCTTGTTTTACACTGCCATTTATATGGAAGGTATTTATCTCATTTTTGTGTATTAGTACTTTGGCTTGGGAGTCATTAAGCGTCATTTCAACTAATTTTAAAAGCTTATGTAGAATTCCTAGTTCTCGTAGTCCATTATACAACATCACTCATCACATACATTAATATCAAATAAGAAAAATGGTGCAAACTCCTTTGGATACTTCGGCATGCTGCAGTTAGGACAAGTATTGTAAATTTGTGTAAAATGGTTAATGCCAAATGCAATTTTTCATGGTTAAGAAAATATTTTAAAAGTATACAAGTATAAACCAGATCTAAACCCAGACAAGAAATACCTTTGAAGGAAAGATGCAATACGAAGTAATAAAACACAGTAGTCTTCTCCACTTAAATTTATTTTAAATTGGAAAGATGCAAGAAAATAGAACTAGAGCAACACCAAGGAAAAGATGGAAACACATTGTGGAACAAGTTCTCACAATCATAAATGGTCAATTGGAGAAGACAAGCTCAGGATAGGCGAAGATGGAAAATCCATCTAGAGGCATGAGAAGGCAGTGTATGTTTTCTTCAAAGATATATTTCTGTTAAAACAAAAACGACATCTGGCAACATTGAAATATATTCGCACACTCCTCACAATTTCATTCTTAAAATATCGGTGTTATATAACAAATTAAGGATAGTAACATTATCCGTAAAAATATTAATATATTTACAATATAGGATAACTATAAACCATTACAAATATATAGTGTAGTTTTTATAGAGTAATTAGACATCGGAAGGAACCGATATGTCACTGTATTTATTTTGTACATATAGTATAGTATAAATTAGAATATTAACGTATACTATAAGTTAGATCGAAAACTCCAAGAAAAGGAGACATATAACATGAATCTGAAGTCTCATTTTAACTCAGTATCGTATGCCATTTCCAATTATCCTCTATTCAGTATTATAAAATAATAACATTTTGGAAAAACAGGGGTATATTTAACAAATTAATTCAAAATAAAAAGAAACTTGTATAACTTATATTTTAATTACATAAGGCATTTAAAACAAAAATGTTGAGCCCATATCAATGATATTAACAGTTGACTTTTATTAAAATAAGTAACGTAAAGCAATTCTTATATTAGTTTGTTCTGCATTGGTTTTATACTTTTTTCTTCATTTTATCACTAAAACATAATTGCTATGTTTGTTTTACATTGTTAAGTTTTAAATAATTACTGATAATTTACATTCAGAACCAAGTCTGGTTATGTAGACCGATAATGTGGGTCTTCAAGTTTCCTTTCTGTTTTGTTTTAAACGAACACAAATGACACTGAAACTGTGGTGGCTTTCCGCATTCAAATTTTACATGATTCAACAGAGATCTTCTATGTTTGTAGGTGTTCCCGCATGCCATACACATTGTTGTTTTTCGACCTGGAAAGTTAATAACATTTGCATTATAATGTCCAACTGAATGGAAAATTATTACTTCAACTTGCCTCATACTTTAACATACAAAATGCTACTGATAAACATTATTGAAATTATTGAACTGCACTGATTTAAATTGGTACTACATAAATTCAATGTTGTACAAAATAGGAATGTATTAACCCTCAGACTCATTTTTATCCATAATAATAATAATAAACATAAACCTAGATATTACCAGAAATCAGTCCACCCATAAATAAG
This sequence comes from Agriotes lineatus, assembly GCA_940337035.1. NCBI lineage: Eukaryota > Metazoa > Arthropoda > Insecta > Coleoptera > Elateridae > Agriotes > Agriotes lineatus. The sequence continues at coordinate 184,207,805 of OW679194.1, read as the reverse complement.
ATATAATTATAAATAATTTGTTCTTATGCATTTAATAATTAATTATATTCTTTAACTTAATACATTAGTAACACATTTACCTTTAAAAATTCATCAAACGACTCCAGAACAATTAATTTCGGATTTTAATGTGGTAAATCTGCTTCATGCCATTAGAAATGTCTAACCCATTGTAAGCTGTTTACAAGGACTATTCTGTTAGTTATTAGTTATATATATATATATATATATATATATATAAACCTTTTAAAGAAAATAACTTTATTGTTTTTTGAAATATTTCTCCTTAGCCATAATAAATTTGTTCATTCGTTGAAACCATTCCTTGCCCGCTATCGATCATGTAAGTCAGCCTTAGTAACAAAACGTGTAAGTCAGTGATTATATTTGTTTGCTGCTTTCCCTTGATAACGGAACTTAATATTATTATTAAGTTCCTAGGATAATATAATTAACAACGCCAGATGCAGACTTAAACGTTTTGTTTATAATTGTAAGTGTTTATGCGACATGCAACACCCACAGGTAATGCGACTGACAAAAATTAATCCTGGTGACAGGTGACAAACCAAACGACTTTTAAGAAAATCTAGGAAAATTTCGATAAGCAGCAGGAAAAATATAATAAGATAACTCGGAATGTATCGCCTATTAACATTTTCGGCAGGTAACAAGCCGCGGCTTCGCCTTGGCTTGTATTTGCCTACCTGAAATGTTAATAGGTCCTTACATTCCTTGTTAGTTAAATAGCTATTGTTGTTACTGGCAACCCTGGTCTGCTACTAACAATTAGTAGAACAGCCCTTGTAAAAATAAACTAGAACTCGGTTTTAGAACATTACACTTGCGAATAGAAATATGTGAGAATAGTTTTATTCAATTTACAATATTATACTAAATCGTAAAATTAGTTATATTATGCCGAAGATGAAGATGTCTTTTAAAATTCCCCTTTTGGAAGCTCTTATATGAACATAAAGTACAGCGAAACTGGGGCTCCTTTCTGCATTCGTATTTCAGATGCTTATAAACGGACGCATTGCATTTGTACTTTTTCCCGCAATTTTTACAACAGTACAATAATTCTTCAGAGGGGTGGTTACCTAAAAACAACGTAAAATATCAGGATGCTCATACGTATCGAAAATCAATTATGAATACACGACAGAAAGTTCCATTGCCACATTGAACCTCAACTTTTATACTTATCCGAGGTCGCACACTAGCATTTCATAAGAACCACACTATGCAAAAATACGAAAAACACATCATGTTTATTAGTATGATTGCGCTGGTACGGTATGGTACTTTTATGTAGAGATATGTGTGGTTAACACAAATTTAAAACAATAATAAAAAGAACGACAATAAAATTTGCTGAATTCTGACGACTGCGTCTGGAATTCAATGTAGCATAATAAAGATGCGTCTAGATACAATTGAAGTGTTATAATGTTTGTGACTTCGTTTACAGTTCAAAATATCAATAACGTAAGATCCTTCTGTCATTCATAGTCGACATAAGACTATCAGTTGTCATCTCCGCATAGCAACCGCAACTGTGATACGTAAATGACAACTACGTCTTGTGATATGTGAGGCCTTTGCAAAAAATAGACTGTATAATCACCCTTCCATGGAAAGTATTTAAATACCACTAAAAAACGTGTTGTGTAGCAAATAATATAGAATGACCAACAGCACTAATAAAGCAACTTCTACCCTGCATACAGCATCTATAAAACTTGCATCCCTACTGTTTATGAGTACTATTTTATTATAGTATTACAAATTTATTATTACAATTATTACAAAATTTAAATATTTTCTTTTAAGTACTTTTAAAACTTTGTTAACTGCCCATAAGCTTATTATACTGGATGGTCACATTAAACATACATTACAAATACATAAGGTAATTTGAGGATATACCAGTCTAATGTGGTAATTATAAAGATCAAATTTAATTATGGCTTTTGTTATTAGGAAACGGATAGACGATACGAACACTATTATGTTCTACAAACCAATCGCGACTTTTACGATCGAATTTGTAACAAACGATGGTTACATTCTGTTTTTTTTTCTGAACAGTAAAAGCCACATAAACCTTATTTATATATCTCTATACACACAACAGAAATTATCCAATTGAATCGTATCAGTCACCAGTGGCTTATATTACATAAAATGCCATCTTAACGATACCCTGTCCGTTTTTGCTACATTACATTCTTAATTTTTAAACTTTTGTTGCCCTAACTGTTGCAGATCAACTCATCGTTGCATAACATTTGGATACTTATATTACTTTACTGGTATTTCATCTATTTGATTCCTTCAAATAGAGAAAAAACATTCAGACATAGACAAAGAAGAGTAACGTGGATGCAATATATTTCTAAATTCAACAATCTACACAGTTCATCAAAATAATTCAAAAACACTTCTTTACTTAGATTGTCGAGTAAATCAATGAAAATATAAATGAGTTTGTATGCAATTCTACAAGTCATACCATTGTAATTAGTTTTAATTAAATGACTGTGGTACCAGTTATTTTTTATGGGAGATTTCGCAATTTTTTCATCAGCAGTTAACGCACTAGATTCCGTAAAGTATCTATTTTTAACTAGACTAATCCCAACGGTTTAAATTTTAGAAAGTAACTACATCCCACAAATTTAAATAAAACACAATGACACCAGACATATCACCAAATCCTATTTTGAGACATCACATGTCAGGCATTACTAACTACATTACTAAGTAATAATAAATCAATATGAAATTACACTTGAATCAAACCTTTGCACTGTTTTTCTAAAAGCAATAAATAATGTTTAGTTTCATCAATTTACCGTGTTGAATTTCTTCATTCTTGATAAGGAAGTATTTTTAAGCACTTGTTTATTATAGTAGGCATCATTTTAAATTCATAAATATTATTAGGAAAAAGTTAATTATCCACCAAAGATATCTTAAACTCTAGACTTTATTCTTAGGAATGCAGGCGCTAAAGTCTTTATGTTTATGAAATAGATGTTGCTTGATGTTTCCTTTAGTTTTGCATTTATAAGGACAATCAGGTACCGGACAGGAAAATTGTGGTTCTTTTCCGCATTCGTATTTCTTATGGGAATATAGAGATGTTGGATACATGTATGACCTCCCACAGACATCACAAGGAAAAAACCTTAGATTCCGCTGCATATTTTCCAAAAATGGAAAGAAACCTACAAACAATCGGTATTAATTAAGTTATATTGCCTACACGTGGAAAAATGTTAAATAAAACATTCCTTTAGCAACCGTCTATGTACAAGTCAACTTATATGTCAAAATTAGTAAACACCATTATTACTTTTGAGTTCTGTAAAAAAATTCCAGTATCCTCTTTAGATAGATATACGAAATAATATTGCGCAGTTTTCATAAAAGAATTGAGGTATTTCTTTGCACATTCCATATTGTTTTCTTAATTATTTTTTATACAATTTTGATGAAAATGTTTCTTACAGATTAATGGTTAATAATTTCTTGTCTACAGAATAAAATCATATAATCAATTACTACTACCGAAGAATTGAACTTACTGTAACACATTTCATAGTGATTTGAAATTATGGCTGTTAGAGGAAAACAAATAGAAAACAAACTACGCAATACAATAAAAAGTTTTGAATTGTCAATTTAATTAAGGAAATCAACATTTAACTAAAATACGACACCATGAAAATGCAATTGTTCGAAATCCAGTTTGTATTTATTGCTAATATGTATAAATAATACTTTAGTAGATAAAAAGATACAAAGAAAGAATCATTCTCATGACAATATTTACTTGCAAAAAAAATTGGAAAAGTACCAGTAGGTACATTTGCAGCATATTTAAGTATGTTTTTTAACTACATGTTGCTTTAAGTTTCCTTTAGTTTTCGATCTGTAGTCACACACGATGCAAGCAAACTGAGGGTCTTTTCCGCATTCGTACTTTTTATGCTGCAGTAATCCCCGACGCCATCTGTAGGTTCTGTGACAAGCGTCACACTTAAACGGTTTACCATCCCACCACAACTGATTATGCTCATACGTGATTCCTAAAAGTAAATATGATAAAACATACACCGTAGCTTCAGAATTGGAGAAAAAATGTGCATCACAACGATATAACTAATTTATCTACATAAATGCAACCAAATATTATCTGTAAAGATATAATGTGGATACTGCAATCGCTGACAAAAAAAAATTAATATCAACTCCAATTAAATTAAATATTTATCTGTGATTAAACAAAAATAACCGACTTCATATTACCTTATGTAGAAGAATGTGGCTCAGTGGTAAAACCTTCTAGGTTCTAGAACTGAAAGTCCAGGTTCAATCCCCAGTGACTTCAACGACTAAGAAAATCTAGTGCTGACACCACTACAATTTCTTCATCCAGATTTGTTAATTTAAAGACTAAAGACGATTGATTGGAGATGAAGTATAGATACTACTCTTTCTGTGTCCGAATGTGTAAAAAGATTCTAGGTGCTAAGCTTTGCCCAAATGTGCAGTTTCTAGAAGATGGGACAATCACATGTTGTACCAAAGAAGATAATAACATAACCTCTGACGACGCATTTTACGATGCACTGGAAGACTTTATAAATAACGGTAGTAAAGTGGACAGTCAAATTGTGAAATATATAATTAAACAAAAAGATGTACTGATAGCTGAGTTACGGGATAAGATTGATCTACTTCGTAAACAGCTGCAGTTCGTAAATTACAAAATGGAACCAACAAATTGTGACGTCAATGTTCAAAATTCCCTGCCTGTTCCAAAACCGAAGATGCAAGGCAACCAGCCATACTCAAAAATCGTGAAACGGCCTGCCGATGGTGATAATATTGCTCAGGACAACATAAATAAGCGCAAAAACTCTGATACTAGTGAAGGTAAATCGCAAGCCAATCCAATATCTAAAAGTGACGTTAAAAACGCTATCACGCGCGCACAACAGCAAAAGTGTGATCGGTACATCAACCTGGATATAAAAGAAGACGAAGGAAACGTACAAAAAGTTGAAGAATGGACGCGCGTTTAAAACAATACTCAAACATAAACGCAAATCGCAAGTTATCGTAGGTAGCAATAATTCAGTTACCACCAGTGGCAACGTTTCATTGAAAGGTGTTCCCAAAAAAGTTAGCTTGCACGTGTATAGAATTGACCCAAGTGTAACATTGAAGATAATGGAGGATTTTCTGAAACCCCATTTCCAGGAGGTGTTTTGTGAGAAATTAACCCCCAAACACCCCCAGTTATATTCGTCCTTCAAGGTAACTATTAATAGTGACGATCTGCAACAAGCGGTGAATGCAGAACTGTGGCCAAAAAATGCGCGGGTGAGCCGTTTTTTCGAGATCCGCAGGAAGACCCAGGTGGATATATAACAACTGACGTGTCGATCAACTACAAGGATACAGGGGTGCTCGTAAAAGCCCTTTATTTTAACGTGCAATGCCTGACAAACAAAAAATCTGAATTTGAGGTAATTCTAAATAGATTAAAACCTAATATTATCTGTATAGCGGAGCACTGGATACCATCTGGTGGTGCAATTCATCTAGACAATTATTACATAGCAGCCCAGTTCTGCCGCAAAGAACATATACATGGTGGAGTTTCCATTTACATAACACGAAATTGGACAAATGCTGCAAGTGAAATAAAATATATCAGTAAGTTTAACAGTGAAATAAACTTTGAGTGTGTTGGTGTTGAGTGTGGAGAATCGGAGAATGCAGTCTGTATTTTATCCATATACAGATCACCAGCTGGAAGCTTTGAAATAATGATGGAAAAGTTACAATTAGTATTTAACTATGTTTTTAAAAAATATAAAAAAATCATAATGACCGGCGATCTTAATATTGATTCGATCACAGACAGTGTAAACAAAGACATGTATGACTTATTTCATAGTTACAGCTTGAAATCTTATGTCAATGAGCAACCAACGCGAATAACAAAATCCAGTCAATCCTCTATTGATTATGTGGTATCTAGTGCAGATGTAAATCTTAACATAGAACTTATCGACCTAGAAATGTCAGATCATAGGGCAGTTATGTTATCAATTCCGTTAAAGGGTAGTATAGGTAAACTAAATAAGGCTAACAAAAGTTGTAAGCTGATAAGGAACCTAAACGATGAAAATGTGGCCAAACTTAGGCACTTGCTAGAGATAACTCACTTGGGGTCGGTTTACAGCAATAACAATGTTGATGAAGCTTTTATCAAATTTATTGAATTGTTTAGTATTTGTTTTGAGAACGCATGTCCAGAGAAAAAAATAATAATTAATAATAATAATAAAAATGCAAAAAAAGCATGGATCACCAATGAGATTATCTCAGAAAGCGCTAGATTAAAAAATTTACATGTAATGCGCAAATTAATGAAATGCGATGCCATCGACGCATGTTATCGCCAGTGTCGGAGTAATTATAGGAAATTACTTAAAAGAGCCAAAGTAAATTACAATAATAATCTGATTTCCACATCAAGTAACAAATCCAAAGCAATGTGGGGTATTGTAAACAAAAATTTAGGGAAGAAAGAGGCTCCTCATATTAATAAAATTAATAAAATCGTGGTTGATAACGCAGAAATTAGTATACCACATCAAATTGCAAACAATTTCGGAAAACACTTTTCCGAAAACGTTAAAAATAAATTAGATTCTCATTTTGACAGTTTGTCAACAAACTGTACTAGTTGTGTAGTTAATGATTGTTCAATGAGTTTCTGGGGCATTACCAAAATTGAAATTGTAACAGCAATTGGCAGTTTAAAAAATAAAAAGTCGTGTGCTGCCGATAATATAAGCAACGCTATTATTAAACGTATTATGGCACCTCTACTGAACCCTTTGGTATACTTATTTAATTTATGTATAGGAAACGGTCAATTTCCGAATTGTTTAAAAACAAGTATAATAACTCCGGTCCTGAAAAAAAGGGATCCCGAAGTAATATCAAATTACAGAGCAATTTCTATAATTTCTACCATCTCAAAAATTTTTGAAAAAATTATAGTCGATCGCTTAAGAGGTTTCTTGAATAAATATAAAATTTTATCGCCTAATCAACACGGGTTTACGGTAGGTAAATCGACTGAAACGACATGCTTTGACCTTCTAAATTGTATATGCAAAGCTTTGGACAACAACGAATACGTTGTAGGATTATATTTTGACCTTTCCTGTGTGTTTGATTCCCTTGACCATGGCTTTCTTAATGAAAAGCTGGATCATTTGGGAATCAGGGGCATAGTTAGGAATTTTATTATGTCATATCTGTCTGGTCGTAGTATGACTGTCAAGGTCGGTGACTGTCAATCTGAACAATTCTCTGTAGATATAGGAATTCCCCAAGGGTCGGTATTGGGGCCCCTTATTTATGTACTTTTTGTAAATGATATAGAACTCCATATCAATTCAGATCAGCTGATATTATATGCAGATGATACGACTTTCATACTCACAGCAAAAACTATCAAAGAATTGCAGCTTAAAGTAAATAATGCGATTCTTAAATTTTCAACTTGGTGTAAACGAAATAATCTAATTGTAAATATAGAAAAAACATCTTGTTTACACTTTCATAAGCAAAGAGTATTGCCCGATCTGAGTTTTCATTGTGATAATGTAGTTATAGCCGCTACTCGTACCTGCAAATTTTTGGGAGTGACGTTGGATGATAAGCGGATCATTTTTAATTTGCAACCGCGAGCCTCTTTGCGTGGTATCTTTAAAAGTAAAGGAATTTTAACCGTAACTGCTTTACTTATTTATAAAGCTGCAGTATTTTATATCAATAATAAAAGCAAATTTATTATCAATAGTAATATAACAAGGGCGAGACATACTTACCGATAATTTTGCACACGCCAAGGGTCGAGTGCTGGTTGCAATGAAAACTGTTCCGAGGGCTTGCCCGAGGGCAGTTTTCTAAGGGCAACCAGCACGATGACTCTTGGCAAGGGCAAAATTATATGTAAGTGTGTTGCCCCGCGTTTATATTTTGAAGATTATTACACAAAACCTGTATACGAATTATGATTTAAAATTGATCTAATAATGCCAAATTGCTTGTTTCTTGCATTTCTATTTGTAATTATGACACCATCCACGAAGTCGATAATCGTCCCTAGGGAGCTTATTGCTTGGTAAGCAGCCCACGGGCGCTTATCAGCTAATCAGTTCGGGATTGGTCGATTTTCAAAAAATGCATGATTCTCATTGGATGATATCAGTCATGTGACAGTTGTGTGTAATAATCAATAACAGTTTACACCGGTACCCTACCAGTAAGTGTAATAACATACATGTGGGGGTTTACAAAACGACAAGCTATGCAAAATCTCCTGTGCACACATGTACTACAATAATTAATAACTTGCCATCTGACATTAAAAATTGTAGTCCGAGAGAATTTAAAGGCAGATTAAAGAAATTCTTAGTTTCTAAAAGCCATTATTCTTTAAAAGAATTTATTCAGAAAGAATGTTAAGGTGTGGTTGCTTTTGCAAAATTTGCGCTTGAAGTGGTGTGCCTAGAATCCACAGCTATATTTATATATATATATACTTATTCTCCTGAGTCTTATTATACTGTATTGTATAGTATTTTATTGTGTTTTTAGTATGTTAAAATAGTAAGTGCCTATATGTATAGATTTGTACGTCTTTCTATAATAATGATATGATATTATGAATTTTTATAAATTAAATTACGACTCCATTCATGTGTAATTACAGTACATGACAAAAGGACAAATAAATATTATTATTATTATTATTATTATTATCATAACAAAATGCAAAGAAAAGTACTCATCACACTATCTACGGATATCATAAAACATACCATCTTGAGTACGAGTTTTGGATGCTTCTAAAATTCTTTTCATGTATTTTTATTAATGCTGATAGCAATGCCTATCTTTAAACATTTATTGATGAAAAATAACGCAAAATTGTGTTATTCGATTAGGCCACCACTGTCTCGACTGTGTACTCGCGTAAGTATAACTGCTCAATTTTTCAGATACAAAAAGTGAAATTCTTTTAAAAAACCATTCAAATATATAGGATGTTATTTAAAAAGTATGTTATATAGTAGTATTCTGATCTCAGTGGGCCCTTATTCCTCAACCGTATTATCATATGTAAAACATTTGGAACAGAGTCTTAATAAATTACCTGCACAATGACAATCTTTTATACATTTATGTATTTGATGCCAAACTAGACCTCAGTACTTAGTGAAAGTTGTATTGCAGGTGACACCTCTATGTTGATTCTGCTAATTATCTTCTGAGTTCATATATTTAAAAAAGTACAGGTAAAAGCATTTATCCTTTTTAGAAGTGATAATTGATGTAGTTTATCTGCAGCCATAAAAACATAAACAGCAACGTGTACTTTTTAACAAAAAATCACTTTCTTTCAACTACAAGAATTGGAATAAGGAAGATCTATAGTAATGGATGCGAGATTTTCAGCTTCAACTTTGAAAATAAGTATTAGAAATAAATCATCTGAGTACAAACGGTCGACACATTTATTGCAATAATTTTTGAGTCAACATATACAATAACAGGTAGCTTTATAACAAAGTGAGATACTTTAGAGTTTAGACAGACAAGTGCTTTTTAACAATGTGCTGCTTAAGATTTTCCTTTCTTTTAGATTTGTAGTTGCAGTACAATTCTGAGCAAACAAACTGTGGTTCCTTCCCACATTCGTATTTTTGATGTTGTACTAATCCTTGACGACGTTTGTAGCTTCTGCAGCACAGACCACATCTATATTGCCTTTCGCTATCAGCCACTGATGCATAACCTAAAATTTGCAAGGTTTAGAAAAGGGGAGGTCTATATGCATAATCTGTAACCAGACCACAATTAATCCATGTCATACTGGGAGCTGTACATGCGCTCAGTTTTCACAGAACTAAAAAATTCTTTCAAATAAATACAGAACACGTAAAATACTAAAATCCAAATCAAACAAGCATCGTAGTGTTTTATTTACAAGGCTCGTTCAACTAAAGCACGTTTGGAGCATATGAAAATTTTATTTTGTTATTATAATTTTTAAAACAAGGCCATTATCGTTAAGGCATAACTTCCACTGCTTACAGGTTATTGCCGACATTCTTTCAACACTTTTTGATTAAACATATCTTACAGTAAAATTTCCCAACAGGCCCAACAATGCTTGCAGTTTTTGCTACGTGGCAGGTATTTGTGCATCCTTTTCCATGTAAAAAATGCTTATGCTACTCAACTACCACTACTTCTCCGTAAACAAGAGGCTTTCCCATGCATTTTTTGAACTATAAACCCTCCTGCAATTAAAAATTTAATCGTAGCTCCCCTGCCCTGTTTAAATGGCGAATTCGTATTCAACAACGTCTTGTAAAATATTTTTTAAAACGTGATGTCAAAAACTATGATGCAAAAATAAATAATATACCTAAATACATTTGTTTAATTTCCATGGTATTGATTTATTTTCCCATTATTCCCCTAAGGGTTTTAATGTATTCATTCCAGGCCATTCTGTCTTCTGCTATCCTCTTCAGTTACTAGCTACTCTTCCCAGTTTCTGCCTCCACAGTACCTCACCAGAACATCCTTGGTCACTCTTTTTTTCTTTTGCCCTGTGTGTTCCACTCTAGGACTTCCCTTAGAGGTTGCTCCATGAATCTTCTTGCAAATTGTCTCGACTAGCCATACTTGCGCTTTCTAATTTCAATGCTAACTCCCTGTTGTCCAGTTCTTCGCAAAAGTTCAGCATTACTAATTATATTAGGAAACCAGATTTGTTAAATATGCATTAAACATTTGTATATAAATGTCTGCAATCCAAGATGAATTTTTTGCGTTATGAACCATGTCACACCCGTGCAATAAAACCAGTTTCACTGAGGACATTACAACTCCATATATTTCTCATTTGGGAAAACACACGTCTGGCTGTGGCACATCTTTTATTTTCTTTTGTATATCCCGTTCCGTGCCACCGTCTTCCGTTAGTCCACATCCCAGATGCATAAAGTTGTTCACATTGTGGATTTTTTTGTCTTCTAATTCTATTTGGTGTATTTACAGTCATACTGTTTATGCTCAATAGTTTTGTTTTATCCATATTAATTCGGAGCCCAGCCTGATCCTTTTTCAGGGACTACCATGTTTTCCAGTACCACCCGGATTGCCTCTCTCTCTCTACCACGCTCATAGTCAATAAATAAAATATGTAATGGTAACTGGAACTCTTGCAATTTATTGTTCTATAATAATCTTGAGTGTATTTACATTGTCTACATAGGTACAACCTGTCCTAAACCCTACTTGTTGATTCCTTAAGTACATCTCTGTATGTTCTAGCATTCAGTCAGTTGGTCATATCCAGGTGCTTTTTTGCATATAATACTTCGTATTACTCTTGTTATCTTTTTGCTTAGTTGAGGAGTTAGTCTTTATACAAGGTGATTCAAAAATGGTGCATTTCCTCTGGAGGGGTTGTTCAGGAGTGCTAGCAGAGTATGAAAAAAATCACAAAAAAAATTTTTACAATCATTCCTCTGAAATATTAACAGCAGAAGATGCATTTTGAAATAAGCTATTTACCAACATTTTAAAAAATTCAACGTTTGAATCGAAGATTATTATTGTTATTAAACATCCCAATTCAAAAAACTGACAGTTTCATCAAATTTACCTAAAATTTTAGTTTTCAAAATTTAATTTTTTGATGCCTATAGTTTTAAAATGGAACTGGCAACAATGCTTGAGCTAGGCTCTCTTGTACCGGGTGATTATAAATACCTTTCCATCAAGTTTCCCTTGAAATATTTGTTAATTTTGAATATGTTGGTGACTCTGTAAGTCTATGTCAAATTCGAGGTTAGCAGGTTAGGTTTTGCGTCAGTGTGTGTCAAAACTGATGCAAAACCTAAGCTGCTAACCTCGAATTTGACATAGACTTAGGGCCGGTTGCAGAAAGCAATGTTAAGTCTCGTGTTAGCTAACGCGACGTCAAAGTGAACAAAAACGAATCAAATCTCAAATGCTTATGGTAACTAATACATTAGTAAACAAAATTTGATGCGTTTTTGTTCACTTTGACGCAATGTTAGCTAACACCAGACTTAACATTGCTTTCTGCAACCGGCCCTTACAGTGCCACCAACATATTCCAATTTGACAAATATTTCAACGGGAACTTGATGGAAAAGCATTTATAATAACCTGTTATTTTGTTTAAGTAGCTTTAGATTGGTCAATTACATTTTGAAAGTCAGTTACGAATATGTAGATATGATCCTGGTTGTGGGGGAGTACCACAATAATGTCGCTGAGGCTGTTCGTGTTTATGCAGAAAGATTTCCGAACAGAAAACATCTTGATCCAAATGTAATAAACTGTCTCCTGCAAAGGAGCAGAGACACTGGGCAATTGGCTTTATTGCCAAATACAGATCGAGGCTGACCACGAAATGTGCGAAATCCAAACATGGAAAAAGCAGTTTCAAATGTTGTAACAGAAGATCCTACCAGAAGTACAAGAAGCATTACAGAAGAACTGGGGTTGTTGCAAAGTTCCGTACATCGAGTAATTGCTGACGAAGGATTACACCCTTATCACTACACAAAAATTCAGGCGCTCTTACCCGACGACTTTCAGTTAAGGAGCAAGTTTTGTAATTGGTTGTCGGGACAAAATGAAAATGACCCAAATTTTATTTCTCGCATTTTATGGACGGATGAGGCAAATTTTAGTAGGGATGGTTTCTTTAATTCTCGCAACTCTCATGTTTATGCCTTTGAAAATCCTCATGCAGCAGTTGTAAACCACCATCATCAAAGGTTCAGCGTGAATGTGTGGGTTGGAATACTTGGTACCCACCTACTGGGACCAGTCATTTTACCTCGTCAACTAAACGGTGAAAATTTTTTAAATTTCTTGCAAACTGAGCTACAAGAACTTTTATATAATTTGCCACTTGCAGCTATCAGAAACATGTGGGTCCAAATGAATGGAGCACCAGCTTATTTTGTTGCTCCAGTTAGAGAGTGGTTGGATGGAAAATTTAATCAGCGATGGATTGCATGAAATGGCCCTGTTGGGTGGCCACCGAGATACCCTGATTTGATGCCGCTAGATTTTTTCTGTTTGGGACACGTTAAAACAAGCGTTTATCAAACTCCGGTCCATAACGTGCAAGATCTCATTCTTCGTATTCAAGGTGCCGCTCAAACTGTTAATGTTGGTATGCTCTAGAGAGTTCAAGTGGACATATTAAGGCGAGCACAAACTTGTTTGCTAGTGAATAGTTAAAACTTTGAACAACTTTTTTAAACCATTTTGCTTTAGAATTTATCTTGATTTTCCTCCATGTCTTTATTATGAATTATTTATTAAAATTGTGTATTGATTCATTGATTTATTAATTTCTTTAGAATTTTACAAACAGAAGATACCTACCTAATTACCTACCTAAAACCTGATTACAAAGCTTATCCGATTTCGTTAGCCAAATAAACCAAATGCCCAATTATTTAGCCTATGCTTAATGGATCACCGTGGTTTCGAAATAACAATAATGAATGACACCTAGTCTACATGATTTAGTAACATACTTAGATGAGACGTTGCCAAATTTAAGATTCAGTTTTTTTTAATATCTGAACTTAGAAGAGGCATTTATTTTTTCTGTGATTTTTTCCGAACTCCGAAGTGTTCTCTAGCAACCTCTTCAAAGGAAATGCCCTATTTTTGAATCACCCTGTATTCAAATTCCTTATTTTGTTGTGTAACAGCACTTGTATTTTGTTGCTTGTATTGTTCATAGTTTTCCTTGTTCTTCCTATCTCATTAACTGTTGTTCAACTGATGTTATTAAATTTCCATATTTGTCATTTATGGGTTTGTCGAGTTTTGTTTGTCTTTCAAATAGTTCAGTAATCATTTTAAACAGTACTTTACTATTTCCCGTGTCTGCAGCTTGTTGTGAGACTGCAGTTACTGCCTCCATGTGGCGATATTTGTCACCTTTTATATTTCTCTCTATTCCATTACTAGTTACCCTCTATTGTTCTTGTATTTGTTTTCTTTTGTGTCCGATCATACCAATCATAATACTCTTGATATAAACGTGTTTCAGTCAAATCAGTGTGGTAGTTTCAATAGCATTTGCTGAATTTATATACAATAAACTTTACTTAGCGTGTCTGTACTAAATACTTATTGTTAACAATGCTATAAGTTTCTGTTTTCTCCAATAATAATTTTGAAAAAAATTTGTTTTATTACGTCATGAATTCTATAACAGCTAGAGCACCGAAAATTTCAGCACAAATAATTATTTTTTAAGAATCCCATTGTAAAACATATCAAAGTTTTATTTCAAAAGGGAAAACATGTCGAGTGTTTTTGAAGTATTTTGGAAGAAGTGGCGCTACTATTTCAAATTCAGATTTTTAATATCTCTAACTGGTGCGGTATTTTGCTTGCTTACAAAAAGTTATGTTTAACTAACTAATTTTCTATGAAACAATTTGCCAGCCCTTTAATACTTTTCTTCTTTTTCTTGGTCATTGTTCGATTTCGAACCGATATATTGATTGAAAGACATCTTCTGCCGTCTTTCGTTAACCTTCCCTTGGATGATGAGTTTGTCAATACCATCTCGTCTGATGACGTAGCCAAAAAACTTAAATGCGTATTTGTCTTTGAAGAAATAAAATTAGAAGTGTCAATCCTTAGTGTTTTTAGAATGCTATTCGTTCTTCTTGCTTCTGCTATATGTCATCTCAAAAGCCCCGATTTGCCTGAGGCATGCAGCGTTTAGAGTCCAAGATGCTAAGCCATAAGTGGAGATGGGAAAAACTAGCACTTCGACTAGCCTTTGTTTTATTGTCTTGCTAATTGATGGTCTTTCCATATTGTTACCAATCAACATAATGCATTCTTAGCCATATCGATTTTCTTTCTATTTTGCCTTTACAGTATCCCCTATTAACACCGAGGTAGAATATGTCTTCTTTGAGGTCTGATATATGTATGAATACGGTGGAATGGACGTGGCAGTACATTTTGTCTGTCAACGATCATTAGGCAGCACTTTGATCGGTTTAGTTTTACAGCGGTTTCTTCGGTGAAAATGTCAATGTAATGAAGGTATTCTGCCATTTCTGATTCGTGAGTTTTTATGCTCATAATCATATAAATAACGATTAAACTGTTCGAACCAGTCAAACATTAATGTTGCCATTATTCATGATTTAACTACAAAATATGTACTGGTATTCGTAATACCGGCTTTTACGTGGCTGTAATTACACGTAAGTTCTACGATACTATCAGTACCTGAAAAATACAAAATCTTTTAAGTGTACTTGAAATAGTACATATATTTCATATAAACATTACACATACTGAAATAACATTAAAAAAGTGAATGTTTAAATTGACATCAATAATAACCAGTAAATTAATGTAATGATATTTTACAAATGTTTATATTTACACTGAACGCTGTCACATAATGAACCATTAGTTTTGGAGTTAATAAATCTTATTGCTTCATAAATATACCGAAAGTATTAAAAACTATTTAAATGGTCTGTTGGAATAATAAGGGCCGGTTGCAGAAAGCAATGTTAAGTCTGGTGTTAGCTAACGTCGCGTCAAAGTGAACAAAATCGCATCAAATTTTGTTTACTAATGTATTAGTTACCATAAGCATTTGAGATTTGATTCGTTTTTGTTCACTTTGACGTCGCGTTAGCTAACACCAGACTTAACATTGCTTTCTGCAACCGGCCCTAAGTGTTACACAGCTGCAAGTTTGACCAATGCTAAAAAATCGTGACAACATAATTCAAGGATTTGAACATAAGCATCAATTGTAGGAAAAACAATTAAATAAATTTCAGCTTTGGAAAATATTCAATTTGTACGCTACCTACCACAGTAAGCAGAAATTAATGTCATATTTTTATTAGATTAAACATGTTTCCTACTCAAACATGAGAGTAGCTAACTTCAACCTTACGTATCACACAGAAACAACAGTACATATTGCATATTCCTTTTAAATCACAAGTCCTAGTTCATATGCCTATTAATTATATGTTGTTTTAGGTTTCCTCTTCTTTTTGATCTGAAACCGCAGCCTTGAATGGAGCAAACAAATTGGGGATCTACTCCGCATTCATACTTTTTGTGTTGATTTAAACCATGCCGATGTGTGTAAGATCTACTGCAGGTATCGCATCTATATCTTTTAAAGATTCTGCGTCGCAATACCTGACGACCTGCAAAAATGAATAATAAAAATTACGAAATGGTTCAATGTACAACTTGGCAATTTCTGAAGCATTGCTGCTACTGTTACTTATTATTTGTTTATATTCAAATGGAAGCAGCAAATTCTGGATATTTTCAACAATACTAATAACATAAATCTAAGTTTGTATGTATTCCAGTTTACACAGTTTCTTGATTTTTAAGAAGTATCTAATGTCTATCCGGTGAGAGCTTGCAGTGGTGGGCCTAGATTTAGCGAGCCCAATTTACGGAACGTTGTAAAGAGCATATTGTGTGTTGCTACTAGGGTTGCCGTTAAAAACCTAACTCAAAGTTGTAAATTACGAGATGTCACTTTGACGTTCGTCATCCCAAATATTTAACTTTAATTCTAGCACCCTGTGCATATAAGACACTCTTGTTGCCCATATGGGACATATTCACAAATTTCTATAAAGAAACTGATGCATAACTGACACTAACGGCTTCTTTTTATGACATTAAATAGTTATCGTTTTCACCACGAAATTAGCAGGAATATGCAGGTAGAAGTTTTTTCCTGCTGTAAATCTGCCCACCATCTAAACTGTAAACTCTCGCTGGATAGACGTTAGATACCTTTTAGAACTGTAACACTCTATAACGGTGATTAATAGTGTCTACATGATATAGCTAGCCTGCTTACACTCTCTCCCTAGTAGCATTAACTTCTAGTTATGAGTACATAGCTATTAATTATATTAAAAACCGTTCTACACAAACCAGATTTATAAAATTGAGAAAAGATACATATCTTTTATTTGAAATATTCGATATCAATATTACATATCCGATAACTTGACAACATAAAATACGATTAAATATAAAAACATTTACAAAGAGCTATTGATTATTAAAATAAAATAAATAGATCAGTTCTTTACACATGTGGGTTAGCGATACTAAAAACATCTAAATCAATACCTACTCTACCTTATAATAGTATAAGTATTACGTAACAAGAGTTGTAAATGGCATATTACGCACGACTGGAAAAGTTGCGCACGAACCACGTAGCGATAAGTGCAGTGATTCCAGGAGTGCATAGGTGCTTAACAACTCGAGTTGTGTACTATACTTTTTCTACGACCACACTTATTTCGTTAAATGAAAAAGAAATGTTTTATTGACTGTGAAATCATTACGGTCACACAACCTTAAAAATTAGGCGGCTACAATCACATCTCTGCACCACTTCGTACAAACAACAACTATAAAATAAACGTAACTATAGTAACCAAAGCGAAAAAGCATTGTTACTACCAACATAATAAGTCACTAAATCCCTGCTGGTGCGTTCGACCCACTTTACGCACGCTCTGCGTAAATACACGCTTATGCAACTTGGAAGTTGAACAATTTTGATCACTTACAGTAGTGGTCGTAGAAAAAATATTTTATATCTTGTGGATAGCATGCAGAAAATGAAAAAAGCAGAGAAGATCTTGTATATAAAAATGTTTTGCTTTTTAAATTAGGCTTTCAGAAAGGAAACAAAAAACTATATCGGCTCATGAAATAACGTAAATTTCTATGAGCTGCTATAATTGTTATTAAATATATTTTATGATCGTCACCACACAATTTGCTTCTGATTTGCTAATAGCTGTTTTAAGAAAATTCTCAATTTCCATCAATTTGTAAAGAGTTGACGTTTTCCCTCTGAAATTTAAACACTTACAAAGTATCAGCAGCATTATATTTGCTCTTAAAATATACATTAATTTTATGAAATTGTCGTAAGTGTGATTTTAGGTTCCCTTTCAATTTGGCTCTATAGTTGCATCCATTCTCAGGACACTTGAACTGAGGTTCTTTGTTGCATTCGTATTTTAAATGGGACAATAACGAGCTCTTGTATACGTACTTCTTCCGGCATAAATGACATTCATGAATTTTCGGCATATCCGATTCAGGGTTACATAAATCTGAAATTAATACATTTTACAATAAATAATTATAATAAAATCCAAATAATAAATTTGTAAACATAAAAAGAAATACCTTACTCAGTATTTCATTCATCACCGGTCTTCATAAATGCGAGTTCGGCGAAGATAACGAAGTAACAACCTTCATCAAGTTCTATACATTCGCCTATGTAAAACATTTTTTACCAAAGGCTTTACAATTGTTACCACGTTACTGCGCATTTTAATATGATACTGTACATACCAAAACTCTTACTGTGCTTTCTGCTTCTATTAAGATCATGTTATTGTTTTTAGATCAACGGTTGGTGTAATAAATACGTTTAAAATAGAAACATTTGACTAACAGTTACTTTTATTTCAATATTTCTTACGAGTACATGATTTTAGGTCGATACGATGTATTTAAATCTAACTTTAAATTCTTCAACTCGATTAGGATGATGCGATGCAACGTGACAATGCAAATTATGTTTTTGCTTAACCTTGTACGGACAAAACAGACACTGAAACGATGCCTCCTTCCCACATACGTATCTTTCGTGTCTTCTTCTGTTGTTGATATGAGAGAAATTTCTTCCACATTTGGCACACATGTTCAGATCTCTTCTAGATGATACAAAAATAACATCTACAACAGATAGAAAGCGTAGAAAATACACTCTAAATTAACTAAGTCAAGATATTTCTAACTAAATTCTAATAACTAGTTTATCATTAATTATAAGTTAAAATACTTTAAAAAACAAGATTTGCTTCAGTATGAAAGCCCACTACCGTTAGAAAAATAAATAATATGCCGAGTGCAATATGTGCATATATGCAATAATTTTGCCTCCTATCCCTTGTACAGGTAATGTATACTTAACACGAAAAATAATGCAATAATACAATTTTTAAAAGTGGTGCCTTTTCTTTGCGACATTCTTTAGAATAGATCCATTAGAAAGTGCATTCAATGTCGCTAATACATTATATTATTACGATAGCAATGAAACATATCACTCATCTACAATCCCACTTGTCTTACTTCATCGAGTCTCTGGAAGCTCGTTAGTGCAATGAGAAATTTATGGTATGGTCAAAAGAACTACAAGATTGCTGTGGCAATACAAAAGGAAAATCGAACTCTACGACGGTATTCAGAATCATAATTTCCAGGAACAAATAGTAAATAGAAATAAACACAATATAATTTTCTGTATTTCAATCTCCATGATTCAAGTGCATTGAACAAAATTGCATTTTTAATGAATTAAATTATCATTCAGTTCTCCCAGCACGGATATGTGTTTATTTTAGAACTACTAAATATTTAAACACTTCTTTAAGCAACGACTAAATTTAATAAAACATAAGGAAATAGTCACCGAACTTTATTCTTATACAACATATATTATTATTTTTTATGAGTTTTTGTCTTTTACAACAATTTACCGAAAAATTTGGGTAATTTAACTCTGTACTACATTTATATTTCATTAAATTATTTTTTCATGATTAAAGATACTCATTTTGCTTCTTGGGAAGTTACCCATTGACAATCTCCAAAAAATAAAATTCTATCTTGATAAACTACTGTACTCTTCCAGGAAAGCTGTTCTCTATTCAACACTATAGAATGCTAACCGATATTTAAATTATGCATTCTGATAACGTGTGATTGCAAATGAACTTTCTGCCTGCACTTTTTGGGACAGAAGGAACACTGAAATTGTGGTTCGACACCACACTCAAAAAGGATATGACGCTTTAAAGAATTCTTGCACTTGTAAAGCTTGCTACAAACGCTGCAAAAATGCTGAAATGGTGAAGTACCTGAAAATTAATCCACTTTAGAAATGTATACACTTTTGCAAATACCTAAAGATAACTAATCTCAACAAATTTAAGTGAATATTTCCCTTATTTCATTTCTCTGTTATGTTTTAGTAACCAAAATTAAGAAAATATAGAGTTTTGTTATACTTTTATTGTACCTACCATTATTTTCACCTTCTCTAAATGAGACTGCAGTCAAAACTTTCCTAAAGAGACAAAAATGCCAATATTCGAACTATACGCAGAGAGCTAGAATCTCATGCTGACAACAACTCTAGATACTGTTTCAAAGTCACCATGCTAATTTGTAGATTCAAACCAAGAACGTGGCTAGCCAAAGTTACTACTTGAAGCAATAGTTACTGACTTGGACAATTCTGAAAATTTATATGAAATGGCTTCATTCATCGGTACTTTAAATGTGAACTCGACATTCTCATGTCTTAAGTAGGAGCTGCTGTACGTAAACCGAAAGCTAATAAGGCTATGGGTATGGGCTTAATACCAGCTGAAATTTTAAAACGCACGAGATCAAAGGGCTTGAAGATACTGCATACAATGCCAGCAAATATCGAAAACTGCAATACAGCCGACCGATTAAAAAAACTTTGATTTTTATCCATAAGAAGGGTTTCACAAACGACTAAGTATTTGCGCCTTCTTGACCCGATTTTTCATGTGAGTAAAGTTCTATTATCATTATCCAAACTTGCACAAAACACTACCTCACCTGGAAAATAAAAGTGCATAGAAAACACGAACAAAATACTACATGCTTGCATAGATATGTTTCGTCGACTATAGCAAGCATTTGATAATCTGAAATGAGACAAGTTCGGAGTGTTTAACTTACAGTTCTACGAAGGTAATCCTTTTCTAGGAGAAGTCGATAAATCCATCATTCTGTGTAATGTCTATAGCAAATTTTATAATGAGAAAAAGTGGCATACAATGGAGGTTTAATAGTACAGGATAAATAGTCCAATATCAGTTAAAATCCCTTAAAACAAAGTATAAAGCTAAAAATTGATGAACCTTATAGATTTGAGAGTACGCTGATTCTGAATATGTAGTGTTGCAGTTGGCGTGGGATGGGGGGGGATGCATAAAAAAAGTTGGCCAAATCCTCACATGAACTTAGACTCGAGCAAAAATTGGTATAGAGCGAGATTTTAGATGAAATCTCAAATAACAGCAACAAAACATGTGCAACGCAAAAAATAAAAAACTAATTAAAGAAACACCTTTTTTATTATAGATGACTGTAATAAGTCCCCAACCTCATTTTCAAGACGGCGTGAATTAATATTCAGCAGTCTTCCTATGACGTGCGTTTATTTTTAATAAGCTTTTGTTGGGTATCCTTATAGCATAAATGCGTCTTATACCTTTCTGGGTGTGTGTGTCACGTATTCGTAGGCACCAATCGAGAGCCTTTAGTCTTCAATCGGCCCTGTCGTCACCGCGTGCTTCATAGTGCAACGGTAAGCCAAGTATGCTGAGGCAGCTTTTCTTTAGGTAAACAGGTAAAACATCAGACTAGCAATCAGATTGCTCATGGCTATGGTACCCGAGTCAAATTCATACCGATTACATTTGCTTCTTTGTGAATTAACATAATTCATGTTGCTTATTAAATATCGCTTAAAAACATTTCTTTCCGTATCTTACTGATTTACTTAGAATTCAATTTAAAAATGCAGATTATTTTTAGAGTAAAAAAAAGCTAATATGCACACATTCTGGTTATATATTTTATTCTTAATTTTTTAAAATAAAATGTTACCTGCAAAAAGTAACTATACAATTATTACCAATGATAGCGGCTACATCCCACGCGCGCAAGTGCAACAACACTACAGATTCTCATTCAGTAGGTCATACAGTACATTCACAACAATTTTGGATTTATGTTTTGTTTTTAAGTCAGTTAGGCTAAATGCCCTGTGCTATAACTATTGATGGTTCAAAAATAATGAATCGTAGATTTGCACATTGATATCACCCTGGATGCTGCAAACAAGCATTAAACATCTACCTTCCTAAATATATTCCGTGGGGTTAATGTTGTCTACGGTCTCGTTACTAATTAGTACACTAAAAACCAAAATTATGATAAAGGAGAAAAACAACAATCCACATTAATCAAAGCATCAATTCACGCCTGGTTGTAAATAGAATAATACTTGGAAGCTCTGATTACAACAATTGCGAACAGGTTGGATACAACAAGGCAGAATGGCGATGACTCAGCTGACCGAAATATTAAAAACTATATTGAAGAAAACACAAAACTTGAGTTGTTAATTCGCCAATGTTCTTCTTCATATTTTTATATGCCGCCTGAACCATGATCCATCCTTGAATCGATTTTTTGAGAAGTTCATATGGAGACGCTAGACTGAGAGATTCCCTGCAGAGTCCGTCGACTACCCAAATTTACACTTCAAAAATAATTTTGTAATGATTATTACGGAAAACTACAGCCAATTTGGCCCATAGGAAAAATAACAAATAGAACATACAGATTGAGGAATGTGACAAATAAGTGCGATATATGTAATAGCCTTATAGCTATTCTAGAATGGACTGGATTTATGACAAATTTGCTCTTAATGACTGTAAAACAATATAAATATATAGATTAATGAACTTTATTTTATAAATGAAACACCAGCGTGGCCTGAGCGGTTAGGGAGCTCGACTGCGGTGCCACGGTACGAGCGGCCCACCCAAGTTGCTTTACAAATTGGATACCGAAATCACAGATGTGGAAGTAGGTAAAGTAAGGCAGTACGCCCGTAATGGTGTGCCAGATGACTAGGTTTCGGAAAGAGAGATATTTCGGCGACCCTGACTCCCTTTGTCTCAGGTCATGTTCCTACATGGAATGAAGTGCCCGAACCTTTACTTACTTTTATTTTATAAATCATAAATAATGTAGATGATGTGTTTCAAAAGATATCTGTCTAACCCTTGACTGGAAAATGTGTCACATTGTCATGTTCCACGCTTCCACCATGTTAGGCCTTAAGTACCAGTTCAATAAATTTCTATATTTTTTGTTAGTAGTTTATTATTACCCTATACGTATCTACAAAAGCATAACGAAAAAAGATATTATATTTATCCACTCATAAAGAAGCATATCAGCTATGTTACAAAGGTAATAATACATAATTGTTATACAGAGTGATTATAAATGATTGTAGGTACAAAATGCCTTGGAAAAAAACTACTTTTCCATTTCATTGTAATTGTTTTAGTAGGTACTATAAACTACTTTCAGCCATTTTGAAATTTCTTCATTGTTATTGTTACTAAATTGCAAAAATGTAATTGTAAGTTATGACGCAAGTGTGTTATGTGACGTTTCACACTTTTGTTTGTATAGAATGCATAGTGCATAGACATATCATACACACACACAGTAGAGCGGCAAAAGCAAAAATACACAAATCTTAAATGCACTCTGAACCTACAATCATTTATAATCGCTCAGTATATTTTCTCAAAATAGTATTTCACTGAAAAAAAATGAAGTTTTATTGTCAATTTATTAAGTTAATTAAGTGATATAAGAATACTTCCAAAATAAATTATTTACTTATTTACTGAATAATGTCCAACTCAGCAATAACCTGCATAAAGGGGGTATATAAATATAGTTTATTGCATTCATTTCGATGTTGTGCATGACCATCGTTCATGAAGGTTTAAGCTTCGCTTGGTCTTAAATTTTCTTGCACAATTATTACACTGGAATTTTCCATTAGCTCCATGTTTTTGTTTGGCAGATCGTCGCCTTAGATTATATTTGAGTTTGTAGAGTTTTCCAACTTTTCGATGCTGTGCAGAATAATACCTTCCAGCTAATAATTGAGAATAATCCTTGTCAAGGTATGTAATATCCCAAGGAAATGTTGAAAATGCACCTAAAAGCAGACAAATTGTGAGAGGTTCAAACAATTACACGATATTTAACATATTAATATTTACTATCGCTCACAATTTTGAAATTTCACTTTAAAAAAAAGTTAAACATGAAAAGAAACTTCCTTATTTATTAGATACCTTTTTTTTATTTTACAACATAGCATTAAAGCTGAATTCCATATGTTCATATTGATTTTAATATAGCCTTGGTGTAAACATTTTATTTCCAATAAAATAATATAACATGTGCCTAGGTCGGTAGCTCAGTAGCTAAGCATCCTGGCTACTGATCGTAGGGTCGCAAGTTCATTCCCAGTCCCGGTGAGGTTTTCAAAAATAAAAAATGCAGATAAAAGCTTATACAGAACGCCATCATTTGGAAGTGATGTAAAGCCGTGGGTCTCATGTTACTACGATGTCTAGCATGTAAAAGATCCCTTGTTAGGGTTGGAACTCTTTAGTCTCGGCAAAATTCTAAGTAGGACTTTGACCGTATGACCAAAACGGTCGGTGTCTAAGGTACCTGGTACTCTGCATACCTAGCCCTAGTCCATTAACAAACAAACAAACATAACATGTGAACAAATGAAAACCACATCAGGGTTGGCTTTGAAAAAATTAAGTTATGTGCTTTATTACTTTTTCGACGACTGACATCGAAAGTAGATTTTTCTCACTGTCATTTGACAACAGAAAGTTGACATTTGCCGCTGAGCGTGCGTTTTCATCTTTTTGCCGCTCGCCGAGCGTTTTGGGTTTCCGCGTGAACAAAATAGGTAGCCACGTCCGAATGTTTCCTTGACAATGCCCGTCATTTGTCGAAATAATCGCGTCACATGTCTAATAGACTGCGCGAGTAATGTTAACTTGATTGTCAATAAATTTTTGCGATAAAACGAAATTTGATATTTTCCTTTAATAATATGCTCAGTCGTCGAAAAAATAGTATGTAGGTTTCGAGCTAAAAGTGCGCTTGCCGCTTTTGCATGATTGCTGGTTTCGACTTCGTCTCAACCAGCAATATTCATGCGCAAGCGGCAAGAATGCACTTTCAGCTCTTAACATACAATATACTATTTGATGTTTTTAATATGACAAGTTATTATAATAGTAGAAATGTCAAGTTGTTTAAATTATAAAATTTTAAATTACACGTGTTTAATCAAGAACAAAAAGTTTTTATAATCGAAATTATTGATGTAGTAGATGTAACATTGTAAGTGTTGGTTTTTATGTTAATTTTCAACTAAAATGTTGACATGACTGTCACTGACAATTATGCAATTGTTTAGGTTATGTATTAATTCTAGAGCATCAACATAATCTGAATCAATAATCGACATATGTTTCAAGTTTCAAAGCCAAGCTTGATTTCATTTTCATTGCTTGCTTGCTTGACGCCACTTTGAAAGCGAACTCGTGGGCCTAATTGGCTGATTTTGGAGTCAATCGACTCAGGGCGACGCAAATAAGCCAGTAGTAAGGTTTTCAAATTTTTATAAGTGACTTTTTTATGTGGAATAGCTAACCTCAAAATTAACTAAACATACAAAATGGATCACTCTTGTACAAATTGCATTAAAAGAATTATTTCGCGCCAAATTTGGGTGGAGAGCGCTAGTATATAATATAATTTCTATCATAATATAAGTAAACAGTAATTAATACTCCACAATATTAGCTAAAATAATGATTTTATTCAAGTTCATCTACTCCCAATAAGATAGCTAACACAAGAATGTACATTTGTTTATTTCTATTGCTTGTGCTTCATAGCAATATGGACCCTTAAATCGCATTTTCGTTTACAACTATGGGAACATATGTTACAATGAAATCGTTTTTGTATTCCACACACTTGACTTAAGTGCGCACCCAGTGATTTTTTGTTTTTGTAATACTTATTACACTTCTTGCAAATATATTTTTTGTTTTCTTCCGATTTACAATCTGGAACAAAAGGTGGTATTAGTTTTATAACATCTTTATACCTAAAGGCAGTTACTAATTTTGTTAGCTTGAGCTGGTATGCTAATAACGCACACATAGTACATGTACAACAAATGCGTTTACTGCAATTATAAACATTAAAGCAATTTAAAATTAGATTAAATATGTACATTTCTAGAACGTGGTCGTGTGAGCTAATTTATCTTTAACAACACAATCGTCCATTTTGTTCACATGATATGAATTTGGTCATAATTTACGCCAATAAATATATGTGTTGGTTTTCTCACATCTCATGTGTTTTAAGGTTTAAAATATATATTTCAAAATCAAATGCATGGCTCAGTCTCAGTATATAAATATACAACAACCCCTCAGCAGACCAACAGGATTGAAACCATAAATATATAGTATTGTATGATAAATACTTTCTACTAAATAAATCTTACTTAATCACAGACTACATGAAATAGTATATTATACATCAAGGTAGCGAAGCGCAGTATTATAACCTGAGAGCATATTAGATATTGACAATACAGCTCTTTAAAACTACTTAATCTCTCAACAGGAATGAAACACTTTCCACCTCGGTATGTAATATACTATTATTGTAATTCATTATTTAATGATTTTGCTGTAAGTATGTCACAATAATTTCAATAATGTATTTCTGTCTTTTTGCAAATGATAGGATCATTCCAGAAACTTGTATTTGTGAGAATCTCAGTTTGTACATAAATAAATAATAGTAGATTATAATTATTATAAGTAAGAGAAATGCATCATTATTTGCGAGTGAGAATTTTGAATCGTTAGTGCCCCAGCACAAGCGATACAATTTCTTACGAGCTTATAATGGCATTTCGCTCACGTGTGATATACGACGTTTTATCTTACAGTAGCAATTCTTGTGCTTAAAGAGTTTGCGCAGTCAGAATATGTCGCGAAATAAATTTATAATTAGTCGCCTATGATTTGTGATATACGTTTGACAGTACTGAAGTGTATTGTCAGTCTATGTCAAATTCGAGGTTCGTAGGTTAGGTTTTGTTTATTTGACACAGACTGACGCAAAACTTAACCTGAAAATTACAAATTTGACATAGCTTGACAGTGCTACCAACAATGCAGTAGTATAAATAATGAAAACTCATAATGTATGGTAATAGGCGCTACTGTACGATAAAATATAATAATCTTTCTTGAAGTGAGATACCAAAAAGTACTGAGTAATGACATAAGTAAAATAAAATAAACTTTAACAAGTAAACAACTGAATTTATAATTAACCTTATGTAGAAATAATTTTAAATGTAAAAAGAAAAAAAAGACCCAATCCTACATCTACAAAAAACTCTGTATCACAGGCGTTAGTTTGAATAGAGAATCAGCAATCTGCTTCTTTACTTTATTTGTCACTTTACTTGTGCACTTTAGTTTGTTAGGTAACAAGTTGTTTGTTTTCAACCCTATATAAACAAAACACTGCTGACCCTTTTTAGTTTTCATGCGAGGCAGTTTGATGTTATTGTTAACAATACTTCTAGTTCGCATTAACCATATAATTTTTATTTGTGTAACCATTCTGCGGTTGAGAAGATTGACACCCAAAATATAAAGCAAATATTTTTCAATGTATAACGTAATGCTTAAAATATATCATTTTGAATTGTGCACCACTAAAATTCCATCAGGAAAGAATATTAAATCTTTTAGGAGCCAATTTGTTAAGTAATTATTTACAATATTTTGTAGTATTAAATTATGTGGTTTTACCACACTACTACTCATTCTTCGACCTTGAATAATAGTGATATTTGCAAGTAATCAGAACTAACAAAAAAGTATTGAAGTTAAAATTATTTTAAGAGATTATCAACAAGTGTAAAAATGTATGTGTAGCACAGGGTAAACGCAATTCAGTCAAGTTTATAAACATAGTGCAGAATAAGGTCGAAATAAATCTAACAAAGTGAACTTTGTGACATGCCTGGAATTAACACAACTCATCATCGAAACATTAAACAACTCTCAAATTTCTGTTGAAACAACAAATAATATCACTCAAATTTCTTAAATGTTCGTACAATTTCTTACAACCCGAACAAAGATATTTGTTCATTGGCAAAAAGCTGCTCCCATTACTAAAATAAACATTGTAGTTAAAAATTATAATTAAATTATGCAGTGACTCATTTATTATTTATATTTGTTTACAATTCACACTAAAGGGTTATGTTATTGATGGTTTCTTTTGGTTAGCAGATGCTGCTGAAGTACATCTTTTCGGTAGCATTTATAATCGCACAAAGGGCAAGAAAACGTCGGATGTTTTCCACATTCGTATTTCACATGCCTAAGTAAATGGGTTCTGTGCTTGTAACTTTTACCACATGTATTGCAGTTGCATCGTACACCCAACGCTTGCGGATATAGTTTTCCTTCAATGCCTGCAATTAAATAAATTAACTGCCATCATACGTTTTTCGCCAAACAACACAGTTGACAAATAATTACATATTTACATTCGAAATAAACATTATTAATTACTAGCAGCTGACAGTTTTCAATAATTTTTATTTCTTTGATGGCTACAACTTTATCGTGTCGTATATGAAAAACTATGTGTGCACTCCTATTTTACTACATCTTTCCATGTTTTACTCTCAAATGAGATTTTAAAGTAAAATTGTATTTTGTTTTAAAAAAACAAAATTCATACGGACACGCAATTCTTGGAGACACTCCACATTCGTTTTTCCTGTGTCGATGTAGATTATTCGAATGTTTGTAGGTCTTGGCACAAACAGGACACTGGAATTTACCTACAAATAAACATAACTGTTACACGGGAAGTAATCTGATTCAATAAAAATTAAAGTGTAAAACATCCTACAAGCGCATGAGTGCACATAAATACAGAAATATAATAGATGGCCCTGCTATTTTGCTTTTCCTCCTGATGAATCCCCTTACATAAGTGGGCGAAACGTTGAGTTCTTCGACCTCAATAATGACACGGTCCAATTGCGAAAGTCGTTTGTTACTTAATGACAATGGCCATGAAAACCTCCGAAATCATATAATAGATGATGTCGAAATCAACAATAATTTTTCACTACTTCACAAAGTTATCTATAGCTTATTAATTTAACAGACAGTTGGACAGGAAACCCAACAGATATCCTTGGGCCAATTTCACTCTCAAATGGTATTTTCAATGATAAATGTACCTCATACTAGCTATGCTAGCCTGTTGCTCGTAAATGTATAGTGAAAATAGTACAAAGTATCTAAATAAAAATACAGTTAACCATAGATAGTTATGTTGCACGCCAGGTGTAATATAATATCTTGAGAGTGTCACTCAGAACGATTTTTAGGCTAGCAGTGACACGTATGTTAAAATTTATTGACAAATTGTAGCTCTAGCAACTCTCTTAAAAATTTTTGTAGTGTTTCATGACATTTTGGGTATTTTGCCACACTAAAATGTTATATATATTAATAGATGTTACGAGGATTCAGAAACTCCAAAATGCATGTGTACATCTTACTTTTGGCATTAAAAAATGTCAAAGTATAATTAAAAAACTTGTAACTTTAAATTGGTTAAGTATGTCGCATAGGCGTGTTTTACATTCGTGTTGCATTTATCATACTTTAATTGAAAATAAATATCTTTCATATCTATATGAAAGGTTGATCTTCCGTAGTTA
The DNA here is from genome assembly GCA_940337035.1 of Agriotes lineatus. NCBI lineage: Eukaryota > Metazoa > Arthropoda > Insecta > Coleoptera > Elateridae > Agriotes > Agriotes lineatus. The sequence goes on along the minus strand of OW679194.1, from coordinate 184,178,026 downwards.
TGTACATTATCTGAACCTCAAATATAAAGGTCTATTAACTAAGTCTATACATCATACTGCGTTATTTAAGCGCTCTTTTTCTTACTGTGTCATTAATGGGTACAACAAGCTACCCCTCGATTTAAAGACGCTAAGTATTAGTCCGTTTAAAATTAAATTAAGATTTCTCTTATTCAAATTACAAACGGGGGGAAACGCCATTTAAATAAAAAAATTTACTTTAGAAATTAAGTACAGCCACTTTGTCGTAACACCCTCCTTTTTTAAATCTTCTTTGTATTTTAATCCATAATCGCAATACTAGTTTCTCGCCGACGACAAAAATAAAAATATTTTATAATGATTCTGTTAATCGAATTGCGGAACATTTGTTGCAATAAAATTGTCTAGGTTAAGTGGAGCAGGCGGTGGCATTTCCTATGGATTACGCATGGAACTGGACTTCGCCTAGTTCATAAGTTTATTTTGTTACTGGTATATTTATTTTTGAATTAATAAAGTTATTATTATTATTTTCTCTTCTTATTTTCTCATCAGTTAATGGTAAAATATTCCTTTCCAATGAACTAGTGCCAAGTTAGAAAAGAAGTGCTTTTGAGTGTTATGAAAGAAGGATCGGACTATGTTACATGTTTTTAGAATAACTAATTTTTGTATTTGTTGATGTTTGAAAGGATTTAGCTTAAGTTGTTTTAGATGTTGTATGAAAGTGTTTGGTATGATTTCCGTTATTGATATAATGAATGGGATGACACGTGCCTCGTTTTGTTCCCATATCAGTTCTATTTCAATTGCTAGGGGTTTGTATTTTTCTATTTTTTCATTATATTTGAATGTTATGTTTGTATCTAGTGCTATTGCTGTGTCTATAATGTATGTTATCTGATTTTTTTTGTCTTTAAACGTAATATCTGGTCTATTAGGCGCTACTGTTTTATCTGTATATATTGTTATATCCCAGTACCTATAGTTTGTTATCATCGTTTTTTATTATATTATTTGGTGTATATTTGTAGCACGGCATGTTGGTGTTTTGTAGTAGGTATTTGTTTGCTATTGCTTGATGAATAATTTTTTCTACTGAGTTATGTCGTTCTGTGCATTCTGTTCCCGCTAGTAGTTTGCAACCTCCTATTACATGTTCTATCGTTTCATTTGTATATGACATTTCCTGCATGTGTCGTTCGTTATGTTCTGGTCTTTTATTATACAGGGTGTTCGGATAATAGGGAACCATACATTGATGGTGAGTTCTACGCATTAAAATAATAAAAAAACTTCATATGCAGTATTGTCCGAAAATCGTTATTGGGGTAGATACCGACCCTTAAAGTTTAACTTTTTTTTTTTTATTTTTTTTTTATTTTTTATAACTGAAAAAAACAATAATAAGTGCAGGTAAACAACTCGACAACACACAAACAAAAATTGCATTTTTGTTATCAAGGCTAATCAGATAATAACCCTGAAAAGAAAAGCCTTAAAACTTTAGATAGAATTACTAACCAAACGATTTATGTTACGCATACCAAACAAGAGTACATTAATTTTGAATTTTTTTATTCCCAACAAGATACCGTATCTAGATCGGAGGTATGTCTTCAGATATAAAAGTTATGACTAAAAAGAAAATATGGTTTTAGGTTAACTGCCAGTTCAAAATACATGTTATCGATTATTTTTCTTTTTGTTTGTGAGCATTTCAATAAAGAGCACGTACACCAAGTTTAAAGTAGTTATCTACTCAGTTATAAAAAATAAATAAAAAATTTAAAAAAAAAAGTTAAACTTTAAGGGTCGGTATCTACGGCAATAACGATTTTCGGACAATACTGCATATGAAGTTTTTTTATTATTTTAATGCGTAGAACTCACCATCAATGTATGGTTCCCAATTATCCGAACACCCTGTATATTTTCTGTAGTTTTGGGTGGCCATTACTTGATCTTGAATGGCTAGTACAAAGCCTTCTGTTTCCGGGTAGAGTTGCCCTTGTGTCAACCATGCGTATGTATATTCCTTATTAATATGTTCGCTGTTCATGATGTAGCAGTGTTTACCGTGTAGTTTCTTTCTTGCCCAGTCTTCTATATCCTATTGTTGTGTATGTTCTCTGCTGCCAAATTGAGTGGTGTATAATTTCGGTCTACTTGTGCTATTGTTTCATGTAGTTCATGCTGTTTTTATTATGAAAATATTGCCCGAGTTATTTGGTGTGAGTGTAGTGAGTGAATGTCTATCATGCCGCTTCTGCCTTCTTTCTTACTTATTGTGATTCTTTGCTTGCTCGAATTTGGGTGTATTATTATTATTATCATTAATATACCAATGTTTCGAGGAAAAATTTATTCCCGTTATGAATGCAGTAAAACATTAATACATTAAAAGTCAACAAAGCAAAACTGCTCATTTATGAGACCTTGTGTTTCTGAAAAATCTGTGTTTGCTTGGTAAATTTTGTTAGAAGATTACTTGATTGTATTTTTAAGAATCGATATTCACCCTTGTTAAGTAAAATATAGGCGGTTTGTTAAATTTTATATTTAGTAGGTACTTTAGATACAATCTTTGTGTTATGCTAATATATTCGACTTAGGATGACCATTCGTCCAGAAAATTCTGGCAATGTACGGAAATTGATAGCTAAATTTCTTGTTCGAGCGGAATTGCAATATTAACTTAAATGTTTGTGTCCAAATAAAAATTTATGCATAAAAATATTTATTCAAGTTTAAATTAATCATCGGGTGGAGAAAAAGGCGTGTCCACACAATGGTTATGCGTTTTACCATATTTTATCCCTACCAAATCCAGGTGCTCATTCTACCCTGGTAATATCATGAGACTCGGCGACTTGAGATCACTTGCGATTCAATCAGTCGTCAGCTAACTATAACCGCTAAGAGCTATTTTAGTAGTACATTATTAAATTTTTAACTATGCCAAAACGGAAATGCAAATTTACAGAAAAACTTAAATATAAATTCATTTGTTTTATTGGTGGAAGGGATAAAAATGAATCCATATGTACTATCTGTAGGAGCTACGTTTCTATAGCGCATAAAGGTAAGGTTTATCAAAATTATTAGGTATGTTCCATGTAAACAGGTTTTTTTTCAGTTATTAGGCGGTGCAGACTCAAGAAACACATGTTAGTAGTGACAAACACAAAAAAAGGATTTCCACGTTATCAAGTACAAATAAAATTATTTCGTTTTTGGTAAAAAATGGTTCCAAGGAAGACGAGTTAGTCAGTGCTGCTGAAGGTACCTTAGGATTACTTAAACAAATAGTCACAAGTTTTTGAAGAATTTCCAGTATAAAAATCAAAAATATCCCTAATTTTACTATCCTGTTTTAGGTTATGATCTGTAATTTCAGATTTTTCTGTTATTACTTCCTTTTACTACTATAAAGGAAGTATTGGATTCACCCCAAAAATTTGAAATTGAGTTTTCAACAGATCTTCACGTTTTAGAGTCCCCTGATCCCAAAAAACATATTTTTTTTCATTGGTCTGTCTGTGTGTCTCACTGTGTGTGTGTCTGTCTGTGAACAGAATATCTCAAAAACGAAAAGAGGTATGGCATTGAAACTTCATATATAAGTTTTGTGTACTATGTAGATGAGACAGCAAGCTTTTGAAGAAAATCGCATAACCGGAAGTAGGTGTTTACTCTTGTGATTTTTCAGTTTTTTTCGATTTTTTCAAAAACGGCTTAACGATTTTTTTTAAATTTTACATTTTTCTTACATTTTTAATGTGTATTGATGTGAGATAGGTGATTTTCCAGTTGAATACTTCTAAAGTGGGTTTCTTTTGTTTTTTTTCTATTTTTTTATTAACTCCTATTTTAAATAAAACACCCGGTATATTATTACATTTTTGAATTCACCTTAAAATTCTAGAGAAAATTTGTCTCTTCAACTAACACTCGATTTTGTACCGTTTTTGTAGAATTTGTAATTTTTGAAAATTTTTAACAAATGGTTAAAAATTAAAAATGAAATTTTTGACTAATTATAAGATCACTGTAAAAGGAAGTTGTGTGAGTGTATCACACCATATTTTTTTTTATTCAATTTTTGGCCCTAACTTCTAAAAGTCTGGACACTTCACCAATATATTTGACATATTCATAGTTTTTCTTAAATACATTATACCAGTGCAGCATATTTTATGCTATACATAGTTTTGTTAAAAGGTTCGCTAAACTATTATAACAAATATTAACAGGACAGCTCCTATTGCTGCTGCATAACTAATTATGTACAGGTTTAAATAAATAGTGTTTACTTATTTCAGATTGTTAATTGTCTGTGTCACTGGATCCAGAAGATGAAAGCATAAGGTCTTGCGGTAATTTGCGTTTGAACCTTGAATGAATATTTTTCTTTCCTATATTGTAATGGGACGTCGGTCTGCGGTGCCACGGTACGGGGTTCAACCCAACATCTGGCGGACGGCTCACCCAGTCGCTTAAAAAATTGGGTACCAAAACCATAGTTGTGGAAGTAGGGAAAGTAAGGCAGTCGTCGAAGGCTTGATGCTAACCACATCACCCAGTGCGCCGTTAATGGTGTGCCAGATTGACTGGATTTCGGAAAGAGATATTTCAGCAACCCTGACTCGCCTTGTCTCAGGTCATGTTCCTACATGGAATGAAGTGCCCCAACTTCACTTTACTATATTGTAATGGGTTGCTCCAGAGCATTCAGACAATTTTTCAAAGAAGTTCTTGACCAAAATGTTTAGGGGTTCTTGTATTGTAGCAATATTCAGTTCATAATGTAGTTGGGTATTTCTAACGAACCACGGAGCACTAGATATTATTCGCAACATTTTTTTTTTAAAGTTTACAGTCTTTTTAATTTATTTTCGTTTTAATTAGTAAAAAAATAGCTTTTTGATAATGTCATAACCTACTATTCCATTTAGAAAACATAACTGTGGGTTAACTCAAAAACGAGAAGCTATATATAAAACTAAATTATTTCATCTTTTTCAGCTTAAAAAAGCTTAAAAAACTTTAACACTTTTTTTCTAAATTCAATGATATAAGTGCTAGATAAATTTAAAGAAAATTGTAAATTTCAGTTTTTGTGAAATATCTAGTAACTCATTTAAGCATGCTTGTAAAATTGCACTACTTTTTTTATTTAACTGTCTCTCTATCTCTAATACTTTCCGAAATCACCATTCTAAATATAAAAAAAAAACTTTCCCTGTTCCTAAAATTTTGGAAAAACTGCATGTGATAATGTTCTTTGTAAAATGCTGAGTAGAAAATCTTAATACCAAAATGTTGGATTGGTCTTTATGAGCCCTCTTGAGCGACAGAAAAAAAACATTTTTTTTCAGGTAAAGTACCTTTTCTATTTTAAATACTTTAAAACATCATCAAGAAAGTTATGGTCCCATGTAAAATTCCAGAAATGTTTGCTTACTTTTATGAAATAATGTGTATTAGATGTACTTTTGTGGTAACACAGTTGAATAAAAGTATGCTAATATTTCTGAGATTTTGCGTAGGACCATAATTTTACATTTTGAAAAAAATTCTTGATGATATTTTGACGTATTTAGAACAGAAAATGTACTTTACCTGAATGCAAAATTATTTTTTTTATGACCACTACTGTAACTGATCAAAATTGTACAACTTACAAGTTGTGTAAGCGTGTTCTTACGCACAGCTTGCGTAAAGTGGGTCGATCGCACGATTAGGGATTTAGTGACTTATTATGATGGTAGTGACAATACTTTTTCGCTTTGGTTACTATAGTTACGTACATTTTATAGTTGTTGTTTGTACGAAGTGGTGCAGAGCTGTGATTGTAGCTGCTTAATTTTTAAGGTGGAGTGACCGTAATGATTTGACAGTCAATAAAACATTTCCTTTTCATTTAACGAAATGAGTGTGGTTGTAGAAAAAGTATAGTACACAATTCAAGTTGTAAAGCAAGTACGCACTTCTGGAATTACTGCACTCACCGCTACAAGGTTCGTGCGCAACTTTTCCAGTCTTGCGTAATATGCCATTTACAGCTCTTGTTACGTAATATACTATTATCTACCGCTCATGAGGGCTTATGAATGATAATCCAATATTTAAGTATTCACTTTTTGGACTCAGAATTAACCTTATTTATTGGGATTTTATAACACTTCCATATTGTAAAAATGTTGTAATATACTGCACCATATCGGTGCAAAATTTCAACTCTTACTGGTTGGCAGTGGGCACTGATGGCATCAGTGAAACTCAAGCCTACACTGCATGTGTAACAAACTAGCAAACTTAAAGATGTCACTATAATATCAAAGCTACTATAGCCCCTCTATTTACAAATAGTAGCGACAACCTTTGATGTTGCCGCTGGAGCAAAATCACGTTGGTATCCCTTAAGTCCTTACATATTTAAGGAAGTTGCATAATTAATTAAAATGTGACATTTGTCGCGTTTTTATTCATTTTTCTCTTCGGGGGCTAATTTGATGTGGAGGACGTGGAAATGCCAGGGTGTTGTGACGACAAGTGTAAAAATAGTAGCAGAAAAGGATTTCAGCTATTCAGATCTGTTGTTTTTTCACTGTTTTTAAACTGAAATGTTAAATAGCAGTTGCTCATACCGTTTAGTAAATTTTTGTATTTTCATGTTTGCATCAAGTTTGCTCCACGATGTCGCTACTATTTGTTAATAGAGGGGCTATAAGAGCTACAAATCAAAACATGTAACTTATACAGTAACCTATAATATCAACCAGGGTTGCCAGATTGGGTGACTTGTTGCCATTTGGGCTACCTTTCAAGGCATTTTGTGACAAAATACATACAGTTGCGAGTTGAGAATATCAAAGTTCTGTATTGAGCTATTTCACATTGTATATTAGGACCATTTTCTAAGGACCATAATAAACTGTACCATAAACTACTGCTCCTGATGATTTGATGTTGCACAAAATCAATGTACATGTTTTTTCGATGTATACTCTTGAGACTCTTCTTCAGCAAATGAGTGCTAAATTTGAACAGAATTCTCCGGAGTTTTTAATTTGTAACATGTAAAACTGGTTTTACGCAATGAATGCCATCCCAGTAATTTGATTTCCATGCTGTTGAAGTTTTACTACAAAATATCTTCAATATTCTATGGTTTGTATTTCCCTAGTTGAGTTTATACGAAAATAATAAATGACCTTGCAAAGTGGTTTAGAGAAGCATGGGAAAGTACGCTCAATATAAGAAAGAAATTGAGAAAGAATGTGAAAAGCGGAATTTTGTACCATTAGCAGTAATGCTCCAGAAATTTACTAGCAACAGCTACAATACTAATAAAATGGCTAATATTTTTAGTAAGGTAAATGCAAATTTGATTTTGAAGATTAAAATGTATTACAAATTATTTTCAGTTGATGTTAAAATAAATGTTATTTGTTACATTTTTGGAATATACTCTGTTTTCTTGTATTTTCTACAATACTTGTAATAACTTCCACTACTATTTTAAAAACTGAGCGACTTTTTTATCAGTAGTTGGCGATGTTGTATCACTAAGCTCTGGCAACCCTGATATCAACTGGCAACTAATGTAACGTTTATAACTATTAATTCTACCATTATACATGACTCATTTTAGGAATGTCTTAGGCATGGAAATCGTAAATACTACTACTTATATCAAAAGTATGTTCGTTATTACTTTATTTTTGTATTGATTTAAAATAAAACATCCTAAAGAAATGCATACAAACAGAATTACCGTATTAAAAAAACAATGATTTACGTATGAATAAATATCTCAGTCACATTCCTTAATTTTATAAATTAAAAGAGCATCAAATGACATTTTCTCAATTGACTGCATAAGTACTATTATCTCTACCGAGGATATTTACAATATATAAAAATTGCCAATATTCATTCATTTGTTCGAACTTTCTATTCCTTCAACGGATCTTCTTCCTTCTTGATTATTGGAAAGTTTTTAAGGTGACATTTAATATGAACCTTTAAATTATCCCGTCTCTTGCATTTGTAGCTGCACCCTTCCACAAAGCAGACGAATGTAGGTTCCTTTCCACATTCATACTTTTGATGTCGAGTTAACGAATGTGCATATTTGTAATTCCTTCCGCAGTCCGGACAGTGATAAAGAATAAAACCTACAACATAAAAATTATAGTTCTACGCCTAACAAATTAGCAATTGGCTATTTATAATTAGTTTTGCTTTATCAGCATTAAGAATTCCAACATTCCCTTACTTATCAAAAATATGAAAAAATAACAGGTATTAGTGGTTACCTAAAACTTTATAACTCATACATTTAAAGCGCATTGAATTAAGTCTTTAGGCTAAATCCAGCTGGTGATGTTTTGCCAGATGAACCTTTAATACGTCCTTTCTCTTCGCTTTGTAAAAACAACCTTCTACGAAGCATTCCAGAGTGGCAATCTTGCCACATTCAAATTTTTTGTGCTTCCACAACGAGGGATAGTGTTTGTATTTTTTACTACAAACAGCGCATTCGAATATTCCTGGTGGATGTCTTCCTGGCCTTCCAGACTTTCCTAGAAAATGTGTCTCAATAATAGTGTTTCATCTCTATACATCAACAATTTCTTTATATTAACGGCATTTCCTACTTAAAAATACCACTTGGTGTAGGTGCTAAATCTATTAATGGCATGAATTACATTAAGTGAAACTTCAAATATATAAGACATATACAAAGTTTATGCTACTTAACCATTACAGAATATATTAAAATATGCCACTAAATACTTACAATTACATATAACCCTTATTAACGTCCTAAATTGCTACTTCTACTGTAGGTATCTGTTAATCATATAACAGAATATACGCTTAAATATGTTTTTCCAAAGTTAATCACCTACATTTCATTGTCCCATATGAATAGGGACATAAAATTAAAAAACACCATGTTTATAATTCTCTTCAAAACTTGTAAAATGAACTAAAATCGTATAAACAATCATTTTATAGATGCAGTCCTCTGTTTATAAACCCTTCTTCTTGAAATTTATTATACACATTCAAAATCCTTGTGAATTTCCAAAGCTTCCTTCGTACTATACTGTTGGTGGCAGACAGAGCATGAAAAAACGGCAAAATCTGCAAAAAGTTATAGGATATAAGAGGCTTAATATAATGCTATTAATAAACAGATGAAGTTGCAATATCCAAAAGCAGATTTTTTAAGTGGCGCAAAAGCGATATAAATTTTAAGCGATACCAGTAACAGAATTTATAATTGTAGAATTTGCTTAATTACAGCAATTTAAACTAAAATAATTCCCAGTTTCACGTAATTACACATCTAGAGTCTCCCATTATAGTATAGCTTCATTGTTTTAAAAATATTCACTTTAAAATACACTCATTTCTGATATATGATCCAAGAAAAATGATGATACCATTCACACTATGGAAGAATCAGGCCCTTTGTTTGGCAGGAAGGAATAATAGAACAATTTCTCTATTAGACTAATCAGTGTTCCTTACGTATAGTGTTACTATTATAGTTCACGGCAATGAGTATTATTACGAAAATATTTACCCAAAAGCATTTTTCACTGATATACAGTCTTTACGGGAGAATATGCTGAAACAAATTTTATGTATCTTGTAATAATCTTTCTCTTATTATATTCTCTAGTATTAGGTTGAAAAGTGTCGTGGACAGCGAATCCACTTGCCTTAGGCCCTTCTTGATGTTGAACAGTTTTGACAGCATCCCATGTGCCTTAACTATATTGTAGGAGCCAGTTAACGTTACATTTACTAACTGGATTATCTCTCCTGGTATCCCTAATTCTTCAATCGCCTGAATTAATTGAGGTCTTCTTATTGAATCGTAGACTCCTTTGAAGTCAAGCGTTCTGAATTTATTTCAATGTGAATATTTGGTCAGTTACTGACCGGTTTTTCCTGAAACTACCCTTATACTCTCCGATTGCCTTTTCGGAGAATTCCTGAAATTTATTTTTCACAATTGTGGTTAGTATTTATGCTTATCAATTACTTTTTTGCAAAATCCATGTGAATTTACTTTTTTAAGTGAAATTTGATTAATTAGTTTATTCATTTCACAGAGACAACTACAATGTTAGGTTTGAACTAACCTTTTTATTTGAATTTGAGATTTAAGCAGTATAATAAAACAAATTTTTATAAAATAATGTGATTACTTTGATTTTTTTTTTGCCAAATTTATGTATCCCAGACTATTACATATTTTGGTTTAATGATTTTATTATTAAAGCCTGCATGTATTATACCTTATCGTGTATTTAAAGGCATAATAAATCTTTTTATACATAAAATCAATTTTTCCCTTAAGCGGACCCCTCTAATAAACAGATAAAGAACTTGGAACCGTGCGTGTCCTCTTATGGGAGATTACACTGTACTTCGATTCTGCTTGGCATTCTTTTATCGAAAGTAGGATCTAATAGCAGCAAAATCAAGTTATATTCCATTTATTTAATACTTTTAAATGTTAAACCATTGATGAGTCCTCAATTATTACATTTTGACTAATTTTCAATATTTGTCGCAACCGCTCAATCAATCCGAACCAACTTAAAATTATATAAAAGGACTTACAAAACTGCATAATTTTTGTGAAGACAGCAAGCGTTTTGGTATTAAAGGAAAGTCAGAAAATTACATTTGGTGAAGGTGTACTGCCAAACGGATGTAAACATAGTATCTTAAAAATGACATAACCAATCAGGATGATTTCTCAATGACAAACGCACACTGTTTTACAAAATGTCATATAAATAATAAATGGCATGAGATAGGCTCAATAACCTATAAAACAAATTAATTTTCACAGCAATAATGACTACGACTTACAGCCTTTTAAAAAGTGTCACGCCATTGTAGCTAACCCTGTATACAACACGATCTGATATCGGCTTAACGACACTGAAAATACCGTTTCAACAGATTATGAAGACTAAATAATGTATCCCAAAAAACACATAGAAAGAACCACTCCATCCCAACACTGTGCCAAAGTATCGATAAACAGCTTGCACCTTGTTTCAGTTTCATTTCTACTAAATGTTACATAAAAAACTTACAATATAATCTCTGGTGTATTTTCAAAGTATGTATAATCGATAACCCCGTTTTACCTTGCGGTGTAGAGGCTGGTGCTTTATGTGCTTGCATCTGGCGATACAATGCTCAAGTTGTCCCAGATTCGGGATACAAAGTTGGAGGGTGCCTTTTTTTATGCTTGCACAGCAACCGTTGTGTGAGGTGTGCGTGTGTGCGTTATGGTGACCTTGTTACTCTATCTCTTAGGTCTGTGGTTCTGAGTAGAGTACAGTTAATTTGGTGCTCAACTGTGAATGGTCTCACCGAGCCCGGTTCAAATCGCAAAGCTGCGGAAAATTCCGGCCTTCGCGACATTCGAACCGAGGACTTGCTTAATGCAAGGCAACCGCTTACACATCTGCGCTACTTGGCTTCTGTGTTTTCTAAGTAATCCTTTTTATTTAAGTTGGTTGATAGGTGATAGGTTGATATTGGTTGCCTTTGTTGTTGATATATTATAAAACAAAATATCGTAAATATCCAACTAAATCATACCATTTCCATTTTTGATAAATAATAGAGTCATTGATGACAATTATAGAAAAATATCAACTGCTTATGTTTGAAACCCATATTTTGGCCAAATTTGTATTATTAACTGGATAAATGTTATAAAAGAAGGATACTCGCCACACAAATTATTTAACAAGGATACCAGACTAGAGGAAATTAAACATTTCTAATTGACAATCAGTAATGACAAAAACAAGGTTTGAATAGGAATCTTTAATTAATAAAACTTGACAAAAACTTAAATACAACAAATCAGTACGTATTATATGTATATAAAGTTATTCAACGAATACAAAGTTGTTAGCTACAATAAAATACAAATACGATTTACAGAACAATTAAGTTCTACGACTTATCGCTAATATACGATGTATATACAAGTACAATGAAAATATCGGTTCAGTTTTACAAATCAAAATAATACTTGGTATTGGTAATCTCTAGCAATGATATCTTTTATCCAATCACGATATCTAAACAGTAACCTGCAGCTTACAGTTGACACTTTTTTAATGAAATATTATAATGGCACCTTAATTATAATAATACTAATAATAAATGTTTTTATTTTTTGTATATACATATAGAAAAATATAAATATTAATGTACGTATTATATGGGGCAGAGTTCAGTACGTTTAATGCACTGCTCTTCCACTCAACCCCACGGTTTCATTAAAATTAAATAATATTTAAAAAAAGAAAAAATATAGCGGAAAGACACGTTTTATCAAAGAAATTATCAAGAAGCAAAGAGACGGTGATTACTATAATGTGGTAGGTATTGGTTTCTAATTGTTATCTTATCAGTATTTAATATAATTTGAATTTTGTTTTTCTAAAAGGAAGGAGAACATGGCTGATTTAAATTTTAACTTGCTTAACTGTGTCAATTTAGTCGATATACTGTTAATATAAGAAGATAGAACATATGAGAAGGATCTCTTAAACATACTTGTTCGATGCAGGGGGAGTGAGATTAATCCCTTGAGTCTTAAACTTAGATGATGTACAGTGGGCACCTTAGAAATCGGAACACGTAATATGTTGTGTTGTAATGTTTGATTAATTATTATTTTTTTATATTATTGGAATTTTACTATCAACCAAAAAACGCAACATTTGGAAAATCATGTAACAATCAAAACCATAACAACTGCAAAAACCCTGTTTATACACTTAAAAATATGTACATGCAAAATGTACGTAGTACGTATTGTTCCGATTTCTAAGGTGCTGACTGTACATCGGTTCTAAATGTAATTTTTTGATATAAATAATTTGGACATTTTGTCGATAGTAGGTTATAAAACATAGTATTTGCATGCAGGTATCGTCTGTTCGACATGATAAGCCATTTTACAGCTTCCAATTAGTGCAAAATTTGATGTGTTGTTCGTGGAACACCATATATCAAGCGCAGACGCAAATTTTGTATATATTGTATTCATCTAATATCATTACTGTCAATACAGGGTCCATATAATATTTAGATTGAAGAAGGCTCTCTTTATGCAGTTGCTTACATGTGATCTAAATCTTAAATTATAATCTATTGTAACTCCTAAATTTTTAACTTATTTTTCAAGCTCAATCTTTACACCATCTATTTCTAAATTAACTTGATTATAGACAAAGTCGTAATGGTATGTGTTGCAGAATATTGCTTTGGTTTTCTTGGAACTTAACTTTAAATTCTGTAACCTTGATATATTTACCAGCGCTTGTAGATCATGATTTATTTTTTACAGGCTTGTACAGTTTCAGATGGTGAAAAGGAGAGATATATTTAAGTATCGTCTGCATAGAAATGAGAGGTACTATAACTTAATTCTGAGTAAAAACTTGATGTGTAAATTGTTGAAAGTGTCGAACTGAGAATGGATTCTTGATGTACTCCTGTATCTACTGGCACGTAATTAGATTTCTGTTTTTGACAAACAACTGCTTGCTTTCTGCCTGTTAAATAATTTTTGAAAAATGTCAAAGATTTATCCGTTAAACCACAATAGTGTAACTGCGATAGTAATATTTCATGCTCAACCGTATCGAAGACCTTCGAAAAATCAAAAAGTATAAGAATTGTTGCAAATTTCCGGTCTAAACCATGAAAAATATCGTACGTTATTTTTAACAAAGCACTCTTACAGCTGTATCCAGCTCGGAAACCTGACTGCATATCTGGTAACAAATTGCTGTTATTCAAAAAAGTCTTTGTGTATCAATTATTATTTCTAGTACTTTTGACAAAGTTGGAAGTATTGAAATCTTTGAATTCTTTGAGGTTTGAAATTTTATTTAAAGGTATAATATGAGCGATTTTGCAGCTATTTGGATATACACATTTTTCTATGCAAAAGTTAATTATATGGGTGATAAAAGGTAAAAGAAAAGGTATATAGACCTTAAGCATGTACAAGGTGATTCCATCATGACCAGCAGCATTAGATTTGATACTTTTGATAACACATAAAACTTTTGATTCAGAAACATAATTGAAATTCAAAGACTGCTGTGTTTTTCGGTTATCATTATAATGCTGTTTAAGATCGTTATTTGCTACCTTGATTTTTGGAATTGCTTTTATAACATTTGATAAATTTTGAGGTAAGTTTACGGAATTGTTCTTAGTATTTATAATGTTATTAGATTTTAAGTGTTTCCATAATAATTTTATTTTATTATTATCGATTAAGTTAACAAAAAACTTTTTCTTTTGGTTCGACACATACCTATTAGTTACCTGATTACGTATTTGCTTATATTGATGTCTATTCAGGTCTAATTTATTGTTTCTGAAAATCTTATGTGCTTCTGCTCTCATTTTCATAAGAAATTTTATATCATCTGTGATCCAGGCGGCAGCAGGTTTCGAGATGCGAATAGTTTTGATAGGTGCGTGTAAAATTATTATTTACAAATTCTACTTTGGTATCGATATTTAGACAATCAAAAATGTTTCTCCATGAAATAGAGTGGAGTTCTGAATCAAAATTCCTATAATTAAAATGTTTAAAAGAATGGTAGGTATTAAAAGATTATGCAGATTTATGATGTTCCACGAGAAACCTGCAGTAAATCATTTCATGATCAGAAAAATTGTGGGACAGAATTACACCTGCTTCAGCTAGTTTAACAGATTTATTAGAGAAAATTACATCGATCGTTTCTTGTTGGTTCATTAATGTTTTGTGAAAGTTCGAAATTATTACAGAATGATATCAGCTCAAAAGTAGCTCTTTCAGTAACTGAATTATAATAAATATTAAAATCTCCTACTAAGATCATATTTTCAGATAAGCAATTCATATCCAACATAGATATGTGAAGATTATTTATAAATTCTTGGTTTTTTTCGATGTGGGTTATAATCTGTACCAATGATATATATTTTTTATTTTTTATATTCACTTTCAACCATAATTGTTCAATAACTATGTAGTGTCATAGTTTCAATATTAATTATGTACTTCTCTAAATATCTTTAAATGATAGAAAATATCCCTGTACAGCGATCTATTGGGCTACTACCATATTTCGAAAATTAAAAATGACAATTTGTTTCTTTTCATTTAGCATTTAAGGATAATTTTGTTTGATTCTATTTTGTACAATGTTCACAGGCCTTCAACAAATGAATAATCGTATCTGATTTTAGGCATATAAACATATAGTATGAGTACTAACGTCAGTATCATTTAGAATTCAGTAATTTAGTATAGTACAGTTCCTTTTTAAGAATTCGTCGCTACTCAACAGATTCTGAATTATAGGTGGGATATGCTACCATTAGCTGGTTCAGATAAGAAGTCTAAAAAAAGGTTACTTTTGCTTTCTAATCATAGGATGCTTCAATTTCAAATATAATAAGTTAATAAACAACTAACAGGACAGTACATTGCATATTATTCAAAGTAAATAGATTAATCATATTCCATATAACATTTCGTCCTGAATTTATTTTATCAGAATTAATATCTGCAATTACTACATCTTCATCCTTTCACGTACAACATTAAAGAATAAATCATTATTACACAAAAAAAGTAAATCGACGACTTTCAGGTAAGTTGTATTTATTACACATATTTATATAAAATAACAATTGGCAGTGTATCTGGGGGTGTTTCCAACATACGAGTATATTCACCATAGCATAATTACAACTCCTGGTAGTCTCTAAGTATAGCAATATTTCCATGCAAATGTCTTTCAACATAAATAAATATTTATTTGTGAATGTGTTTACAATGCTGCTCCAGATTATATTTTCTTACGGTGCTATACGAACAGAACGAGCATAGGAACGATTTGAACTTTCCACAATCTAAATGTTGATGCGTCTTCAGAGCCCTCGCCGTTTTATACTTTTTCTTACAAGTTAGACACTGGTGGCAACCTAGCAGTAGAAAAATAAATAAAATAAAATTCAGAAAGCAAAACATTGAGTTAGTTGACAACTTAATGAAATTAATATGTGTTCTTCTTTATTTCTTAGCGGATGATTCAAATACAGCTGACAATAAAAAATAAAATTGGGTTTTTACTTTCTATCTAAACATTCCTTAGCCTTACACACAGCACGTTAAAGAAAAGTTATTCATAGTCTTTGCTGTTATTGATATGCTCTCTCCGCTTCTTGCAGTAAATATTACTTAAACCGAACACTTTTAAACTTCTTTCTCGACGTCAGTCTCAAACCTACCTTCATATGTCGATTCCCTGTACTTTCCCACACTGTATTAAGGTAATTTACAAACTAAACATTATAAACATATAAAACCTACTTGTAAGACAACTTCACATCATTAGGCTGTATTTGCAATTACACGAAAGTTATTCTACACTTCTAATTTCTTTTCACCGAACACAGATAGTTAAGCCACTCCCCACAAATGTATGCGTGCTCACAACCAGTTTCACATGCTGCAAATTAATAGGAGCGCGCCAAGTTTCAAATAAGTAAGAGTAGCTTAATCTTTGTACGAGCTTGCTTGTAATACTAGTTTTAGAAATACGACCAATAAACAAATGCTATTCAAATGCCGCACAGGCTTTTGTAAGGAGTGGCTGAACTATATCTATTAGGTGAACAATGTATAACCAGATTAGGTGTACTTTTGTAAACAGATCTTGTACATTAACAGGCCGTAGTTTGCTTAATTAAAATATGCAAAATATTACAAATCTTTTTTGATCCAACAAATGTAAAAGAAATTAGAAATATTAATTATTAGCTAATTGCAGCCTTCTATTTTATTTAGAATCAATAAATTAAGAAGATCTACATCCGTATATTAATAATAGATTTAAATACTTGCAATTTTCAATAACTGTTAAGTCTTTATTTTTGAAACTAGACTTTTCGAAACAAAACTGATTCAATGCTCCCGGACTACATGCTGGAATAGTGTAGGTACTTTAAAGTTTACAACCATTTCTCAGAAAACGGTATTTTGAGTGCATGCACCCACCCACTCGTGTAGAGAAACAGAATTTTATAATCTTTAGACCTCAAATGTGTATTTCCACAAAAATGTTATTTTGAATTTTTGCATTGTTACAAAACTGTAGGTTCAAAAAATAAAAATGGAATGAAGTCCTTTTCATTATGTTTTAACCGCTGAGATATATTTCTGGAGAAATAAATTTAGATACAGAATTGCAGCTTTTGAAAACTACTGAAAACTCTAAATAATATTTAGTGTTATATATTACTGTTGAGTTTATTATCAACAAAGCTTCCCCATTACGGTTGAAACTTAAAAAAAAGTCATATTGTGGTAATGCTTAAGTGGAACGATTTTCTGAATATAAAAGAAAGTCAAGAATTACGATACCCATAACAATAAAATATTTAAATTTTCAGACAAAGTTTCAGGTATAAATACACAATATACTTATAAATATAAAAAATAATACTACTCGAAGTATACGTAAACCAATACCAGGAAGTGTAAGAAGGAAAGTGACCTTTAAGTAGTATGATAATGTATAAATACTTTTTTTCTACTCCTGTAACTAAAATTACATTTAACATACTAACATACACGTCGCTAAGTGATCTTTTAATCATGCCTTCATAACCTATGACTAAAGAGCCTCTTAGTCATAAGCTGAAGTTGGCAACGATGTTTTAGTCATGGGGTGAAGTTAGGTTCAAATAGTATTTGCTTTATTAGCCACAGCCAAAACTAAAATCAAGTTAGTTTTCAACCGCCACTTTGACGTTTGTCAAGCATAATCTAACCGAATATAATAAATGTCAAAATTTTAATGAAATAATATGATGTTATATTCTCTAAATTGGTGATAGTAGAAAAAGTATAGTATGCAACTCGTTTTATAAACTTATTAGTCACTCTTTTATTAAACACTCGCTCCGCTGCGCTTCGCTCGTGATTAATAAAACTCGTGACTAAAATGACGTTTATAAAACTTGATACATAATATACTTTTTATGTCCTACCAGTACATTAATTGAAATTAATGACTATTTTAAGGTATCTTAGATACAAAATAACGCTCCAGGGCAATTATTTTCTTCATAAGAACACTAGGGTTATTATGAAAAATTAACAGTATTTGTTTCCATGCATACAACTTTATTATGCACCACTGTCACAATGAAAATTAATGACAGCTCAGCTAATGTCACAAATCTAACTTAGATCAGCTAACTAGATACTATATCATAGTAATTATATGAATTGAATTATGAATATGAATTAGGTAAGAAAATTGGTAGGACATAAAACCTTGAAGGCACTACGGGCATTATGAGCTAAGAGCCCGCGATTGTTGTACACACCTCGAGCCAATGGCCCTCGGTTAGTACACTAACAGCCGTATTCATAGTCGTTCGCCAGCGGCTCGCTGGCGAGTCGCCGGAGTTTCGTTATGAATAGTATGTTGGCGGCACTGTACGTCTATGTCAAATTCGAGGTTAGCAGGTTAGATTTTGTGTCAATTTCTGTCAAAACTGACACAAAATCTAACCTGCTAACCTCGAATTTGACGTAGACGTACAGTGCCGCCAACATACTATTCATAACGAATCTCCGGCGACTCGCCGGCGAACCGCTGGCGAACGACTATGAATACGGCTGTAACAATCTTGGGCTCTTATTTTACTCATAATGCCCTTAGTACCTTAATAACTATTTATTTTGATACTGTCCTGTCAAACATCAATAACAACCTGGCATCGATCATGTTTTTATAAAAAGAGTTTTATACACAAGGCTCGCTTACCCTCTTATTCCAGTTATAAACAAAACAATATTTGCCCTAATGAGTAATGAATGTTATTTGCTTTCAGCCTTAAAGTGGCTGCATTCCAATGTGCAACTGTTTAATATGTTTATTTAGATTATACTTCCTATTAGATTTATATTTACAATAAGGACAAAAATGTGCGGGAGGTTTTCCGCATTCCTTGAGGTGATTTCTGAGGTCTCTTTCGTGCTTGTATCTTCTGTAACAAGAAGTACAACTGTGTGGATTTTCGATTTTGATTCTCTTATTAAATAAATGTTTTGAGTATCTCCCCAGCTCCGTGGCACCTAAAAGCATTATGAAATTAGCCCGTGCAATCAAAACTTTGTTACCAAAAAAAATCTGAAGTTAGCACAGGCGAGGGATATAACAACAGTAACAAATTCTATATAGTCAGAAAATATTGATTTGTATTTCCAAAGCCATAGAAAACAATATTTCCTCTATTACAAATAAAAACTTATTATTGGGACAACAATTTTTTCGTAAATCAGCTAAGAGCACACAAAATAAATTTTTAGGTATCCTGAATTTTTTTAACGTAACTGAACCCCCTTTTACTAGTACACAACACTACAATTTCACGTTAGTGCCCGTTGGTTTCCCAATTTATTTCGCACTAGATCTTTCCTGCTTGCTTGTAGGTTTATAACTTTTATAATTAATTTAGAACATAGTATTTTCACCTCAAAATTCACACTGCGATTTAGTGAAGGTCACTTTTCTGTTATCTTTTTTACACATAGGAGTTTATATAAAACCACAATTCTCTTTACTTTCTTTAAAAATGACTATTAACCGTTAAAAAGTTATACCAACTTAATTTATTGAGCCTACATCTTTCGTACCTGCTATTATGTATACCCATCATGTTTAAGGATACCACTACCAACAAGGTGAGGAAAACAAGTCAGTCACGGTATGTTGTGTGTACACTTTATTATGTAATTTTGTAAAAGCGCTTAGCTACATGATGTTAAAATATGTATAGTTGTTTTTCTTCGTTATAAACCCTTATTGTAGATTCCTCAATAACTGACAGAAGGTATACCATCTACTATGCAATCGTCGTCTATAGCCAAAACAATTTACTCTGAAAGCTAGTCGATTGAGTTGTATCTAATTTAAAACAATTGTTTCGCAGAAAATAGATTTCTTAAATCCAACGTTTATACATAACTGAAGTAAATACGTTTATGTAATAATATTAATTTATTGAATTCCTAAAATTTAATACACCACCAACAAATCCATATACAATTAAGAAAAACATGAACCAAACATGCATTTTATTTTAATAAAATTTTCTTATCACTTTTTAAAATAACAATGTTTCAATATTATTGTATTAAATGTTATCAGAAAGAATACATTGCATGAGTTTGTCTTAAATGAGCGTTTAACGTGTATCTCTGATGAAACTTTTTGTGGCATATACTGCATTCGAACTGAGGATCCTTGCCACATTCATACGTCAGATGACTTTTTAAATGCCTTCTATGCTTATAATTCTTGTTACACATATTACAATAATATCTGACTCCTTCGTCATCTTTAAATAGAAAATGGGGATTTCTTCCTTTAATCCACGTCAGCACTGAAACGAAAAATTATTCAATCAATACAACTATTCTATTATCTAATGCAGTTTTAAACTATAATTAACTATTAAACTGCAACATAAACAAGGTCATGTAGTATTTTATTGTTTCAAATCGCATGAAATGTAGCCATTTTGCAGGTTACAAATCGTTAAAAACTCTTCAAACAAACTATTTAAAATGATTCAGAATATTAATTGATAGTGTTTATTGTTGAAAGAATAATTTTAAAAAATATTTTCAAGTCAAATTTACATTTCCTAAATATCAAAGGCTCTTTATGTATCTTCATCAACACATAATTTATAATAAAATACAAATTAAACAATGGTATCTGCAGTAAAAAGAGTAAATATAAAAACTCGGAGATCTAAACACGCTGGAATATTGTAACAAGATGGGGTTGTAGCTTTGGCGTGAGCTATGGTATACTACCTAGCACCAACTACGTGCAACAAGAAGTATGCAGACTTTGCAACTTCCTCAAAAACCTGTTGCATTCTAGCACTAACTAGCTACATGGCCAACTAACTAGAATTCTTCATGTGAAAATCTGTTACTATCCCTGGACCAAAATGTATTGACAAGTAGCATATAGCTAACAACTATGTCTGTTGTGGTATATTTTGAATTAATAAAATTGCTGAAACTGCAGTGGCATTTGCATCATTTATTGTTTTTTAAATTAGTTGTGAAGAGAGAGCTACACAAAATGCACCTACCTAAGATTGCTTTACAATACTATAGCTCACTTTCTATACCTTTATTGGCAGCAAAACATTTGGTTTGTCATCTTTTATTTAGCTTTCAGCTTAAGGCAGAGTAAGATTGGGTATTTCAATTTAATGTTAGAAGTGAAAAAAATTATGTGGCATGTTACTAAGATATGGCTGAAAAATGAGTTTCATATGAAGCAAATACATGCAGCTCAATAGACAATATTTACTAAAGTGAAAAATGTATGCTACTAAAATCAGACATTGGAATCTTCTGGAGATTTAGACAATTCTTTTGAATTATTACTATGTAGTTACAACAACATAAAACATGTGCTTTGGAATATAACGTGTCCAGCAACTGGTATGACCTATTTTTAGTAGGCTGTTACGAAAACATTATTTTGTTATTGGCAGTTCTATTGTCAGATTTGTGTGTGTTAATTGATGCAGTTTAATAGATCATGGATAATTTTCCAATTAACCAACGCGTATACGTGGTTAAAAGCTTTATACGAAGTCAATCTGTTGTGAACACTCCCGGTCCAAGAATGCCATCATTCGGAAGTGATGTAAAGCCATGAGTCCCATGTTACTACGATGTGTATCATGTAAAACGTCCCTTGCTAGGGTTGGAACTCCTTAGTCTCGGCAAAATTCTAAGTAGGACTTTGACCATATGACTGTAGCAGTCAGTGTCTAAGGTACCTGGTACTCTGCATGCCTAGACCTTGTCCATTAACAAACAAAAATCAATATAGTATTCTTTGACAATAATCTTCGAGGAGATTGAAGTTTATTTATTTACAAACAAAAATCTGTCGAAATTTGATGAAAAGGATAACAAGTTTTTATATTGCTGTTCTCCATTTCTTACATGTGGTTTCTTTCCACAATAGGTAACTGTCACTTTTGGAGCGTATCGTTGTGATGAATTGTATAATTTAACCATACACAATATTGAAGACAAAGAAAATATATTAGTGATTACAATTCCCACTACAAATTTGCACCAGTAAATGCTTTGGAAATTACAGAAAATACTTGGCTTTGAGACCGACAAGAGTAGATCACACACATTTCTATATATATTAGATTTGTGGGAGGTGCACAGTACGAAGAGTAAGCATTAATACATTTACTGAACTGCCTTGTAAAGTAGCAGAATTTCTACAACTTCCAGATGCTCAATGTTACACAGGTTATTGCTTTCGGCGTTCTTCGGAGACTTTGTTGGTCGGTTCTTGTGCTGATATTACCACACTTAAACGACATGGAGGGTGGTCCTCATCATTAATTGCAGAAGCATATATAGAAGAAAATATTGAGAATAAAATCAAAATTGCCAAGAAAATCATACCAGCAATGAAACTAGCAGAAGAATCGGCAGAGGAAGCAACAGAGGAACGCACAGAGGAGATTGAAGGGAAGAAAACTATCAAACAGACAGTTCCAAGGACATCTGAGTCGGCAAGTTATGGACAAAAAAATAAAAATTAGTATATAACAAATTGAATAAAATAATTTTAAAAAGTGGTATTATATTATTTATATAATACCTCATAACATTACGCATGCAGTACAACAGTTTATCCACACCTTTCAATAAACTCAGAAGAAGCATCAAAACCAAAAGTTTTGCTTGAAATCACAGTAGTTGTTTGTTTTAACATTTTCGGTTGCCAGGTGACATCAGAACACAGATGACATTAAACATTATTGCGTAAACCAAAACTTACTATTGAGTTATGGTAATCAAAAAGTCACTCGTGTGTAATATTGATATTGCGATTGTTAAATAGCTATAGTTATGGAGTGTTTATTGAGAGGTATTGAATAAAAATAATTTTACCATTTTCTCAACTTCTGATAAGAGCTTATGTTTCTAAGCAAGTAATTATCTCTAATTTCATAGACCAGTTTGTTACAAAAACAGAAATTATGATTTTGTAATACGCTTTGGTTCAGTAGTTGTACTGTTTTTTCATAATTTTCGGTGACGGATTTAAAAATTCGTTTAAATATGTGAAAGCCCGTAAATCAACAAAATTCTCATATGAGATGAAGCATCAGTGGTTGATGCATTAATGTCTGGTGATTATTTAGATATTATGAAAAATTACATTCCATTTGGAGGAAAAGTAATTGTGGGATTTTCAACTATGATTCCGTATTTCAAATTGCATCAATTTCTTCCCTCAACATATAAAATGTTTAAATTAACTAAGCTTATGTATAAAAGAAATTACAATTTGCTATTTTGTTTATTAAAAATTGGGAACGGTAGATATCCTTCTGCAAGTGACGATATAATCAGTATTCTTATTTTCATCAGTTGCTAAGTATTCGCAATAGATCTGTTGCCATAAGTTAAATTTTCATATGTATTACAATTCTGTTACTAATAAATATACATAGTTCACATAACATAAAAAATTGTCATTACTTCGTAAACTTAAGACACTATTATAAATAGATATGCATTACACACAAAATTAAATACACGGCACCCACTTTAATTCCTAAATTTAATTAGAATAATGACTAAAACAATTAAACCTCTTATTTATTTATATAACCTAAAATTTATCTTCGACTTCTGTTTTTATTGAAGAGTAATCGGAAACTGGCATCTCATCGCTGGAGTACCCGTGAAACTTCTTTGAATGGGCAAGCAATTCCTCCCTAGAACTGTACTTAGCTAAACAGGCAAAGCACTCGAACGAAAGGGTGTGTGAACGTCTGAGGTGATCTATAAAGGCAACCTTGCGTACGTAACTTCTGAAGCAAACCGAGCATTTGTATTTGTTGCTTTTTGAACAGGTTTCCAAGTGTTTCTTCAGATGATCCTTCCGCTTAAATTTTCTGCCACAATTGTCGCAAATGTGGCCCCAAATCGAAGTCGCAGACACGTCAGCATGTTGTTCGTGTATATGTCTCTTGAGGTGATCCTTTCTTGAGAACGTCTTTACGCATAACGAACAGAAATGCGCTGAGCCGCTGTTGTCAAGCCACATTTCTACAAAGATAGTCTAATGAAAACATTGAATCTTAGAAACATTGCACTCACAAAAAAATAACACGTCACTAGATACACAGGCAATTACATTAGACACACAGGTAAATATTAACTAGACGTTGCACACAATTGCATATGCTGATTGCTTTCTGACAAACCTTCATTACACATTAAATTTACTACTACACTACTTGCAAACAACGTAATCAGCTACAAAAAAAATACCTAAGTGAACAAGATTTTAAAATGTATTTATTAAGTAGTACCTTGATATTAAAATTAGTTTTCAATCAATAGCTCCGTTTGTTGACAGATTGAATGATAATCCAATTCAAAGAACGATTTAAGTTGTAGGGAACACATTACCAGTATATTTGCATTACCTGTGGGATATTGAAACTTCTTCACCTTTATCGCATCCTTTTTTAAGTAAATACATAGGGTGTCCAAAAAGTATGAAATATGCTATATATCTTAGAAAATATCCATTTTATAGAAAACTATTTCAAATAAAAGTTGTTTATTACTTAGTTCTTCATCACAGGACAATATTTTGCTTTCTTGAAATAACACTCTAATTTGTTAAATGGCAAGATACCTTTATATTGTGCTCAATTGATAGAGGTATTTTCCTCTTATCAATTATGTAAAACTTGCAATGCAGGTACCTTCAGCAATTTTTTGAGAAAAGCACGAAAAAGTACTCAGAAGTTTATTTTAACAATCAGTAATCTGTGATCATTTTCATTTGTTGAAACAACTGACTGCGCCTTAAAAATTTCAACATAAATAGCCGAACTTGAATGACTATTGCATGCGTATGTCAAATGACGCGATTAGACCAATAAAACAAATCAAATTTCAAATTCTAGACCAATCCGATGGTATTAAATTGACTATTGCATACATCTGTCAAATGACGTCATATCAGCAATCAGAAAACTCATTATCAAATGCACTATCAGTTTTAAATTGAACAAACCAAATCCAACATTCTTTTTTGTGCTGCAGATCATTATTTATTACAATTAACTACACAATTATATTAATTTATTACTGTTGTACCATTTGTATGGATGGGATTTGTACAATAGTCACGCAAAATATGTTTCATGCATAGTTCCTTTGCTTCTAGAATCTCGACCGGGGAAGCACTTCTGCTTGTTGCGACAGCAAAGATGGAATGCAGATTTTCTAAAGCAACAAGCAGAAGTGCTTCCCTGGTCAGTCATGCATTCCCTGACCAGGATTATAGGCAAGGGATGCACTCTTGCTTATGCTTCTAAAAATAAGCACTCCACCCACGGTGTCTTGCCTATTTTCGTCACAACAAGTGGTCGTGCATCCCTATAGCCACTATTAGAGGCAAGTCACTCTACACTTAATACATTACTGTTGAAAAGTTACTCATTTAGTTTAATTAGACATTTTAATTTGCGTGAGCACAATAAGCTTTTAGAATAAAAAAATTACAATGGTGCATTTATCTGAAAAACAAGTGTAAGTCTTGAATCAATGAAAAGAGAAAATATCTCCATCGAATGAGCAGCATATTTAAAAAAAACTAAAGTGGTATTTGTCATGCTTGTTTTCCAAAAAATATAAAATATTGGCTTGTGATGGAACACTTAACGCTAAGCAGCTTCTAGTTAAAAAAACAGATATTTTCTGAAATATTCAGGATGATCTACAAGGTCAGGTACAAACTTCGGCATATGATTGCTGACTATATTTCAAGTAAAAAATTGTATATGAAATTTTGTCGTTAAACGCTTCCTTAAGATAATATAGCTACTTGAAGTTCACACTGGAGAAAAGCCATTTAATGATTAAATCAAATACAAATCTTTATTAACAAAAAAAAGTACAAAATTAAAACTGTAAACACAAACAAGGGTAATCAAGGAGGCCTTGGCAGTAGTTAAAAAACATCTGGTTTTGAGGTAAAGTACCTTTTTTGTTTTCAACACGGAAAAACCTTATTGAGAAAAGTTGTTCAGAATCTAAAACTATGGCGCCTCGCAAAATTTCAGAAAGATCGAATGACTTTAATGAAACCGTGTTTATTGGAAGGAATTGCAAAAATATTTCATCTCATACACACGGTTTTATAAAAGTAGGCCAATATTTCTGAAATTTTACATTATGAACAATTTTTCTGATAACATTTTTCTGTAATATGAACAGATAAGGTACTTTATATCATGATCCTTTCTAATAACACGCGGTTTTGCTCCAAAAAACTACGACGTTGGCACCCTAGAGACGACGACTTTTAAGAAGTCGCTCCTAAGATGCTAAGGAACTTTTCTGCCAAAAATCAGGACCCATTTTTTTAGGTTTCCATTAAAATGTGTCTAATATACATGGGCTAACGATTTGTAGCATGTAAAAGATTCCTTGCTAGGGTTAGAACTAGTTTCGAAAAAACTCTAAGTAGCACCTTGACCAGCAGTCGGTGTCTAAGGTACCTAGTACTCCACATGCCTATACATTGTCCATAACAAACAAACAAAGAGCAAGTGGTTTTTCCCCAGTGTGAACTTTAAGTGGCTGTATTATCTTAAGGAAGCGTTTAACAACAAAAGTTCATATACAATTTTTTACTTGAAATATCATCAGCAATCATCTGTCGAAGTTTGTACTCGACCTTGAAGATCAACCCTTTACGGGATATTTCATACTTTTCCGACACCCTTTATATTTGTACCATTATACAAAAGATTTGCTTGAATTATAACAATTATTTTATTTCACAGCCACACTTTTTTTTAGATGATTTGCCTTCTCCTTCGCAGTCTTAACCAACACATCACATTTAAGGTAAAAGAGGTCACCTTGTCATTATTTTAATTTCTATGTTTTCAAATCATTTTGCTTGCAGTTAGGTTATGATAAAATTTCACAGGGTCTATTATTCCCACATGACTTAGAATGTCTCAAAATGCTGACTGTATAACCAACACTAACGATGTAATAAAAACCAATCAATATTACTTATCTCTGAACTTTTATTTATTAAATAATAGTAATGGAGAGACAAAAATATATAAAAACCCAACCACCTATGCAAGTAGCGAAAAGTTAGAAAAAATATCAATCTTGCTAATTATCAAAAGTATTATAAATCATCTAAAATGCATTGTAGCCGTTTACTGCAAATTCCATGTTAATTTCAAAGTGCTCAAATATTGGTTTCCCTAATGATTTTACACCAAAATCCCATTTAGGTTTTTTAAAGGGCACTACATGATGAGCCAATGCATAAACTTTCAGCATTTTTATTGCTTTAAACTTAAAATTAATAGGTATTGTTAAAAATGTTGATGAGATGATTAAATTTGAAATAAAAACATTAAAGCGACCTCAGCTATTTATTGTCAAACTTTGAGAGTAATTTTATGTAAACATTTCTGAGAATGGATTGCCCCTTGAATAAAAAAAATTACTTGAATGTTAGGTGCTTGTGTAAATTCCCTTTATTTTGTATCTGATAAAAAAATCAGTTGGTCATTTCAAATAGGTTTATCAGTCACCGTCAAATCTTAACAGTCCGTTTTTAAGTTTGAATTGATATTATGGTTAAAAATTTAGATAACATGATTTTTAAAGTATTTTTGAACTGAAATGCTCAACTTGTGCCAATTG